>ML741795.1:0-347629 GCA_009193525.1 Aspergillus sergii
TTTTTTTTTTTTTTTTTTTTTTTTTTTGTTTTTTTCACGTTCCATCCTTGTCCCGCTTCTGAACGTTTTGAGGATATCATACTCTTTCTTCCTTGACGGAGGACAGAAGCCCCGAAAGTAAGAACTCCATATGGAGATAAGCGGAGCTTTTGGTCACGATACTCAATACCGCGTGAAACTCCTCCCTTGCCCATCCCGACCAGTCAGATCATAGGCTTTCACCACACCAATACCCGTTTGACAGCATCGTAACCGTACAGAACCACTGTGGTCTCTCTACTTACAGATTGGAGACTTTTAACCTTGAACTCTAGGCATCCCCATCTCATTATGGGTGAAGATTGACTGTATCAAATTTTGGTCATTACGAATCCTGTCTCACCTCTCAAACCCCTACCGGGTTGAACTGACATCCAAATATGAACCAAATATAGCAATCAACCGTTTTAACCTGTACACAAGTCGGTCTCCATAATAGTCTTCCAACTCACGCCACATCTCCAACCTAGGTAACCATGTTCGTAAACAAATCAAATCACAGGCCACCAACAAGAATCCCAACCGAAATCTTGTACATGCTCAACGTCAATCGAAGCCGCTGTGATCCGGCGACAAATGTCGTCGTCACATAGCACGGCGGCTGTGGAGTTGTTGGCCGTCCAGGTTTCGACTGGCCTTTTTAGTAATGAATGGTTTTAATTTCCATCGGTCATGAAAACCACGCATTGATGGTCTTAATTTGTAGGGACTATTACCGCCCACTTGGATGGGGTACAGTTTAATACATCGAGACATGAGATACCTTGGTGGATGACCGGTTTATTCGGACATAGAAGATAGGTTCTGTTCCACTGGGAAAAACCAAAATACTGAGGGGTTTTCTTCTTCTTCTTCTTCTTTCTTCTTCCAATTTCTCACCTTTTTCTTGGGGTAGTTCTACATATTTCTTCTGTGCAATGGAGCAATGTGATAAGGATCGGAGCGCCGGGCTCCTGATCGTTGAGTGGCCTCTAATTGGCAGGCTACATAGTATTGTTCTTTCTTGCTTAATGGGACAGTTCTAATCTTGGTTGATCGGTTATCCAGGTTAATTAATTTATAATAAACAGCTAGGCATCTATATTATTATATATTATTTACCGTGGCTAGCGTATATTTTCTATCTTTGTACAGTACAAGCCACAGCCATGTACTAAATTAATCCTCTCCTAATCTCCTGAGTCCTGTTCGATCCTTAGGCACGGAGTAGTTCCCTATTTTGCTTTTTTTCGCCTGAACTCCTAGATCAAAGCAAAAGCCGCATCCTGCCCTCATCCTTTGTTTGGGCTTGGGGGAACCTGAGAGAGAGAGCAGTCTAAAGCTAACGAGCGGTATAATCCTGACTGTTATAACCCACTCTGGCAACAATAGATTCAATCAACTCAGCAAGACTAAGCTGTCCACTTTCTTTTCCAAGGAGTATCTCCGAGATCATCTCCTCTAGTTCTTTCTATTATTTTATTGTTATTATTATTATGTTTTTTTTAACTCCCCTGTACGGAGTCAACCATGATAGGATCACATTTTCCAGTCACACGCAGAAGTACTGGGGTTTGTATGAGCTGTCTCAAGACAGCGGATATCAACTGGTAGCGCGTTGGACACTCATAAGCATACCCTCGAGCCCATAGGGGTCAGTAACGCGCAGCAGTCTATCACAGATCATCATAAGTCCGGAACCTTAGCTTGCAGGAAGCCTTTATTTGATTCATTTGGATTTAGTATTTCATCTCTTTCTAGGGTGAGATGGAGGTCATTCACCAGTGCGAGTGACACTTTCCGATTCCCCGCGCTGGGAGTCGCGGCTGGCCAAAATCCAATATTACCCAAATGGGGTTAGTGCGAGGTCAGACTCCCCGATGAAAGCGAAAGCAATCAGTCTTTGCTTTGTTCTGTACTGTTCATTCACCCATTGTTGTGGTTTGGCCTGCGTGTACATAGAGTCTATCGGTTGGTGACGTTCCTGAGTCATTTTGTTTTCCTCCTCCGCCTCTTCATCTGCTTTTTTTTTTCTTTTCGTTTACCCTTCTGGGCTTTTCCATCGAATGGTTGGTGGTGAGGGACTCTGGATGTCTTGCATGTGGCTTACTCAGCCCTCGGATGGAGCTTCCAGCAGCGTCATCACCGCAACTGTTCCACATAATAATGCTACAATGGCTACGCATTGTAAGCAGCATAGACCATTATGGACCACATTCCGCATCAGCTTCATTGCACCCACTGTTCTTTTAACTTTCTTGTGTCAAGAACAAGTGGTACAAGCTGACACCCCACAGGGAGGCCTGCCACCACCCTTCGGCCAGCCCTGAGTCAAGCGAACACTTCCTATCCTAGGCAAAGCCATAAGCATTCGGAAGAAACAGCATAATCACTACTGCAAGCCACGTACATTGCCTTTGAGCTCATGAGAAAAGCCTTTGTTTAAATGGTGAGGCTATGACATACTATAAGCCTTATAGTTGGCATATCCCAAATCGGGACGTCATACAAAGAACGTTGAAATTGCATCGACCAGAGATCACTCTCCATCTGATCTCAGAAGCATAAAAGCTTACCTACAACGGTAGACGCCGTACCACCAACCCATCCAGAACCCAATAAGGCGTCTACGTCCGATGACTTTGAAGACCTGGTCGCGCGGGCCTTCGTTGCCATGAGCGCTGGAACGCCTCAGCTGCATCTGATTTAAAATCCGCCCGGGGCGTTTCACTCCTCTGCGAAGGAGACCGCTTCTATGGGTCTTCCGTAAACATTCGCGACCATGACGCTTCATGGCTTGCCCACTGCGTTGGGTGACAACCTTACCTTTTTAGGTGCGTCGCACAGCATTGCAATCCGGACTACTTCCCACTTCTTGTCCACAACCATAAGCAGACCACCTCCCTCTCCTGGTCCATTTGCAGCAGACTACAAGACGGTCCAGCTGCAGTCAACCAAAAGTACATGCGTCTTGCCTTACCCCAGTCCCCCGTGAAATATCTGCGGTCTGGTCACACAACCAACACTAAGCTGCTTGAAGCTCTAGGCAGAGATCAACAGACGGTTTCCTACAATTGCTCATGGACCTCTATCGGCACGATAAACAAGTGAGAGGCTAAACAGCAATCACGATTATACTTCGTAAAATCTTATTGTCGGCTGCGTCGTCGGTGAGTCTCATGGCGCTTGAGCTGAATTTACCCCATTGTAAACCTACCTAGCCACCTCAGATACGGTGTGCAGGGAGGTGCATAGATAGTCGAAGATGCGTATATTTCTACGCCAATATCATATCTTGGCGGAACAGGAAATGTTCTATTGGCTCGTTACAGCAGTACTTTTGTTCTTCATTACATAGCTAAGCTCCATCACGTATGTCCCCATAAAGCTAGATCTGGGAAACACCTCAGCAATAAAACTGCATAGTACTTTTATACTGCAAGGCATGTATCTCGTATATGATTCCCAAATGTATATAGTAGCGATGCCACAGCACACAGACAACCTCGGGCCCATATATAGTAAAGATAATAAGAACCCACTCCAAGCAACAATAACACCACATCAACACACCCATCAAGCAATGCATAGCCTTCAATTACATACATACAATACTGGTCCTACATATATTCCATACTCCTAGTAAAACAGTCAACTTATATTACCCCCAACCTCCAAGGCGCAAATATAAGTATATCCAATATATTTAAACATACACCAACCAATCAACCAACCAAAACCCACGCCAATAAAACACCTAATCACACCCAATACGCACGTCTTCTGAGCACATACGCACATTATACCCATACATATACCTATGCATACATGTACATAAGGGTATGTACCCTAAATTGTTGATAGGTCATATTTGTAGTTGGGGGGGGTTCCTTGCTTGCGGTTACGTATATTCATGGGGAGTATGTATGTGGATTTAGATTTGGTTTGGGTTGAGATTTAGGAGGGATGGGATTGTGCGTAGGTACTGGTGGGTGTTTATTGATCCGGGGTGTTTGACGGTGTGGGATTGACTAGTGGTATAATGCAATCGAGGTATTTTATAATCTATTTTATGGTGTTGGTTGTGCTGGTTGTTCTCGGGGTTGTTGTATATATTGATAGTATATGTAGCTGAGAGGATTGGATGGTAGGGGTGGTTATATAGATGTTTATATTGGTATTTGCTCTAGTTATATATCTGTCTATGTATGTTAGTGACTGGTGTTTATTATTCCACGATGGACTTAAACCACATCACACATCACACCTTACTCGCAACCGTGACCTCAGTCGTAGGAATAGGATCATCAGGATGATCATCATCGTCCTGAATCTCACGCTCATATCGAACCTGATCCCCATCATCAACAACAGTATCCTCAACAGCAACACCAGGACCAACCCTCCCGATAACCCCCCTAGCCGTATCCCTCCGATCCAAATACGCCACAAGCCCTATAAACGGAATCGTCAAAGACCCCGTAACCAAACTAGCCACATACCCCTTCTCGAAATGCGGCGCATCAGTAACCGGATAAAACACCAACGGCCACCAAGTGACGAATGCAAAGTCAAACGAGTTCATGAACCCCGTCGTAATAGCGCGCAGCTGCAGATCGTGGCCTGTCACGTCCGCCATCCACGAGTACCAGAGGGCTTGGGGCGCGTAGGTCGTGCCGAGCAGGTAGAAGGCGAAGAAGTGGCCTGCGTCGGCGGCTGGGTTGGCGACGAGGATTGCGCTGCCGATGATGAAGGTTAGTCCGATTAAGAGGGAGCATTCCCAGCGGGATTGGAGTCTGTCGGAGATGGTGGAGTAGAGGATTGTGCCGAGGATGGCGGTGGCGTAGATGCCTGTTGGGTAGTTGTTTTGTTGGATGGTTGTGTAGCCTCGGGAGGACATCCAGAGGGCCATTACGTTGTTGCTGAGGGATTGGACGCAGAGGGAGTAGACTTGTTTTTCCTTTTGTTAGATATTTTGGTGTGGAGAGGTGGAAGGGGTGATAAGTGCTCACGCATGAAGATCAATGGTAAGAGGTAGAATTGCCAGCTGAGTAGGACTCGCTTTAGTACGGTGCGATCCCACGTTTGCTTGGAAGTTTGGCCTAGCCTGTGTGCGGCATGCTCTTTCTCTGCTTCGTTCAGATACCATGCCGCGCGATGTGCTGGGAGATCAGGGATGAAGAACCATCCTAATAGCCCCCGTATCAGTATCTGGAAGATGCACTTCGTTTCCCGGGGACATACCGAATAATGCGACGGGGATTGTCATCACTGAGACGATGATAAAGATCCATCGCCACGCAGGTAAGCCACCATGCCCGGCTAATGCTTTCAGCAGTCCGGCTTGGATCCATCCGCCAGCCATGCTACCAACATGGCCGAAACAGCAAAAGACGGCCGCTCGAGTACCTAGCTCGGACTTGCGATACCAGGACCCCAAGATAAAGTGTGCACCAACACTGCCAGCATGTCAGACACGAGGGGATCACATCACCTTGCGCAGGTTACACTACTCACTAGGCAATCGCCGAGAAGCCGCCCTCTATTGCATTCAGCAGAATAACCTGCCAGGCCTGAGTCATTTTGTATGTGATAAGAGTGAGAACACTCCATGTCAGGTTGGCTGCGACGAAGACATATTTGGGTCGCACAACGGTCAAAAGACTCGTCCCAGGGATTTGGCAGACAGCGTAGACGACTAGATAGGCCGTGTTCATGTAATTGTAGTCTTTACCCTGAAAGTTCAAGGCCTCGCGCATGCCACTGATATATGCTGACGAGTAACTGGCTCGTGTTACACCGAATAGAAACCAGATGAGCGAAAAGTAGGGGAGCAGCGTGAGATCTAGTTTCGCCAGGAGGGCCCGATCCTTCGGCTCTCTTCCCCAGAGGATCGTCGCGATTCTATTCAGGGTCGGGCGAACCATGGCGATAATTATTGCTATGGACCCCCTTCATCTGTTAGATCAAGGTTTATCCCAACGTTCAGTTAAGGGATCGGTCGGAGGTCGTCTTTCAAGGGATGTGATGATCACGCAAAATGAGGGGAATCCGGCGACTTATTTATCTCCGGCGCCGAATGATAGGCGGATGCATGGAATCAGAGAGATTAGGGCATACTTCACTGGAGTGCCTTTAGTAGGATGCTTCACAATTCAGCAGTTTCAAATCCTTAAATGAAGTTTGTAAATAATAAATAATGAAGAACTGACATCGTTAAGCTTATGCGCATACTACTGGTGATCGGTCGAAGACAACAGCAGGCAATACGGCGGCTCGCGGCAGTCATCTTGTACACATGCTTTATATATACAGTATACCTTATGAAATGTTGCTTTCCGCCTCAGTCGTTTGAAGAATAGACAGAAGTGCTGAACAAACAGAGGTTACTTAAACCTGTTCAACGATAGAATATCGTGTTTGCAGCTGAACACGGACGAAGGATGACTGGAGATACCGTTCTACTTAACTGACGCCATATCGGGTGGAAATGATATATGAGATAGAGTTGACCAGGGTGAATGGATATTTATCAAAGTCATAGCTATGCTTTACCAAAATGCATATAACCTATTTGGAGGATTCCTAGAGTCCATTTTACGCAAGATCTTGTTCTGTCGCAATCCACTACCGCATTTGGCATCACGACTGCTACCACCCTCGGCGGAACCGCAAATCATCGCCCAATCGACCATCCCTCGTCTGTCCACTCATCCAATTTGTTGACCGTTCTAGAATTTTTCTCATGACACTCGGGCCCAAGATCTGAACCGTCATAATCCCAAAGTCAGCGGTCAGTATGATGACAGCCGACATCCTTATATGACGATACCTCAAAGCCTATCGAAAGCGTGGTCGTGTGACTTGTCTCTGCCTGTTTCGCTTGGCCTGCTCGCTTTAACGGGCATTCCCACTTAGGATCACCTTAATCATGGCGGCGCCGTGGCTCAGACTAGCTTATTCCAGCATGCGCTATGCTGTTACTTGACTTGAGGGGCTGTCCCGACGGAGTAATGTCGCTGTCCGACTATACGAGGTTGACTCTATTATGGTGACAGAGGGGGGTGGGATTCTTCTTCCCTTGGCTTTCCATGCTATAAAATGGACATTCCTCTCCCTGATACACTGTTGAGCATCAACAGCAGCAAACATGGCGTCGTCAGTTAACAAGTCAACAACTACTACCCATTATAATGACTGGCCAAACACGCAGGGTGTAAGTCGCATTCGCTATCATCTTGACCAGCCTCATTGACAAGCTAGTTTGATGTCCGCTACCAAGAGCTCGAGCCGACAGAGTTATCAGTCCAGGGCACAATTCCGCCCTACTGCGCCGGCGTGCTGTTCCGCAACGGTTTAGGCCCTCGCGATATTCAGACAGAGAAACAAACCACTTATCGCGTGAGCCACTGGTTCGACTATTTTGCCCAGGTTCATCGTTTCCAGATACATGCTCCTACACCAGAACAGCCCCGGATCCGCGTCACACACAACTCCCGACTGACCTGCGATGGCCTCATCCGAAGGATACAGCGAACAGGATACCGTGGAGAGATCACCTTTGGAGCCAAATATGATCCATGCATGTCGCTCTTCCAGAAAGCGCAATCGGTTTTTAAGACCATTCCACAAGGTGTTCCCGACGAGGTCGACATCAGCGTTACTTTGAATGTTAACTTTCCCGGCTTGTCGGCGACGGGCAGCAAGCAGGAGAAGATGCCCGAGCCAGGCATCCAGACACTTTGTAACCGCACCGATAACTCTACTTTCCAGATGCTCGATCCTCAGACTCTGGAGCCAATTGGTATTGCGGACCAAACAGTCTTGCATCCATCGCTCCGTGGGCCCCTTAGCGCGGCCCATTGCAAGACAGACCTGACCACCGGTGATGTCTATAACTACAACCTAGACATAGGTCTAACAAGCACCTATCGTATCTTCCATGTTTCTCGAGCAACAGGAAAAACTAGCATTCTTGCAAAATTCACGCATGCTGCTACATACGTGCACTCTCTCTTTCTGACGGAGCACTACGTTGTGCTCTGTCTTTGGAACGCTCGCTTTCGTGCTGGGGGCATGTCCTTGCTATGGACGCATAACTTTGTAGATGCGTTGGCCGACTACGACCCCAAACAGCGCTGCACCTGGTTCGTCGTGGATCGTACTCCTGAAGGGCGGGGATTACTCGCGCGTTACGAGTCCGATCCCTTCTTCAGTTTCCACACCATTAATGCGTATGAAGAGCCTTCATCGACTGATCCCTCCAAGATAGATATCATCGCCGATGTTTGTGCATACGACAACCTAGACGTATTAAAACGCTTCTATATCGACAATATACTGTCTGACTCAGCCACAGCCCGCCGTTATGGCGAGTCAAGGAACCACAGTGCTCGCGGAGCTTTCCGGCGCTTTCGCCTGCCTGCCGTTCCCGAAGCATCGAGTCCCAAGACCCTCACGGCGGAACTGGTTTTCTCGATGGAAAAGGGACTAGGACCGGAACTACCCCATGTAAGCCCTCGAGTACGAGGCCGAAAGTACCGCTACGTATACGGCGTGACCGACTCAGGAAAGAGTGTGTTCATGGACGGCCTGGTAAAACATGACGTCGTCACACAGACATCTCTTTATTGGAGTCAGCATGGGCAGACGGCAAGTGAGCCGATTTTTGTGGCAGATCCGGATTCAGAGGACGAGGATGGTGGTGTACTTCTATCCGTCGTGCTAGACGGTATTGAAGGATGTAGTTATCTGTTGGTTCTCGATGCAAAGACGATGACAGAGGTCGGGAGGGCTACAGTTCATGGTGTGGTTGGCTTTGGGTTTCATGGTGCACATGTTAAGGATCCCTAACTTTTTTTCTTTCCTGTCTTCTTTCTCTCTACTGTCTTCTATCTTTTGACCTTGCCATATTTGATGCTATAATGCTTAGTGTAGTTCTGCCCTTTTCAATATATCAACCGTGTCTCGGAGATGACACAGTAAGGATGTAGCCCTAATTTATATACTTCGAACATGTTCCTTGAGCTAGTGTAGGTTAACGAGATTATCACGTTCTCAAACAAACAACTGTTATATAACTACTATGCAGTCCTAATCCCAGCTAGTCTAACATGACAAATTGAAGAGTGCTGATGACATTATATTGTTTGACCATAGACGACCAAACATTTCCAAACAGTAAAGACATGGATATGGCGAAATATCCTCGCGATATGTCTCTCAACATTAAGTCACCCCGAAATTCAAGCTCCCCGACCCCAACATCATGTGGTAGCCACATGCGATGTATCGGAAACCACAGGAACAACAGAATTCCCGCATGTCCATGGCATGATTGCTTAGACCCGGAAGTAGTAAAGGCAAGTGCACACAAGAATTCGAATACATTTACCTCAAAGAGCATACGGGTCTAGACTGGACCCTGACGTGGCTAGACGACTTGCGGATTTAACACTAAACGCTACAGAAGCGAGAAAGACCTCCCTCTTCTGACAGGTCACTTTGGACAAAGTTTCAACGCCGAGTTTGGTCCGAGGAGACTGAGTTACTGGCAGCGATTGAGAAGCTATACAGACCGCTCGGATGGAATAGACTCCCGAAAAGAGTCTAAATCAATAAGCAATCGCCACGAAATGACGCAGAAGAGCTAAGATTAGAAGAGTGGATCAGTTTCCCCGGATTCTTACGGTGCTCTTCATCCGAAATTTGTTCAATGTCTAGTGAAAAGAAGCTGGGAAGGTCTAGATGCGGGTGAACCCGGCTGGTTCTCGGGAAGGACCGTCAGCGGTATGGGTTCTGAGTCAGCTGGCATTTAATGGCACATTGCGGATGCGCCCAAAGAGGTAATTTAGGAGATACCGTAATGGAACGCTCGGATTGCGCGCCAGCTGGTGAGGAGAAAGTGGGATTGGGTGGATCGTAATATTATTAATGCTCTATGAAGTTGAGTCATATGCTGGGTTAGGTATGTTATGCCATATTGTACATACATACACCGAGTACATACTCGGCATATCTTGTAGATATGGAGTACTCCGGAGTATAGTTAACTAGTAACAGTTCGTCGTCGAGATAAGAATCCCTGTCCATAGTGCAGATGATTAAGGTCTAGAAGGGCGGAGGAACCCTTGTTGAGAATTCCTTTCCTTCTATCCGTCATTATTGTAGGGAACTGTTTAAAAGAGAGCTTCATACCCACTGTAGGATCTCCATTGCAGATAATTCTTCCCCTCACAAGGCGTGTCGAGTGCTTCTCCTCACTAGCAGAAAACCCCCCCTCATTCTCCAACACTCCTACAGGAAAATCGATTATCCCACAGGGAAGAGCGTAAAAAAATTAAAAATTTTAGGGTCGGAACCGGACCCAGTTGATCGGGAGGGCGTCTGGCCCCGGCGGCATCCTCAGGCTGCAAATCCCTTTGGACCCAGTTTTTTTTGCCCCATTCAGTGCTTTCACAGGACGCGGAAAAGCTCCTAATTGGGAAGGCATAAGCCCGGCGGAACTTGGAAAGAGTCGAAAAGACACCCAACTTCCAAGGCTCCAAGGCAGTACAAGTCATTGACACACCGATTCGCCCAAAACAGCTAATTTCTTATCGCGTCACTGATCCAGCGCCTCCGAAAACTTTTTTTTTTTTTATTTTTTTTTAGTTTGACGAAATTGATTTGACTCAATTGTCAATTGGAATCCAGTTCAGTTTCCAGATTCTTTCTCTTTTTCTCCCCTCTCAACTCTCCTCTCCCTCTCCACTCCTCCCCCATTTGGGCGACCGCAACCGACAATGGTTGGAACTGCGCTTGCTATCCGATCCAAGATGGCTACGCCATCAGTCATGTCGTCGCTGTCGCGCAGGTCGCTTTCGACGCGCCCTCAGGCCCTTCGCTCCGCTCGTCCCTTGAGATCCAGCGGTTTCTCCCAGCAGCCCGTTCAGCGCACTGCTCGCCGTTCTTACGCTGACGCCGCGCCCGCGCCGAAGCCCAAGAAAGGATTCAGGTTCTTGCGCTGGACCTGGCGCTTGACCTTGCTCTCCGGTCTCGGTCTCACTGGTTATGTGGCATACAGCATCTATGACCTCCGCCATCCAATTGAGCAGATTGGACCCGATCCCAAGAAGAAGACCCTGGTGATCCTGGGTAGGTTACCCCAAATCCTGTTTCTTCGCCATTGATATGGTCACACAATGTGGATATGCGATTAACCCCGCGCAGGTACCGGATGGGGCTCTGTTTCTCTTCTGAAGAAGCTGGATACCGAGAACTACAATGTCGTCGTCATTTCCCCCCGTAACTACTTCCTTTTCACCCCTCTGCTGCCTTCCTGCACCACGGGTTTGGTCGAACATCGCTCGATTATGGAGCCGATCCGTAACATCACTCGCCAGAAAAATGCCTACGTCAAGTTCTACGAAGCCGAGGCGACCAAGATTGACTACGAGAAGCGCGTCGTGTACATCAGCGACGACTCCGAAATCAAGGGTGACATCTCCAAGACTGAGGTGCCTTTCGACATGCTTGTTGTTGGTGTCGGTGCTGAGAATGCAACCTTCGGTATGTAACCTACAGTAGCCCAAGTGAAGTAATCAACGCTGACTGCGCATCAATAGGCATCAAGGGTGTCAAGGAGCACTCTTGCTTCCTGAAGGAGGTCGGAGATGCCCAGAAGATCCGTACGCGTATCATGGACTGTGTCGAGACCGCTATCTTCAAGGATCAGACCGAGGATGAGATCAAGCGTCTTTTGCACATGGTTGTCGTCGGTGGCGGCCCCACCGGTGTTGAGTTCGCTGGTGAGATCCAGGACTTCTTCGAGGAGGATCTCAAGAAGTGGGTTCCTGAGATCAAGGAGAACTTCAAGGTCACCCTTGTTGAGGCTCTTCCCAACGTGCTTCCCATGTTCTCCAAGCAGCTGATTGACTACACCGAGTCGACCTTCAAGGAGGAAGCTATCACCATCCGCACCAAGACCATGGTCAAGAACGTGACCGATAAGTACATCGAGGCTGAGGTCACTAAGCCCGACGGAACCAAGGAATTGGAAACTATCCCTTACGGTCTCCTGGTTTGGGCTACCGGTAACGCCGTCCGCCCTGTGGTCCGGGACCTTATGAGCCAGCTCCCCGCCCAGAAGAACTCGCGCCGTGGTCTCGCTGTTAACGAATACCTG
The DNA here is from genome assembly GCA_009193525.1 of Aspergillus sergii. Lineage (NCBI taxonomy): Eukaryota > Fungi > Ascomycota > Eurotiomycetes > Eurotiales > Aspergillaceae > Aspergillus > Aspergillus sergii. The sequence goes on from ML741795.1 coordinate 12,185, forward strand.
GTTGTCAACGGTGCCGAGAACGTTTGGGCCGTCGGTGACTGCGCCATCACCAACTATGCCCCCACTGCTCAGGTTGCTAGTCAGGAGGGTGCTTTCCTTGCTCGTCTCTTCAACACTATGGCTAAGACCGAGGCTATCGAGGATGACCTGAAGCAGCTGTCGGAGGCTCAAGCACAGGCCAAGGGCCCCGAGGAGCGCAACCAGATCTTCGATGAGATCCGCGAACGCCAGAAGCAATTGCGCAGAACCAAGCAGATTGGTCCCTTCCAGTATTCCCACCAGGGAAGTCTGGCTTACATCGGAAAGGAGCGTGCGGTTGCAGACATCAGCTGGCTGAGCGGCAACATCGCAAGTGGTGGTACCATGACCTATCTTTTCTGGCGCAGTGCTTACCTGAGCATGTGCTTCAGCAGTAAGTGATCCATTCACCACACCTATACAAAATAGTACTCGTGCTAACATACCTAACAGCTCGTAACCGTGTGCTGGTCGCCGTCGACTGGGTCAAGGCCAAGATGTTCGGCCGTGACGTCTCTCGGGAGTAAACCAATCTCTCGCAAAATACATTTGGAACCAACTGTACCACCAAAAACAGCAGATATGCTACGTCTATGATTTCGGAGCGAGAATTTTTTTTGTTTTCCCCGGTTTATTCTGCCATTCTACCTTTTGATGCCCGTTCACATGACCCTTTACCATCTCTCTTTTCTCGTTTCTTTATCCCCCCCCATTAAACAATGAATGGGACACTCATCATCCACTCCGTCAATGCCCATCTCCCTCTTTCCACATCTATCCAGATGGTCCCACTTGATATTCTCACGAGACCCGCCTTGAAGGATACCCCCAAGGCATGCTGGAAATGGAAGAAGAAGAGAAGAACAAAAAGCATTAATCTTGACCTCTGTGTACGAAATAGATAGACCGGTTGTGGGGTTACTGTTTGTTTAGATTTGTTAGATCTGGTCATAATCATCCTATATTCTTTCTTTTGTTCATTTAATCTTCCTTTAATTTTCCTATCTTTGAATCGTTATTTGTCGTTGGTAGGCATGCCGTGTATTTTTATAATCTATACATGGGGTTCTCTCCACACTGATTGGGAATCTTTTCGGTATTTATGGGTTATTTTGAGTTAGATGGTAGGTTTGCATTATGTGGAATGTAGATATTTCTATCGATGCTAGATAATTTTTCACATGAACGTCTGATAAGGGAGAGAGGTACAATGAAAGAATGAATAAACCAAGCACTCGCTGTGCTAACGCCTATCCTGAAGTGATTCTTAAGCTATAAACGGACCCTATTGGTGGTATGGTATACAGGAAGCAAGGTAAGAGGCGGAAAGAGAGGGAAGACGAAGGGAACGTAATGTAATGTGTCGGGAGCAACGAAAGAGAGGCAGGAGAGGGAGCGAAGTAGTAGGTAGTGGGGGAAGGGATCTAATCAATTAGAACAGGTTCCATCCACGATTTCTCTGCTCTTTGGACAGGGGGCGGTCGGCGTTTCTATGCTTGCTGCGACCATCCAACTGGCGGATGCTTTCGATCTTTTGAAGGGCTAGTTCGAGGAGCTCCTTCTTCTTGATGACGTCGAGATGTCTCCGGATGCGAGGGTCCTCGCGTGCGAAGCGTTCTACTTCTGCGTCGGAGAGGTGACGGCCTAGTCTCATGTCCAGTTCTCGGGGGAAGTTGTAGTAGAACTCTGACAGGAGCTCGACGTTGAGGAATAGTACCGCGGTTGAGGTGAGCTTGTCTGCGACGACGTCGAGGAAGACTTCGGGGCAGTGGTACTTGTTCTTCTTGCTGGCACATTGCTTGGAGCGGACGGCGAGAAGTCTCATCTTGAGGAGATCAGCCCGATCGCGCAGGAAGGCGCTTTCCCGGCCTGTTTTTGATTAGCTTCAAGTCATATGTTGGTAGCATGGGGAAAGTAGACATACCTGTGGCTAGCAAGGCAGAACTGAATCCACCTGCACCACCAGCGCCGTCGCCTTCCAAGACCACTTCGCCTTTTCTGACCTTGTCTATGAATGACATCACATCCTTGATCTTTCTCCTTCCAACGGAGTCCTCGACACGTTTCAGAGCCGCCTCGCACGCCTTAAGCTCATCCTTAAGCACTCTTGTTATGTTTTCCCTTCCCTTCGCCCACTCCGGGTCTTCAACTTCGATTTCGTATTTATAAGGCTTGATGCAGTTCTCGACTTGATCGCTGGTGCTGAAGAATCGATCATTCAGGATGCTACTGCAAGCATCCACGATCTGCTTTTGAGCATACGGGTGAGAGGCGAAGGTAGAGTTGGCCAACAATGACTCAACATGATTCTGGATCGCATTCGCAACAACAGTCGTAGCAAGTCTGCCGATTCCCAGTTTCGTCAATGAGGATGTGGACGCGTCGAGCTTACGGTGCCAATACATTGACTCCGGGTCGGCCTTAGGAAGGTCAATGAGGGGATCCAACTCAGGCATCGGAGGGTTCAAGTCGTCGATTGGCTTGTTCCAATATCTCTGAGCGAGGATGTCCATGACGCGTTGATCGAGCTCATTTTTCAGCATCTCGCGCACTTGAGGACGGCCAAAGTTCTCCGCGAATGCCTTGAAGGAGTGCTTGAAGCTGTCCAAGCTCTCGGCGAGATAAGACTCTGCGCTCAGCGGACGATCATTATATTGAACCTTGAACTCGTACGTGGCTTCTTCCAATTCCTGACTGATAGCGTCCCTAGTACCCGCTAGGCTAGATGCCATCGTCTGCTCAAGAACATGCATAAGCTTGGTTCGCAACGTTCCAACGCCAACCGATACCTCTGCCTGAGGTCCAAACTCGGATGGATGAGAAGAGAAATATGCATTTTCATTCTTGATGATCGCGCTCGTGATGTTGCCACTTCCTCGAGAGGAAAACAAAGCGGTCGTCTGAGGGATTCGCGAGACCACACCCACGTAGCCCAGGCGAAGAGGGTATTTCTTATCAGTAAGAATGCTGTAGCCACGTTCCGGGTCGACAAGGTCCATCTTTGTGATGACACCGATCGTCCTTTCACCCCTAGGGTCTACCCTGCGACTTGCTCTCAATGCTGTCGAATTAGCCAGATCGACATCTGCCGCAGATATGGCTAAGATGACATTTGGCGCTTGGATATACTTGTCACATAGATCAGAGATCTTTTGCTTCAACTGCGGAGGTTGACCTTGGCCGGAAACCTGGATATAGCCTGGGAGATCAATGAGGGAAAGATCGGGGACATTAGGAGAATAGATGGTAAGTTGAATCGGGTCGTCACTGACACAATCCCTCTCAGGGACTGCCAAGTTAAGGTCGGTCAAGGTGCGTTGGATCGAAGAAAAGTCGGTTATCTTTCCTAGACCGAGGGCCGGAAATTCTCCATATTCTGCTTGTGCGTGGGGAGTATTGACTAAAGTAAGTTCGATCGGCCGCCGAGTAACCATATTCGTGCCTTTGGGAAGAAATTCATGTCCAACGATGGCTTCGAGAACGGAGCTTTTGCCCGATGACTGCGAACCAATGACAACAATCGATGGCAATGTTAGCGTGTTTGACTGGCCAACGGCTTGAAGTATGTTCCTGATCTCGATCATTTTACGAGTAAGGAGCATCATCTGGTCGTCCTCCGCATTTCTGGTCAATCGGGCGTGCTCATCATCTTGGTCGTACCCCAAAGCCGCCGCCCCAGCAGCTGCAGCGGCACCAGCCCGGCTTTCTCTTGGGGGTTGTCCTCCTCCTCCGGAACCGTCGTTTTGGGAACCCTCACTGAAACCTAGAATGTTTTGCAACCATTCAGGAACTTCCACACTATCTGTAGTCCTTTGCCAGCCACGCTGTGTCTGTTCGGCCACATTTTGGATTTCGGAGAAAATGGATGAAGCAGCGTCACCGGCCGATTCCCCCGCGCGTTTCAACACATCAATAGCATAGTTTCCTGCCTCTATAGTAATCAAGAAAATTAGATTAGTAGGTCATGAACTTGGAGGATAGTAACGTACGCGTAGTTTGATATTGGATATAAGCTAATCCAGCTACTGTAGCCGTTCCAAGCATAGCGGGCACCTTCACTAATTTTAGTGCCAGCTTCGGAAGAATCCTCGCAAAAGAGATCCCCCGCACAGCGGGGACATTATGAATCGAGTTCGCACCGACAGGCCAGGCGCGTCCTCGAAGTGCAGCGCTGCCATCTGAACGTAGAAGACCTCCGGTCCTTGCACCAGCGTTATGGACATGGCGGGCCAAAAAGCCCGTCCGCAAGAGCGGAACAAGACGGTGGGAGAGAATTCTCCCGCTCATGGTTCTCGAAATCGCATACACATTAAGCGGATTGAAAGGATAGAATCGGTCATCTCCGGGCTAGAAGCCACGGCGGTAGACTTAGGTTGCTGGTGCGTCGAACAATAGCAGTAGCACAAAATAATAGGATGTCATCGATGGCGGTCCCACGCGAAGACGAACCGAACCCCCGGCACGGAGAACCTCGTGACCTGCGCTAATGGCCGCCTCGCCGTCCGTATAATTTCAGTGTGAGTCACGTGTGGATGAAATGGCGACATTGGCGCCTCAGGTACTACTGAAGCACAGACGTACATATATTTATATGTCTGACTCCTGAAGATCCTTAATTATTCAATTGAATCAATTCTATACTTTAACAGTTTTCTTCTTGTTTCGTGGTTGTTGGGCTTTATCTTTGCCAATCGTGGAGCAAAACGCATCTTTAAACCTCTCAAGAAGCTGCGACTTCGGCCGCCGGGCAATAGAACTGCTACACCGTACTCCGGCTACGTAGCTATATCCCTTTCTTGGAACCGATTTATCGTTGTTTCCCTGGTCGCAAAACATAGAAGCTCCTCTAGAGAGAGCTTCATTACTTCTCCCGTTATGTGCCGTTTTCTGGTAAATCAATCTATACTATTTCTATGCGTCATACAACTGACCGCTATTTTCATCAGGTATACAAGGGCCGACATGAGATACGTCTCAGCAAACTAGTAACCGAGCCCAGTCATTCAATTCTGACTCAATCCTATGATTCCCGTCTTAGACTGGTAAGTTACAACATAGATCATAATCCGGAGACCTTACGCAGAACTTTTCTGTATAATTAAAACATAACTTAACTCGCTGATTATAGGATAACCGCCGTCCAGTAAACGGCGATGGCTTCGGAGTAGGGTTCTACACGGACCCCAAGCTCGGCCCTGAGCCATGTATTTTCACATCCACACTCCCAGCCTGGAACTGTGAGAATCTCGAGCGGTTAGCATCCAAAACCTGCTCCAATCTGATCTTCGCGCATGTGCGCGCAACTACAGAAGGGGCCCTATCAGATAACAACTGCCACCCGTTCCAACACAACACATTGATGTGGATGCACAACGGTAACGTAGGTGGCTGGCAGTATATCAAGCGGCCGCTGGGCGATTCACTCGCGGATCGCTGGTATCTGGGCGTGAAAGGTGGCACAGATAGCGAATGGGCTTTTGCGTTGTTCCTTGACCTTTTGGAGAAGGAGGGCGTTGATCCGAGCTCGGATCCCGGACCGGAGGGTTTCGGACAGGCGCTCCTGCGGCGGGTGATGGTTAAGACAATCGCAAAGATCAATGAGTTTATTAGGGATATACCCAAGAGACATAATGTCTCTGGTATTGAGACCCGTAGCTTGCTCAATTTTGCTGTGACGGATGGCCATACGGTGGTTTGTACGCGGTATATCAGCAGCAAGACGGATGAACCTGCCAGTTTGTACTTCTCATCGGGTACCAAGTGGAAGGAAGGAAAGGTCAAAGGTCACTTCAAGATGGAACGTCACGATAAGGGAGCCGACATTGTTCTGGTGGCAAGCGAGCCGATTACGTTTGAGAGACGTAAGTTACAGCCTACCTAGCATATAAAATTCGAGGCTAACTTCTCTAGATAATTGGGTTTCGGTTCCCGCGAACTCGATTGTCACTATCCATAAGCAGACGGTCCTTCTACATCCCATCATGGATGAGTTTTACAGCGAGGACTTGAACCACGACCGCTCATCCTGCTATGCCGTGTCGAAGGGCCTCGTTAGCACGGCACCCGGTACAACAGTCCAACCTCAGAACACTGAGTCGAAGGCTCCTGCAATTAGCGTCAACGGTGCCAGAGTAGATGATCACGCTGGACTAGCCCAGCACCAACTAGAGCTCGCTAACAAATGTGCTATTTCACATTGAGGGCTTTCGCACGCTTCAAGGTATTAAGCTGGACTTAATGATTACCCAACACTTGTGGTCATTGGCGTTGGTATTGGTTGGGCTATTTTTCTTTCTTGTCTTTGATACGGGGTACATCATTTAATCTTAGCACACATAGCTTTCGTGACGGGGTCTCTTCGGGGTTATAGTTAGAAATTAGGTTATCACATTGGGTGTCTTGAGTTTCAGATTTGGCATCGTGGCGTTTAAAAAAACATTACAATACAAAGATAAAGACATGGTCTTATACAAGAACAGTAGACATTATGTATCGTCACCCGATATATTGGCATGCTTGAAATATTTCATGCCCACCCATGCAACCACAACCCACACCCACGACATGACGGCTGTCAAGATAATTAGAGCAGGATAATACCCAATGATAGGGAGTGTCGGGTCATCCTCAAGCTCCGGAGGCGCGTAGGGAGTTTCTCCAACATCCCAAGCCCAGCTCCAGACACCAAAACAACTGCCCATTCCCACGACAAAAACAAGCCATGTCACTATCAGAATAATCCAGCCCCACCACTCCGTCTCCGAATAATCCCAGTTCATATCCTGACTACTAGTTATATCAACCGCATGCGTCGCAAGAGGAGATTTGGTACGATGCATAGATCGGTACGTAGAGTCCGCCGAAAGCGCATAATAGGAATCCGAGCTCGAAGAAGCGGGCTGAAGATGTAAGCCTCCGGCGGCAGCAACAGCGACATTTGTGTTTTTCGCACGAGGAAAAGACACAATATCCTCATCATCAGTAGTTATCTCTCCACCAAGGATACTATTTTGGGAGTGATTCTGCCGGTGATGCTGAGCGGATTGATCCAGCGACTTTGGCGGCGCATTCATGAAACCTTCCCATATCATATCGTCCTGATGACTATCTTGTTCCGCATTTCCGTGAGGTACGACAGACTGGTCCAGGGAAACTGGGCCTGCAAACGGCTGTTGCATTCGCGAGCCTGTGATAAGCTGTTGCTGTTGGTCCATCTGTTGCTGATGTCCGATGACATCTGCCCGTGGCATGTCGATCGGTGCTCGGGTGGCCTTTTTATCTCGATATTCGAATCGCGTGCCTAATAGGGCGGTTTTTCGTAGTGAGCCCCTCCTCCTTCGTGTTCTTCGCTGTTGTAGTGCGCTAGCCATTGCTCTGCCTCCCCGTGTACTGGAACCAAAACCATCGCCATCGTCACGGTCGATGCCGGAATGAGCCCGCTCCGGGGTGTTATGAGTCGCTTGTATCACGCGTAGGAAAGAGAGTTTGGATAATAGTGAGCCGGATGAGCTGCGCTTGTGTCCGCTGCTTGCGCTCTCTGAGCGTGTCCGTCCGGAGAGCTGGTCATCGTTATCCAACGATAGTGCCTCTCTGCTGTTGTCGCTTGCATTTTCCATTGACGCAAGCTGGGCGTTATTAGCTCAGCTGGCCATTAGCCATCGACATCCAGATTTATGTTTCTAGGATTGTACTTCGTGGTTAGTGCTGGCAGGTTCCATTAAGTAAGATGGTTATGGTGAGAGTAAGGAAAGGGGGCGTGACGGTGCCCGAGCCAAGCCAGCCGAGCCGCCGAGGCGGTACCTTCATATCAGGTACTATTCATCCATGGGTTTCGGCTAGTCTATCCGAGCCATTGCCAATGTATATGTTCTACTCATTCGGCAGACTATCTTGAAGGCGACCGCTACTACTCAGAGAACTATCGTGGAAAAAGAAGATCAAGTCATTATCCATACAGCAGTAGTTCTCAAATTGTACTTGTTGCCGATAGCTGTCATGTGTCTGCTAACTAAATGATCCAAGGCAGTAAAAGAGAAAAGATATCCGAAACTCCAGGGCATCAAGTCGTAATCTGGACCGAGAATAACAATGGTCTCAAGGATGGTATCATAAAGTAAGCATGAGAAAAAGTACCGTCGAGATGCAACGCATAGAGAGGCCTCGAGATTCCGGGGACGCGTTAAGCTTGTTAGCGAGGTATTGATAAACTTGAAACGAGAAAAGTCACTGAATAGATGAGCTGAGAAAGCAAGACCGCTATCAAACCAGAAAAGGAACTTGGCATGTGAGCGTAAGACACAAGGGCCCATTCATAGGCCAGACATACATACTAAACGAATACGATATAAACTCATAGAAAGCGACTTATCAAGAAATAATAATCCAAGATAGATAGGGAGCCAGAGACATAAGGAAACAAGAATAGGTACTTTTAGTTTATTCCGCAGAACGCTTGAATCGAAAGTCCAAGAAGCTCCTAATAAAAGTAGCGCACATTCATGGAAAGCAAAGAGCATGAGAAAATTGACTCAACGAAGTGGACTCGGGGTATTGGGTGTACGATAACACACAAATTTCATTTCAAAGAGAAGCATTTGAGAATGGGAGATGCGCTTAGAAATCCACTTAGTAAGGAACAGTCATGAAAAAAGGGAGCACGATAAGAGAAAAATAAAAGGTGAAGACAATGTAGTAGCACGAAAAAATTAAACGGGAAGGGAAAGGAGAGGAGAAAGTAAAAAGGGAGAAGGAAAGAGCCTCTTCTTAACAAAGTCTTGGACACAGGCAGCCCTGTTTATGCTCGATTGTCCACCTAAGGAACTTTCGATAGGGCCGGCATGCAGCGAAGTATACTGGACGATAGGCTACGCTTGGTAGCCTCCGAAGCCATTCCCAAAATTAGCGTTGTTGGCCTGGTTCCAGCCAGAGGCAGGGGCAGCTTGTCCGCGGCCATAACCTGCATTTCCTGGGACCTGGCCATAGTTCTGACCGCCCATTCCAGACTGATCCCAGCCTCTTCCAGCTGGGTTCGGACCTACAGTTTATCACATTAGTCATAAACCGAAAGTTGGATAAGGATATGAGCAAATTCACCTTGAGGGGTCATAGGTCCACCGGGTCCGCCGTACTGAGGAAAATACGGGGCTGGACTATTATTGAAGGGCGAATTGCCCTGTTGACCAGAGAAGTTGTCAAACTGGCCAGTAGGAGGACGATCCTTACCCCACTACGACAGTTAGCCAAACGACATCAAGGTAAGAGAAGTAGGGAAGACCATACGCTGCACTTCAAGGGACGCCCGTTAACATTGTACCCGTTGAGCTGGCAAATAGCCATAGCGGCATTCTCGTGACTATCCATCTTGATGAACGCAAAACCGCGATCCGCTTGCAGACGAGTTTCCAGAACATAACCAAAGTTCTGGAACAGCGGGACAAGGTCGTTCTGCGTGGTGTAAGGGGTGAGATTACCCACATAGCACGTGGTCTGCCACTGTGGGGTTTGCTGGACAACCATGTCGTAGCTCTGAATGCCATGAGTAGGGAAATGATGATGACCGAAAGCCGTTGTTGGGGTCATTCCCATGGCGGCCATCGCTTGTTGCTGAGAAATGGAGGGTTGTCCTTTTTGATTCGCCCAGTTACAGCGAATAGCACGAGACCCGAGCCACTCGCCGTCCATCGATCCCAATGCTTTATCTGCATCCGCACGGTCGCGGAAGGCAACAAAACCGTAGCCACGGGAACGACCAGTTTTCATGTCCCACATGACACGGGCCTCGGAAACCGAACCGAAGGCTGAGAAAGCCTGTTGCAGGATTTCGTCGTTAACTTCGTTGCTCAGATCTCCAACGAAAATGTGGAAGTGGTTCGAAGTATCTTCCTTGTTCGTGCTGTTGGACTGGTAAGCCCAGTTGACACGGATTTCCTGCAAATCCCGTCAGATGTGGTTCTAGAACGTATAGGTGGCTCGAATGACTATACCGATTGGTGAATGCGGCGCCCGTTGAGAGTTTGCATGGCTCGTTCGGCAGCGCCAGGATCGTCAAACTCAACGAAGCCGTAGTTGTATCCTTTACTGCTGAACTTCTGCGGTAGTTAGTACGTGAGTTGATGTACCTTGGGCTGTTGACAAATATGCCGATGACGACGCACAGAACTCACGTTCTTATCAGGGATGATCTTCACGCTGACAACGTGTCCAGTTGTCTCAAAGATTTGTTTCAAGATATCCTCAGTGACCCGTTGGTCAAGACCGCCAACATAAAGAGCTCTTTTGTTTGGCTCTGGGGCAGCTCGGCGCACGTACCCGCCGGCGCTGGTTGGGGACATCATGTTCCCAGACATCGGGGAGGTGATCGCCGTGGGAATAGGATTGGTATTCTGCGGAATCACAACCGGAGGACGAGGGGGCGGCGGCATATGAGAAGGATTGGCCTGGCCGTTACCCTGGGCCCCGTCGTACTGTTGACCTGGAGCAGCAGAGGCCTGCGGAGGCGGAGGGAGAGTCGAAGGAGTTTGAGCGGGTATGTTATCAGCCATTGTTGAAAGATCACAAGCCGCAATATACAAGGAAACTGATCACTGAAACAATATAATGCACAAGTCAATGAATGTTGCTAGCGCTTAATGGGTGAGGGTGAGTGATGAGAATCTTTTTGAGGACGGGGCGATGCAGAACGTTACGCAGTCACCGAATTGGTGTAAGGTCGAAAGGCGGAAAGCGACGCGGGGATCTAACGCCCAGAAGAACAAAAGAGGACAAAACAGGGAAGGGGAAAAAAAGGGAAAAAAGGGGAGAAGGAAAAGAAAAGGAAATTAGTGGAGCATACAAGGAAGCGCAGTCGTCAAAAATAACGACAGGAAAAAGAAAAGAAATTAGAAATGGTGAGGCAACAGCTTCGTGACGGATGAAGAAGCGCTAGAATCCAGACGACTCAAAACACGGCTTTCTTCCCAACAAGTTAAACAGGAGGAAAAAAGCTTAAGATTCGGGGGGATAGAACACGAGAGAGCTGGAGGAAATGGATGCAAAAAGAAATAGGAAAGAAAAGAGATAGGAAAGCAAAAAACAAAAGGGAAGAAAACCCCAATCACTCAGGTCTCGACGCCAGCGAAAAGTGCGATATGGACAGCGCGAGAGATGAAATGAAATGGAAATGGAAACAGGGGAAAAGAAAAGCTGCGATGATCTGACCTGACGGGAGTCTGAATGGAGAAAAGAACGAGGAGTTTGGATGGTCAAGAGCCGCTTGGGGTGAGGGGCGCACTAATCCCCTTTGCGTTAGTCCTCCCTTGACGGGTCGCTTTCCATTGATTCCATTCAGGTAAGGCGCTTAATTCCTCCACTGCTCATCGATTCGACCTATCGTTCGAAAACATTAGGCCAGGGTCCTTTGGTTCGCTCCTGCGGTAGGTAATGATATTCTTTGTCCTTTTGTGCATAACGTCAAAATTGCCTACGATCTTACATTGTCATGATTGCGCTCCCCCTGGCCCTTTCATTAGTCTCATGTGGTCTCAGAAACCAGTGGTACCTGCTCAGGTACCTGCCTGGCGGGAGTGCTATTGGAGTTGCTGTGTTTGATCCATCTCCCGTCTCATTCCAGGTTTTCAGGCACCCCTGTTACAACTTGTGTCAGCTGCGGACCTGACTTGATCAACTAACAGAACCCCTTAGCCTCGGAGTAGTTCGTATCATTTGCTTTCATCCAGTTATCATCCTCCAGCAGATTACATCCAATACAACGCGACACTGCCACAGTGGCTATGGCTACTTCGAATTTGTCAAATCCAGATTCTCTGGCCGTTTTAACGGCAATGGTCAATCAAACGGTAACACCCTCATGGACAAGTTTATTGTAGCACAAAAGCACTGATCCTCCTCAGCTTATCGAAACCGGCCGCTTTTTTCGATCAGGGGGCTCTACGCAATCCAGGGCCCAACTCAAGCGCTCAATCCCAGTTGCTCATGAGCAATTTCAGAGCGCGCTGGACAACCTGTCCGAGCAGATTGTATGTCTTTTACAGTTCCGTAGATCAACGGAGGGTACATGGTTCGCTGATCTTACTGACCGACATTAGTTCATCGCCAAGACGTTCCTAGAGAGGGACTACGATGCAATTGCAGCCCAAAAAGCCGCACTGCAACCAGCCGAAGATGTTGTTATGAGTCAATCAGAGACCATACAAGACCCCGAAACTGCGCCACAGGCGGAGGCAACAGCAGTTGACACAAATCAAGTCCAATCAGAACCGTGCAAGGCTGACACCGTGCAATCACATACAAGCCTCGATGCTGGTCAGCAGAACTCCAGTGAAACCCTTGTGAAAGAAGAGAAACCAGCCGAATCTGCTGCAGTTGGTCCCAATCAGTCTCAGTCTGGGCCCAGTGAAATCAATTTTGATTCAGTTCTCGATGATACTGGCGGGGCGAATGACTTTGATCTGAACTTAGACTTTGGGGATGACGATCTTGGGAACGAGAACTTCTTGTCGGGATCCAACCTTGGTACTACAAATACAGCTGGTGCCGCCGAGCAGGAGAAGGGGGTTGACCAGAGTGGGAACACGACTACTGAAGTCCCTGGATTGGAGAATGGTGCGGCTAACATCCCAACTGGGGGAGATATGTTCGACCTAGAATTGCAGAAGACCGAGGCATTTTCCGCTCCGGCCGGGGCTCCAGAGGGGCAGCAAGGCAACCCCACCGAAGATATTATGGGTCCGGGGGAATCTAGCTTCGATGACTTATTCATGGATAATGAGAACTTTGGTAGTGGAGATGTTGGAGACCCCAGCATGCTGGAAGGCGATAGCTTAATGAACATGAACGAGCTTGATGACAGCTGGTTTACTTAGGGCTAACGCTTATCCTATGGACGACGGGGATGGTTTTGGCGGGGGTTTTACTACTCATGATGGCAACGATTATTGGTTATAGACAACGCTTCATGAAGGCAAACGAGAGAACTCTACTTTGTTACAGACCTTGATCTCCCCGCACTCGCCGAGACACATGGCAAGGTTCATGCAAGGGGTGGCGGTCGTACCTGAGAACGTAATGATGCATGATAGTTCGTCACTTGCGCCGATCTACCTGGTATGTAATATCAACTCTAAGTGAGATAAACTCTACCGGAGCCACAAGGCTGAGCAGACATGTTCGCTTGGGTCACAGGTCACGTAACATTGTTGGCCATGTAGAACCGCCCCAAGGGGCTTCGTGTACGTTCGGACATGCGTAGCTTCGTGATGTTTTCCGAATTGAGCACTGCCATTGAGGGCTGAGGTTGGTGAGGTTGGCAAGGGGAGTAAAAACGTTGGGGGGAAAAGAGAAAAAGGAAAAAGAAAGAAACTATTCCCAAAACGTGTGTTTGTTTTGAATACTAAGTTAAAAGTAGGGACTTTTAAGGTACAAACTGCCCTGAGTTGGGCATGAACATTCTATGGACATTCGATGAGGTCATCGGCTCGTGGAAATCTCGTGGGAGATCAAACCAGATCAAACCGCTCTCGGCTTCTAGAAAACAGATTAACTCATCTTCGGAAAATAATTGCACGATCCTGGAATGGAATGCAATTCCTTCATTCCAAGCTGGCGGAATTATGCGGTCTCATCTACGTCCCGTGTCTTCTGGCTCGATACGTACTACTGTACAATCTCCAAGTCAATGGATGCCTAAATCATCTTCAAATGGTCCAAAGCAAGGGACCTTATTCAGCGATTAACTAAAGCACTTGATCCACCGTATTAGACCATCAAGCATTTGATTCTAGCGTTCTTCTTTCGTCTTCTCTCTCTACAATTGCTTTTTTTTTCTATTTTTTTCTCTTTATTTTATTTTATTTTATTTTTTACCTCTCTCTACAACCCTACCTTGATTGCCCTACCAAAAGGTACCGACAATGTAACATAACTATCCAGACTCTCATAAGGTCCCAACGCGGTTTGATTTGCTATGACTAACGGGATCAGCACATCTGACAGTCATTAGACAAGCGATTAGTAAGGGACTACGGGAGTACTAGCGTTAGTTACTACTAGTAGTTATGGTGCCCGAGGCGTCCGAAATGAAAGCGATGCATCTCTTATGATATCACTGCTCGATTTGCGCTGCAGTTATGAATCACACGCCCACTGGAGACGCATCCCCGCACACACACGACAGGTCAAAGTGCCGAAAATGCTTGACAGATGGACTCTCAGACCCTCTCCTCGCCCTGTCATATTAATTTTTGATTTTTGATTTATGTGTTCTTTCTTCCGCGGAAGTTACAGTCTCACATAGGCTCTTGATCCCGTGGTGCCGTAATATCCGCCATGGAAGAATCTAGCCACCATCTTTGGTTTCTGCTTTCTCGGCACCGAGAAATCTACGGTTAAAAACGTCATCACCCTCCCAGCTTTGGGTTTGTCAAAGGGACTTGGTTCATCCTTGGCTCCAACCGACTAGGGAAGAAAAGCCTAATCCAATACAGGAATGGGTTCGTCAAGTCAACTTGTGAGTTCTCTCCGTGAAAGCTTTTGTGGAAGTATTACTCCGAGTTACCTGAGAGGAGTAGTAGTAGTAGTAGTAGTAGTAGACTACTAGTAACTAGTACTTATTTAACACGAAGGATGCAGAGATCGCTGTCACATGCTCTTTCTAATTTCCCTGTCGCGTCATAGGAGATACAAGAACAAGAACAAGATTGGAATATTGGATTGAGTTATATGGTTGTGACAAGACGCCGGTTAGAACCACGAGGCATCCATAGTATTACTATGATTACTCCGTGTACTTCCGTACACTCTCAATTAAAGACGACAACAAAAGCTTCCTGGTTATTAACATGGAGATAAAAAATTTAACTCAAATTGGAAAAAATAAATAAAAAAATAAAAATACAACTCAAAGGGACTGACCGGTAGGATTTCCCTTTAGCGTACCAGTAAAAGTCCAATGAGACGAAATGAGGGAAAACGAGCTTCAAGGGAATGAACTCGTAGTCGAGAGCAAAAGCAGTTTAAATCATTATCCACGGATCGCCGGCAACAACGAACCACTCCGCGTCATCATCTGAAATCTTATTCAAATCATTCGTTCCCTGCACCTTTTCCTTCTGTAATTTGCTTTTCTCTTCCCCCTTCACCCTGTTTGAAGTTCTTATTGCTCGTGTCTTGTGCCCAAGGAATCAAAGCGCACTGCCTCATTCTTGTCGCCGGATCGGTGCCGTCATCAGTCGGTCTGGTCGCCCATCGGGTTTGGTGTGGCCATCGCATTGGCTTTGGGGGAATGATTCGTAGTATCAACCGGCAACGACAACGACTGAACATTTGCTCCCCGCAATTTATCGGCCCTTCTGGACTGGTCCCTTGGTTGATCATTTGCTACGAACTGATCACCCTGTCATTCATCTCCAATTATCAATTTATTCTTCTTGTCAACGGTACTTCATGAGTACTTCTCCTCTTTTCCTCACTCACAACACCCAAACTCTCCGCATTTTTCTTCCTCGTACCGCCCCGTGTGTCTGCTCCCTTGCGTTCGGCCGGTCGATCATCTGCCAAAACGGAAAAGATTGCAATAAAACCGAAGGACCGTAACCCAAAAAAAAAAGACAGAGAGAAAAAAAAATTGAAGGCCCCCAGTTAGTCGCATTGAATGCGCGTCACGACTGCGCTTTTTTTAAACTCTGCGACCTGAAAATATCTGGTACCTCATATTTACTTTGGGGTTTTGCTTTTTTCGTTTTCAACCCTTGTTCTTATTGCGAGCCGCCGAGGACGGAGTACAGGGTAAGTCATTCTTTTACTTACTCCCTGCCTGGCTCTTTCTCTCTTCGTTCTTTTTATGTCCTTTTTTTTTCACCTTTCAATCCGGCGTTTCTCTTTCTTTAGCCCTGCTTCGCTTTCTTTCTTTTGAAACTGCTTCTAGAAAGTGAGGCTCGTTTCAGTTTAGCCCCATCGCTCCCTTCCCTTTCCGTTTTCACTTAAAAGGGACTGAGACGTCGATGATCCGAAATTGTTTCTTCCTTTGAAAAATAAAAATTTCCGATCAATTATGCTTCTGAATCGGCGTCTTTCACAATGACAACCGCTCATATTACTCCTCTACAGCAGGACCTTTCGGTCACGACCACGAGTCCGGTTGTCCAACTACATTGTAGTCCCCCGGAATCTCTATCGTCCGGTCATACAAGCTCTAGCGCGGAACATCGTCGGTCAGTCGACCCATCGGCCGTCGTTGGCGCCAATTTCCCCAAACAGACCAATCGCCGCGCTTCAATTTTTAGGAAGTTGGCGGGTCCACGCGAGAACGCAAAGCGCTTCCTCCGCCTGGGGGGTTCCGTCCGCGCTCAATCGCCACCATCGATCCGCTCAATGTCCCGTACACAGCGTCCCCGTCCGGTCTCCGAGATCGTATTGTCTCCCGAAGATGCACGAATGCTCGCCTCTGCTAGTTTAGGAGCCAATTTAAGAACGGGTAGAATGCGCTCCCACTCCTCTTCTACCGGATCGGTAAATCAGTCCTCTGCGGGGTCCGTAACGAGTGCGCCGTCATCGGACTCGATGGGACCGTTTCCGACGCTACGCCACGAGAAAATTGTTGCAACCGGAAGTGGTATCACAGTGGGCATTGCCCTCACGGAGCCTGTGCTATACCTGCAGGGATACGATCATAATGACCCGAGCACCAAGAAATTCGCCATTCTACGTGGTCAGTTGCATCTCAAGGTCACAAAGAGCGTCAAGATCAAGAAGATATCGATCTGCTTCCGTGGGCATGCACAAACCGATTGGCCTGAGGGTGGGTTTCCAACAACCATGGTTAATATGATTTTCTAAGTGCGCACGCTGACTGGACTTTTGCCTCTCTGCAGGAATACCACCTAAAAAGGTACATTACCATGATAAGAAGGACCTGGTCACCCATGGTATGATGTATTTCAATCACGGGGATTCGGTTCTGCCGCAGAATGACTACGGAGCAAACTTTTATCAGCATGCTAAACCGGTCACCTCCGTTACTGGCAAGGATGGTAGCCCAGTAACTATTACCCGCGAAATCTTCTCAAAATCTGGATCCTCAACCTCTCTCAGTAACGGCCAGCCTACGAGCAAGGAGCTTAAACGCCTTTCTCTTCAATCCAATCACTCTCGCAGCTTCGGGAAGAACGATCCGCCCCCTAGCGTAGTCGCTCATCCACAGCGCAACTACCGCATGTTTCCCGTTGGTGATTACCTGTATAATTTCGAGTTCACGATCGATGGCTCCCTTCCAGAGACTATCAAGACAGATCTAGGTTATGTTCGGTATGATTTGGAAGCCATCGTGGAACGATCAGGCGCGTTCCGCCCCAATCTTCTAGGTAACCTTGAAGTGCCGGTCATTCGCACGCCGGCTGAGGGCTCCTTGGAACAGGTCGAGCCGATCGCTATTTCCCGCAACTGGGAAGACCAATTGCACTATGACATCGTTATCTCAGGGAAATCCTTCCCATTAGGCAGCCAGGTCCCCATTGCATTTAAATTAACACCGCTAGCCAAAGTCGAATGCCACCGGATTAAAGTCTATGTAACGGAAAACATACAGCATTGGACGGCAGACAAGAGCGTCCACCGCTTCCAGCCGGCCAAGAAGGTGCTACTGTTCGAGAAACGAGCTGATTCAGCTAGCACGAGTACATACCCAGGCAGCTCAATGCGCGTCACGGCAGGTGGTGGGATTGACTGGGATCATCGTGCAGCTGCTGCGAGGGGCGATGAGATTGTGGACCGGAACCGAACAAATCTCTTGGGAAATTTAGCTAGCGATTCCGGCGTCGGTCCGACCGAAATGGAGTTTAATGTCCAACTCCCGAGTTGTCATGAGATGAAAAACCGGGATGAGTCTCACAAGCTACACTTTGACACAACGTACGAAAACATACAGATCAATCATTGGATCAAGGTAAGATGGGCTTCCACCTATTAGGTTCTGAAAGCAATATGGCTAACGCAATTCTTTCAGATTGTCCTTCGTCTCTCCAAGGTGGATGAAAGAGACCCGACTAAGCGAAGACATTTCGAGATCTCTATCGACTCTCCATTTCACCTACTTTCATGCAAGGCCACACAGGCCAACATTTATCTCCCTGCGTATACCTCACCAAATTCGGATCCTGCGCCGCCTGCCCAGGAATACGAATGTGGGTGTCCAGGAGCCGCCGCGCTCAATAGAGCCAGCTCGAACGGCCACTCTTCGTTCTCTGAGGCAGAGGAACCGCCGACTAGAGCAGTTTACCGAAGTTTCACCAATGGCTCTGGCGGCTTGGCACGACCTCCCCAGGCGCATTTGGCCCACGAGCCAAGCGACCGTGCAGATGAGCCTCCACCGCGTCCTATGCATCTTCTCCGCGCGCCGTCATTTGCTCCACCGGCATTTGAAGATGTTCCGCCACCGCCACCTCTCATAACACCGCCTCCTGAATACACTTCTATAGTCGGCAATAACGACCGGGAGACGGTGCTGGAGGATTATTTCTCCCGGCTATCATGTTATGAGGAAACTGCCGATGACCCACGTGGCCTCGGACGGGTTGATGTGCCTTTGACCCCTGGAGGGCGGGTGAACCGCAGTATGGACGTCCCACGGGAGTGGGTTCGCCTGGACCAGTCGACCGTCTAAGCCGTTAGATGGTTCTCGGCTAGGTGTCAGTCACGGAGTTACGATGTCATGAATTAAATGTATTCTTTTCATCTTGAAGGGGGTCCACGGGTGTTTGATCTTACACCTGAAAACTTCCCTTAACGGTATCATACGATTAGCGCTGTACGCTGATGGATTATATTTGTTACAAATCGGGTTTACAGGGTTATAAGGCGCAGAAGGATAAGGATGATGGCCGGCGCTGGATTAAGGAAGGCATCATCAAGAGCGAACTTGATTTTCTTGGAGTTTCTTTTCTATGCTATACATTCCTCAAGTTCGTGATGTCTATGTCCCACAAACATATTTGAACAAGCGATTGATACAATTTCTTTTCAAACATTTACCTGATATTAAAGTATATAGACCGCTGTTTCGTTATTCGGATCTTGTAAGTACTTTATATGAACGCATCGCTTCTAACAGCGCATTTACAAAGCCTATAATCTGGCGGCTATCTCCAAACACAGGTATGGATTGTTCCGGATAACTTTCACGTCAAATATTATGCAATCACAATTCTCTTACCGGGGAATCAACAGATCAACAAGTACGTATGAAGAAGCTATAGGCGTGTGATATGGGAACATCCCTCCGAGATTGAGCCTCGGCACAATGACTGTGAAGGGAAAGTAGCAAATCTTATTCGAAGACGCACACTACTAGTGTTAACTTTAGCCTGCGAGATGACGGTCCAGACTGACCAGATTAAGATTTCCGGAACATATGCCGTTACAGACTTGGATGTCTGGATATAATTGCCGGAAACCAAGCAATATTTACCTACATGATAGGACGACGCTAACAGAGACCAACCCGACTAGATCAAGGGCCGTTCCGCTGACCTTCTATATGACCGACAAGAGAATCTTGTGGCCTAGAACATGCATGTTGGTTGTCAGGCCATGGCTGATGAGCTCAGCTTTCACAAGCCGGAGTTACCTTGTTTCGATATCAGTTAAACCGGGTAAAAATGTGGAGATTGCGAGGTTGCAGTCCCAGGTGGCTATACTAGCACGTGGTCTCCTGCATGTCAGACTGGAGACCATCACACTTGAATATGGCACCTCAACTCATTTCCCCAGTTTTTCCTCTTAGATTAATTGAGGGGTCATAAACAGCCACCCAGCAGAATTGTCTGGCGGACGCATAGCTACAGCTTAGACGATGATATCCGATTCAGTATGGAGGAGATGATATGGGTGGAAATACCAACCTGTGGCCTTGCTCTATGGCATGAATTTCGATGGTTATGAAACAGGGCCGCTGTTTCTTCACAATTTCCTCCAACGCACGACGGATCACCTGATCGATCATCTAATAGACGCCCGGCCCAGAAGTGCGAGAAGTCCGTATGACTAGTCCATCCCAAGATTCAGCAGCCTTTCCTATTACGATGAGGAGCAAGAGACTACGGGGTGAAGTGTCCAGATTCTGCACAACGTGAAGCTAGCCGCTAGGTCTTAGCCACTGGGAATACGAACTTGTTTAGGCTCAGTGCGAACTGATTTCCGCTCTTTTCTTTGCTTCAATAGAGGTTATTCTGTTTTCATCACGGAGAATGAGCTGCTTGTGTCTCCAAATATTGTTCCTCCAACGGACCGGCGGTCCTTCGATCCGGTGGAAAAATCCTCAAGTTTACACGATACGATGATGTCTGAGCCGGACAGGGCATCTATATAAGGATGGCTTCTTTCTCGAGTTCTTCGATACGTCTCATAGAATCCAAGCACTAGCAAAGCTTTGCAGAGTCAAGATGGCTTCTCTTTTTCTCTCTAGGATCTGCCGCAATGCCCTCATCTTATCTTCAGTTTTAACTACTGCCCAGGGTCAGCAGGTTGGGACTTACCAGACCGAAACCCATCCCTCGATGACCTGGCAGACATGCAGTAACGGCGGCAGTTGCAGCACCAACCAAGGCTCTGTTGTCCTCGATGCCAACTGGCGTTGGGTCCACCAAACTGGAAGCTCCAGCAATTGCTACACCGGCAATAAGTGGGATACCTCCTACTGCAGTACCAATGATGATTGTGCCCAGAAATGTGCGCTTGATGGTGCCGACTACTCAAACACTTACGGTATCACCACCAGCGGCAGCGAGGTTCGTCTCAACTTTGTCACCAACTCCAACGGAAAGAACGTCGGTTCCCGTGTCTACATGATGGCCGACGATACCCATTACGAGGTTTACAAGCTGCTGAACCAAGAGTTTACCTTCGATGTGGACGTCTCCAAGCTCCCATGTGGTCTTAATGGTGCTTTGTACTTTGTGGTAATGGATGCCGATGGAGGTGTTTCCAACTATCCAAACAACAAAGCGGGTGCTAAGTACGGTACTGGTTACTGTGACTCTCAATGCCCACGGGATCTCAAATTTATCCAGGGACAGGCCAATGTCGAAGGCTGGGTATCGTCAACCAACAATGCCAATACAGGCACTGGAAACCATGGCTCCTGCTGCGCAGAGCTGGACATATGGGAGTCCAACAGCATTTCGCAGGCTCTCACTCCTCACCCATGCGATACGCCGACCAACACTCTATGCACTGGGGATGCCTGCGGGGGCACATATAGCTCCGATCGCTACAGTGGCACGTGTGATCCTGACGGCTGCGACTTCAACCCATATCGTGTGGGCAACACCACCTTCTACGGCCCTGGCAAGACAATTGATACCAACAAACCGATCACAGTCGTGACCCAGTTCATCACCGACGACGGCACTTCCAGCGGCACCTTATCCGAGATTAAACGGTTCTACGTGCAAGACGGCGTCACGTACCCCCAGCCCAGCGCAGACGTTAGCGGTCTCAGCGGCAACACCATCAACTCGGAGTATTGCACCGCAGAGAATACCCTGTTCGAAGGCTCGGGCAGCTTCGCGAAACATGGTGGGCTCGCCGGTATGGGCGAAGCCATGTCGACTGGAATGGTGCTGGTAATGAGCTTGTGGGATGATTACTATGCCAACATGCTCTGGCTTGACAGCAACTACCCCACCGACGAGCCCACGAGCAAGCCCGGCGTGGCTCGTGGAACTTGTTCCACGTCGTCTGGCGTTCCTAGCGAGGTCGAAGCCTCCAACCCTAGCGCCTATGTGGCCTATTCCAACATTAAAGTTGGCCCTATCGGCTCCACCTTCAAGAGCTGATCTCTGGGGCGGATCTCCATATACCTGCAGGTGATGAACTTTATCTACTTTTGAGTGCCTCTCGCTCACTGTGGGTGGTCGCTATGATCAAGTGTATTTCGCCATCGCTATGTAAGGAGGAATATTGGGTATTGAGAAGCAAGAGAAATGTACGGTGACGCTGTTGTAGTCAGGAGAATATGCAATGAAATGACGTCGTTGAGAGCTATAGTCCTTACCGCCCAGAACCCTGTGGAGAATCCCGCATAGAGCTTCCTTTTCGGATCATGCCGAGCGGATGCTTTCTCAGCTGCTGTCATTCATAATGATCCAGTGACCACCAGCCAATTTACCTCAATTCTCGTAGATTTCTTCCCTTTGCCGTCGCCACATTTCCCTGCCGGGAATAGATCATACTGTACCTCAGAACAACCATATCTACCCTCACCCGGTAAGTCTATGCGCCCATAGGAAGTGCCCGACGCTCATCTGTATTAAGGTTGCACCCACACGAGTACAACTCGAAAATAAACTCAAATCCATACTCCCAGTCACCATGACCGTGGAAGTTGTTCCCCTCACAGAAGCTGACATTCCCGAGGCGATCGAAGTTATCCAACAAGCGTTCGCAGAGGACCCATATTTCCAATGGGTTTTCGATCCCTCCAAGGTGAGTTCTGATCAACAGACAAACCACCATTTCCAGGGCCCCAAAACTCAAGCCCGGCTCTCACAACACAAGGCAAGCAATCCCACCACAGAAACAATCGCTAACGAACAGCGGCCCATCAACGCGGTCGAGGTCAACCACCGACCGACGTGATGGACAAGCCATGCCCGGAACACAGTTCAACAAGCAGAGAAACTATGATTCTCTCGCAGCGCGGTGTCTCTGGGGGATCAACAACGCCCTGTTCCACGTCGCCAAGGAAACCGGCGAGAATGGCGTCGACCGCGTGGTCGGCGTGTCCTGCTGGCTCCCGCCGCATGCCGCCTCCGAGCCGGAGAGCTGGTACAGCTGGTGTCAGGGGTGGGTGCTGAGCTGGCGACAGATGCTGAACAACGTGTGGCATCTGGGACGGGGCGGGCTCCGGACTAATCGGTACTGGATCTGGAAGGAGAGGCAGCAGGAGGCGCAGAGCGCGATCTGGGATGATCCGCGGGGTTATTATTTCTGCAACATTGTGGCTGTTAGTCCCAAGGCGCAGGGGGGTGGGATCGGGAGGAAGTTGTTCAAGGCAGTTACTGATATGGCGGATCGGGAGGGGGTGAAGTGCTATTTGGAGAGTTCGCGGAATGTGCCTAATGTGCAGATTTATGAGAAGATGGGGTTTAGGATGAAGAAGGAGATGGAGTGTCGGGATGGGGAGGATGTTTGCATGGTAGGTTCTTTCCCTTTTTTTAAAAAAACCTGCTCTTTGAGTCTTGAGAAATGGATGTCTGACAATGTGTTTGACAGCTTTATTGCATGGTTCGTGAGCCTAATCCAGAGAAGTGAGGGTTCGGGCGGTTTCTATCTGTTTTTACTGTATGCGGTATTTGATGGCGAATCGGGATGGCAGGGTTTACGGAGGCCTGCTGCTTTACAATTTCTTCGATTAAGAAACGAGGACAT
Source organism: Aspergillus sergii (assembly GCA_009193525.1). Classification (NCBI taxonomy): domain Eukaryota; kingdom Fungi; phylum Ascomycota; class Eurotiomycetes; order Eurotiales; family Aspergillaceae; genus Aspergillus; species Aspergillus sergii. The sequence goes on from ML741795.1 coordinate 35,621, forward strand.
GATACTAGTACATATATGTAGCATTCATTCATTATCTGAATTGGAAGCCATTACTTCAACCCAATAACACATTCTATCTCACCCATAACAGTATGAAGGTAGTATACAACACACTATCACCACCTACCAACCAAAAAAGCCTCTAGACCAACACAATCCCCCCAGTCCAAAAATAAGGCCGAAAGAAAAGACAAGAAATTAAAAGAAGAAAAGCCAATTCTCAAAATCCCCACTCTATCCATCACACCGCATCTCATCACAATCACAATCACACCCATAACCCACCCCAGCAACATCATACTCCGTACACAACCAAAAAAAGAAAAAAAGAGAAACACCCCCAGAGCCTCTCCAACCCGTGATAGTAGTACTAAAGCAATCACTACTGTTTTAGTAACAAAGCTTAGTCCCAACCTAAACCACCTGACCGTTTCCCCCCACCAAACAATTACTTAACCACTACCACGCTGGAAGTGAACATCGGTTCTGGCCGACAACTTAGCATGCCGTGTTATTATAACTCTTCTGTTATAGGGGTCCCTTCGTCCGAAATGAGCATTACATTGGTGTACTGGGTACCTTCTTGGATTTTGTGTTTGGGTCTGTTGGGGTCGGGTTTAGGTCGGGATTGGGTCGGGTTGGAGGGGGGTTTGAGTTTGTCTTTTTCTGTTTTGTTCTGGGTTGGTGTGTTAGTGGAGGTATTTGGGGATAGGGTCTGTGTTGTTCATGTGATGTGATACCTGGGAGTCGTATGTATGTAGTATGTAGGTAGATAGACAGGGTAAGGTTACCAAGGACCAAGGTAGGTATACAGACCGGTACTGTTGTCCATACAACATACAAATCACCAGCTAATCAAGCCCATACATAAATAGCATATCCTACCGCCCTACCCACGCCTTTAAGGTCTATCTACCTAGCAAGAGTAGTACCAATACCAAGATAATACAAACCCCCAACTTCTAATGAACAACCACCTACCTACTGTAACTTCCAAATAGTAAGTACAGTAAGTCCAGTACCTACCTAATCTCCGCCCTCCCACCATCGCCACAAAGCCATAAGCACTATGTTTCAGAACCCTTGCTTACCTACCTTAACCCCACCATAGGCACACGCACACAGCAAGCACAGCACAATAACAGACCTGATAAGACATGGATCGGGCCGGAGAAAAGACTCGGGACAAGGGACCGATAAAATCAGTCTATAAGATGCTGTGATGCTAGGATCAACCGCTAGGGGAGCGGTTTAGAATCTGACGGGCGGGTGGATGTTACTTACTATATGTGAAGGTGATGTTGGTAGTAAGGGTGTTAAATGGGGTGTTAGACACGGAGATTGATTTCCGAATGGATTTGGTAATTGGTTGTGTGTGTGTTGGGTTGGATTTGGAGGGTTAATAATGGATTGTTTGGGTATTTGTTGTTTTTGTTGTATGATTTTGTGTATGATGTATTTTGGGAGATATATGTGTTTGTGTTGTGGTAGTCGGTATATGCATATGTCAAGTCTAGGGATAGATACATATTCTCTGGTTATGGCTGATAGAAGTATAGCTATAGAATTTATCACCATATATAAAGGACAAAGATAAGTCACCTTTACACGGTCAGTGACTGATAACTGTAATTATTCAATCAACGGTCTACACAGTATACAAGCTGTAAACCTATACATACAGTTGTTTCAACTATATTCCATCAGTGAAGTATACCACCAAATATACCAACGCATAACCTCAAGTTCCTTACCACAACTACTATCTCTATCAAAATTATAGCCACAATGAATCCAATTACACTATTCCAATTTGACATATCGTAGATTCAGCATAATGACATCAGGATATTGTCATACATGGAATACGTACATTCCGCGTCAGATAGTAGTCTCCAAAGTTAGCTTTTAGCCTAAATGAACTCGATACGAGCTTCTGGGGTTGATCAGTGGGTATGAAGCTATGCCAAGTCTCTTAAGCCAGACACAGAGATGATGCCTATATGGATCTGTAATGATATTGAAAGGGTTGTAGTGTGGTTGAGATTCTGTTTCATTACTGAACTCGGTGAGATCTTTGTGAATCCATGGTACGATGCTGTTTCTCTTTATTATCGGGATTTCAAAGATTACGTTGTTCAGAGACTAGAGCATTGATAGTATTTCCAGATTAGGCAAGGAGACCAGTGCACGTCGATCGATTTGATATTAAATCCCAACCTGCTATAACCGCTTAAAAGATGAAACTTTATGAGAGCTCACTAGTCTATCAAAAGTACATGCATAGAACAAACCCAATCGATATCTCTACACGAGCACTTTCCAGAACTTAGGATAAATGGCCCCCTATACTATATATTGAGCAAGTAGACTACGGTCATAGCTCCAGGACCGCTTCTCACTAGTTGGCAACTAGCCAGGCACTGACTCGGTCTTATCTTGGCAGCACCGCTGTCTCAAACATAAATCAATAAAGAATAAGCAAAGTTCACACAAGAAACAGAACCAGAAAGACGGAAACGTAATGATGATATTCAATTCTTGGTAGAAAAAGCAAAGAGTTCAAACTGACTCGATGGTCGTATTATTCCACAAGTAGGGATCCTGAAGTTTAATATATAGATCCATGGTTAGTGCGAAGAGTGAGGCGGCAGAGCTAATTTATTGCTAATTCGCGTCGTTGTTGCCGCTTACTCTGCCGAGCCAACGTAGCAGGGGGCTTATTGCTCCTCGAGGCCTTACCTTTGCAGAGAGCGGCTACTGGACAGGATCCTGTGCATCCTAGTAGTGGCCTGCATGCATGGTACTTCAGGGTGAGTACAGTACTCTCATACTAATTAAGCAATTAAGCTCCTGAATCTCATTGAGCTTTCTTTGATCGACTGATTGGTCGGTTGCCCCTTTTCTGTTTTTCTTCTTCTTAGGAGGGAGGAATGTAATTAACTGTGGAGGAATGCTAGTAGTATAGGGGAGTGCACGTGCCCTCGACCTACTATAACTGTGGGGATTGATTCCTAAGGGTCTTTTGGCTTGAGGATGTCGGTTTGCTCTGTTTGCTCGTACTTTTGAAAATCTCGATGAAGTATACGTATACTCGGTAGGAGGCCAGATCATACAGTTTACAGGGGTTGGTCGAGGAAACTGTGCCCCGACATCTCTTGGCAATTTTGATTAACTGGCCCCTCTACACACGTCCGTACCGTCAATGTCGTTTTGAGGTGCGCAGTTGTGCCTCGAAAATCTGCATGGTCTGAGCGGTGATGGTTCAAGGCCACGTAAGAGTACTAAGTGCTTAGTGTAATCAACGACTAAGAACCAAATACTATAATATAGTATGTTCGAGTAATACTCCGTAGTGTGTGATAAGACAAGTTCGGCTTTCGTGTAAATAGCCCGGAATGGAAATGGACAACCTCCCGTAAGGTTTTCATGATATGGTGAGATGCATCATAGTCTTGGGTCTTAATCTGTTAAATTTTTTCAAGGAGTTTTCTGCTAACCTTGGGTGAACATGATCATCATAGTATCAGGCCATGAGATGAGTGACATGTGCTACCCGGGCTTCGCTTGTACCCGCCCGAGCGTTAGTAGCGAGGAAGCGATGCTCCGTAGGATATATGATGAGGATATCTCCATAGGGCCTCGGTTCGGTTCGGTTCGATCACCGAACTTTGACTGACTGGATGGTGCGATGAGATGGAAAAGAGCTCGCATACATGCCACTTCGATGATCCACGTCCATGGCGTTAATGGTTCCCTCTCATTGGACCTCCGGATCTTCAGGGAGACTATCGCGGTGGTTGTGCAATGACTAGCTGTCACGCTTCTTCAGGTTTGACTCCTAGCCAATAGTGAGGCGATGTATACAGAGGATATGACGACCACCTCGGATCCAGTCCTCCCCCCCTGAACTCTTTAGTGTAGCGAGTGGACCGGCTATGTTTTAAGCGTTGCCCTGCAGGAATGCACATTCGGCCCGAAAGTGGGCTTAGTCAGAAGGTAAAGTGGCCGTACGCAATGGTTATCTCTCCGCGTTCCTTAGCAGGCATCGGAAATTAAATTATTAACCGTGGTGCGAGGAAGAAATGCTGCAGTTCAAATCCCTAGGCAAATGAGAAGGGATAGAATTGCGGGGATAATGTAAGTATGCAATATGCCTGTTCAATGACCGCCATCCGAAAAATCCTCGGCCTCCCCACTCCCGGGAGAAGTTTGGCGACTAACCTTAGAGGCCTCCACCCGTCCATGCAATTTCAGCACCAACTGATGGTTGTTCGGTGCTAGTAGACTAACTAACTAACGTCTACTCCATATTCTTGTGTCACTACACCACATGGAGAGGGGGACAGCGTTAATTATTATATTCCATCGGTCGTGCCGGTCACAGAGTGGCAGTCCCTTGGCAGGGTTCATAAGGGGGGAACCAAGACCAGGGTAGAACAAAGAGAACCAGAAAAGAAAGTAGAGAACCAAGACCAAGCCATTAATCCTTGTTCGTATCTCTCGAGCCTGTTGGGGTTTTCTGTCAACCGCCCATCGGGGAATAAATGCAGGCCAGCCTCCGGTCTGACAACTAGCCGGCTCTAAGAACCACTAGAATCCACACCACTCGGCCGGTCGCTTTACTTCGTCATAGACTCATAGGACGGGGGAGCACAGACTCCGTCTGGGCCTCCGTAGATGCAGGACGAGATATGCTTGGCAGGCAACGGTTCTGCTATCATGCACCGCATTGCGTCAAGTGCAATGACCACTGGTTGATAACAAGCGGTGGCTAGCGGTAGAGCGTTATCCTCTACCCTCAAACCTGAGTACTGTTGATGCTAGTCTAGAAGGTCAAGGCGGCCTCTTGTGTAGCGCTTTCCCCCCTAGTTTCCGCTTCTCTGACTGGTCAAAGTGGTTCCCCTCGCGAGTCAGTCCGTTGCCACCTTGGGCTGAAGAAAAGCAGTTCGGAAAGTCACCATTTTGAAGCAATAGTAACCCCATCCAAATAGGCAACAATGGTGGTAAATTTAGTCTGTCTTCCTTCTTGTGACAAAAACGGAGTGGTGTATAATAACATGACTGAAGCAAAACATGAATGGAATCTAAACAGGGGAGAGGGAAGATAAAAAAAAAATCAAATCAAATCAAATAAAAAAAAGCCGACCCTCTTTTGTTGACTCCTTAAAGCGCCATACATGATATCCGTGCCAAATCCAATATACATGTGACAGAGAAATTTCGCCTGGAAATTCTGGAAGATGCAGAAAAAGGATAACGAGAGAATAAATAATAAGAAAAGAAAAAAAAAAAAAATTAGATAAATAGATAGGTCGGACAGACAGATGATGAGAGAGTAAATAGGCGCTCATGGAACAATCGAAGAGTGATTAATGGTGGTTCTCGAAAGAATTCGTGAGATATGCCGTGAAAATATGCCGTCTTCTTAAATTCGGAGGAGGCCGTTGAGGCCATATAGTGTTTCGTTGACGTCGATCCATATCAACTCAACGACAAAGTCGACACTTGCCGACCACCACAATAAATCGATCGTGGGGTCCGTCGTTACATCGGTTCTCTTTGGATCCATCGATGGAGGTCCGGATGAAATGCACACTGGGCTCACGACAGGTGCTATATATGTAGTAATTTTTGAAGTAGTTGCACATTGCTGCCGCATCCACTGCCGCCAGAGAAGGAATGGTCTTGGAGGAAAGGAATGTCGTCTCAAATTTCGGAAGGATAGAGAAGTTCAATTGTGTGGATGGTTATGATAGTAGTATATCGAACAACGCCGACCTCGGATGTGAAGGTGGTCTAAGTAGGATCTGTAGGTACGAAGAGGGTCAAGGGATTTGAAAGAAGATATACTGAGCAAGTCTGTATGAGGCAATGGTACCAAGGTAGACCATATGAGGTAGGGGAGGAAGAATAATAATATATGCCCGTTGCTCATGGAGGGCAACTACAGCATGGCTTGTTTGCTAGTAAGTTAGAAAGAAACACCAGGGTTGTGGCCCATCACAAGCCGGCGGCCGAAAGGTTAGACAGGGGAGTGAAGAAAATTAGAAATTTCATTTATTTAGCATTATTCGAAGAAAGATAAAAAAAAATACAAGGTAAAAAAAAATAAATAAATTGAGAGAATACTAAAAAGAAGGCAATGCCCGACGATCCATTTTCAGAGCGTTGGAGTAGTCTGGCATCAAGAATAAGAAAAAGAAAATGCAAAATAAAATCAAATAAAAAAAAGGAAGAAACAAAAAAAATATATTAATCCCTGCAAAGTGACCGGCCCATCTCCGTGGAGCGTCATTGGAAACTGCAGAAATCTAGAAAATAGTGAAACTAAGGACGTAGACTAACGACGCGGCAGCTAACTTCTCTAGTAACATTAGAGGAAAGTGTCCCACGCGAGGGGAGAGAAGCCTCATCTGCTTTAGGACCGATCGGGGCAATGGGAGATCGACGTGGTCCCTCGCAGCCGTTGATGCTTCATCTACACGTGGCGCTAACTAGGATCTTCATGCATGACTGACGGCAAAGTCCTGAACATGTCGTGGGTTAGACCACCAGTAAGTCTGGAGTAGGTCTAAAGCAAACAACCTCGGTGGAGGTTAATCCGATCAGTAGGTACCGATGTAACGGCACGAAACCGTTGGGATTGTCTTGCTCAATGTCGAAGACCCTCCTCCACAGTTCCTCCCCTAGGGGGGCTAAGACCACCCATAACCTTGGAAGGTAGATACCTGGAGGGCTATTCATTGTCAATGATGAGGAGACAATTGCTCAATTACATTATCATATCCGACAAAGCCTGTTGGTTCGACACTTAGGGTTCAAAATTTTTGCGCAGAGGCGGTAGGCTTTCATTGGGTGAGTATCATAAGGTTCATGGTGCCTGACCTGGCGGATTTCATGTCCTATTCCTTCCGCTCCACAGCGTCATTTTCTGGAAAAAAAGAAAAGCAAGAAAAAAGAAAAAAGGAATGAACAAGAAAATAAGAAAACGAAGGAAAAATGGATACAAGTGTTGGGTACCCATATGCCTCCCTTTAATTAGACTCGACCCCTGATGAAGTGACTCGATTTAAGCTGAGCTGTATGCACATTCCCGTCTCCTTAGACCTACTGCTACTCCTACTTCGGCGCCGTAGTAACAGATCGGCTCGTACCCTAATCTGCTCCGCACAACCGGGAAAAGCACCTGGCCGTACTCCCGTGACTTGGGTAATTTTTCTCCGGGTTTCACTAGAGGGATTTGGAGCCATGAAATTCACCGAATGGTACTAACTATAGCGTAGTGCCATTCGGGCTCAAAGTTTAAACATCCGGTTGGTGCCTCAGGGTCTGAAATCCGTGGCTCGGAACTAAATCCGACCACTGGTTTAAATTCTATAATGCTCTTTTTTTTTTTTTTTAATTATAATTCTTACATAGTGTTCCTAATCCCCTAGTTCCTGATATTATGACCTTAGCTCCATCAGACAAGGAACCATGATATCATAAGATAGTTGCATCTCTCTGCAGACGGGAAGAGAGTATGACCCGCCTGTTGGTGATTGATATCGCATACGTAAGCTGATTGAAGAAACAGTATGCCAAGAAAACCAGGGTGGTTCTGCCTTTTCCGTTTGAACTTTAGTAGAAAATATTGCAAAGTATACGATAGGGGGGTCGAATCCGAATCAGCCTTGCTGAAGTATTGTCGCGGGATCGTGGCCCACTCGGAGTACGGCATGTCTTAACAAGGTTACAACAGCCCTCCGTCGGGCTTTGACTACGGCTAACGAAGAATCGATCCACGGCTTCGAGAAAAGTTAAATCGGCCAATCGTCGAAGTGAGCATCAGATAATCAAGTTATCCAAGACTCAAAGTAGTTCTGGTCATAAGATTGACAATGGCATTATATCACTGAAATAGTAACCTCAACGAGTGACAAAGATATATCAGTCAAGTGACTCACCGTCCGGGGACAATCGGATGCTGCAGGGGACGGTAAGGGAGAAGGGAAAAAATAATAATAAAGAAAGAAGTACAATGCATGTGGGGTTCGAGGCCTGTAAAACTTAAGGGAAAGCTCGTTTCACTTTCTCCCACTCCGCAGATGTGATGTAATACATTTCAGGGATCTTTTCCATACTCACACCCAACAGGATCAGTAATCTCCGCCCAAAGCGGTATACTCATTCTAGAAGGTGCTAAGACCTCCAGCCCTGATGTTGGTGGCCACTCAGATGCATTTTTGTGGCATTTTCCACCACCTGTGGCAGTGGATCGGCTTTCCTGACTTGGGTTCGGGCTAACATTGCTTTTTACGTCCACCGTCAGTCATGCGCCAGAACAGTCTGTTGTGTTGGGCTTAGTAAAAAAAGAAAAGAAAAGATGGGTCCCTGTCAAAATGACTTTGTGCGCCTACCGGCTTAAAATTATTCCCCGATTTTTCGAATATGACGGTACAAACGATTCCAATGACGTCTTTTATCTTAAGGGTATAGCAGACGATCTGCAGAGATTGGTCCTCATTATAACCTACGTGGTACCTTCCCCGGTCAACTAGAATACATATGAACATACTAATGCTCTTGGCAGCTTTTTCGAACCAGGGTCAACTGCTTCGTTGCCTACAGGCAATTATCGCAGGGAAAAACAAGGCCAATAAACATGGGAAACTGTGCGCGGCACATACTCTTTGCCTAGATCACTCATACGGCCACACTTGCATGGCCAGGCTTGTCTGTGACCTCCGGTGGCCTCATTCGACATCTCCGGAGAATGTGAACTTTGTATAGCAAGTCTTTCCCAGCCTAACCAGAGGTGGTTAGCATGCTGCTTTAGGGCCTAGATAAACACGTTACCAATATGGGCTAGCGCGAAGGTGACCTATCCGGGGAGACGCACTAATCCCAGAATAGCAACTTCGGACTAAGCTTATCTGGGCTAGCCTTGATCTGAATTTAGCGCACCTCGTGATTCTTGTTCCTGATGCCTCAGACCAGGAGAAACAAGGCCAAAACTCCTCGTCGGACGCTAATTATCGTCGCCTCACTGTCGGGGATCTCTCTCGTCTTGCTTCATTTCCCCGGAATACACCAGTCATTCGTTGCATACACTCCTGTGGACGCCGCGGAAGTCCTATCTGGATCATTGGAAACCCGTCCCCGTCCGTCGTTGTGGAGACGGCTCGGATCCGCTCATCTTGCGATATCATCGAACGACCCAAACAATCCCACAGCTATACTACACCCAGCTTCAACGGGCGCTCGAAATGGGGTTCGGTGACTTCGACACGATCTGCCAGAAGGCAGCGCTGCCGCTGTGCTCTCTCGTGGGCCCGGCCTCCTCGATATCAGGCGCAACCGGCATCATCCCCAATTGCTATGCGCGAAACATCGAACTGGCCAACACAATCATCTTCGAAGGCGCCGCATCCTTCGTTCATATCATAGCGCTGGCAATGACAGTCATTATGATTCTACACATTAGGTCCAAGTTCACCGCGGTCGGTACGTAAACCAAAAATCGCAATTTACACAGATGAGAGAACAACCACTAACCCCGTTTGCGACTATCCAGGTCGCAAGGAGATCATCACGTTCTTTTACATCTACATGCTCTTAACAATGTGCTCCCTGGTCATCGACGCCGGGGTGGTTCCGCCCAGGAGCGGTCCGTTCCCTTATTTCGTCGCTGTGCAAAACGGCCTAACCTCCGCCCTATGTACGAGTCTACTCGTCAACGGATTTGTGGGATTTCAGCTCTACGAAGACGGAACAGCGCTCTCAGTTTGGCTCCTCCGTCTCACCTCCACAGCGATGTTCGCCATCTCATTCGTCATCTCCCTCCTGACGTTCAAGTCATGGGGCGGGCTCAGTCCCACCAACACCGTCGGCATGTTCGTAGTACTATACATCCTCAACGCGATCTGTATAGCAGTCTACCTCATCATGCAACTCCTATTGGTCATGAACACGCTCGAAGACCGCTGGCCTCTCGGCCATATCGCGTTCGGCCTCCTGGTCTTCATCTGCGGTCAGGTGCTCCTCTATGCGTTCAGTGACACCATCTGCGAGAATGTCCAACATTACTTGGACGGTCTGTTCTTTACCACCATCTGTAATCTGCTCGCCGTCATGATGGTCTACAAGGTACGTTGGTTGCAGTTTCCATTATCTAATCCCTACTCCACACTTAATGTATGCGGGTGCTGATCATCCCCAGTTCTGGGATTACATTACGAAGGAAGATCTCGAATTCTCCGTCGGTATCAAACCTAATACATGGGAGGTTAAGGAATTTCTTCCGGAAGAAGATCGTCGCGCAACAGTCTACCAGGACACAAATTCGGAGTACGCCGGAAGCATGTATCACCATCGAGCGTCGGCGTATAACAATCACAATTATTAATCACTATTAGGTTTGATATATTTTGTGACGATCATATTCGAGGGTTATATATTTGATTTTTTTTAGTCTTTCAAAGTTAGTCATTGATTCGCGTTGTTGCGGCCTAACGAGTTAATGCCTGAGTTTGAGCGTGGTTGAATATCATTTTTTTATTTTTCTGTTATTTCTTTTTTCTTGTAACGTTTTGCCAGTCGTGTGTGGAACATCGACTGTTACATTCCCAATGATGTTTTCTTTCAATTTCTCATGCGACGGTAGCGTTGATTCATACGTTTTCTTTGATATTCCTGACCACTCCTGTGTGATGTGTACAGTGGATAAGCCAACTCAGTTTTGTATCTAGACTAGTTACACGATTAAAGTGATCCAAGCCGTTCTTCAAACTCCCTGGTTGCTTTGAATCATTGAATCATTGAGAATTTGACATTTCACATGACATATCGCCTTTTGTACGAGACTGCCAACCCTGCAGTGTAAGACGAAGAATAAATGCCATCGGCTAATATCAACCCTGGCGCTTGGCCGGGAATAAGGAATGGAGGGACGATTGTGGTGTCACTAATGTGCCTAGGAAAACAGTTCCGCGGCTGTCAGGAGCCTAGGACAATAATCGGTGGAGCAGGGGATCGATCTATGACCGTTCCTCGATCCCCACAGTTCGATCCCGTGATGGATTGGGTGGAAAACCCATGGCGATTTCGGAGACAGTCCGTGGCTAAATTAACAACATGATCTCAACCCCCCACCTTGTTATTGTATGGACTATTTATCGCACCATTCTTTGACCCCTCGACCACCAAGGTGCGATCCGTACGGAAAGGGGGGTGTAACACCGGAAAAGATGGAACCGTTATAAGCGATATCATGCGTCGGCTGTGCCGACTGGCATAATTAGCTCAAATTCAATCCTGCAGAGGCCGTGCAGGTGGTCCAAACGGTGGTCCTGCGTTCCCGAGAATAGGGCGCGTAAGCGAGTTACGCTCGAATTTGGAAAGAGTCGACGACCAATCGTAGCCTTTATTCCACAATTACGACATCGTCACCATCCATGAAGCCACTATCATGGTCGGCAGGGGTCCTGGCGGTCTCGGTCCGCGGCAGGTCGCCGTCAACTTCCTCTACAGGCCCCGTCGCGGTTGAATACCATCCCTGGTCGACCGACTCCACCACGACCTTGCACGCTTCATTGACCAGTTCATAAAAAGCAGGGTTTTCCTTTGGTAAAAACATGCTAACGTGCGCCTTAATTTCGTCTGCTGCCTTATCATTTACAGCTTTGACCCATCCGAGTCCTGCTTTCGAGTCGTACGCGGCACCTTCGTTTTCCACTTCAGGAGGGAGGGTGCAGAACGTGCGGTATTTCGAGCGAATAATTCTTTGAGTCAGTGATGTCTTTCCTTGGCTTGAGGTCTCTACCAGCGACGTTGCATTCTTGCCCAAGGCTGTAAAAAAATTGGTGCAGCCGATTCCCCGTTCCCTCTGTACCTCGGACAAGAGTGATATGCGGTGGCGAAGATCTGAGGGACGAGCCAAGCACCCAACAAATGCAAGATGAGATGAGACCCAACCCCATCCATCGGTCAAGCGTTGGCGTTGAGAATACATTGCAGCCGCTCCTCCTGCAGCCACGGCCCCTGCGGCCCCTGCAAACATAGCATATCGACCCCACCGCTGCCAAGATGGTGTCGCCGCAGCATCTGAAGATGGACTGGCAGCACTAGCCTGCTGTGGAGGTAAGGATCTGTTGCTTGTGGCCCCCTGATTGGCGCTTGCTGCCCTGGTAGATGAGCCGCTGCTGTCCCCAAAACCGAACAGGCCTGCTACTTCCGTGATCGCATTGTACGCAGTCGTAGCGTTCTTATACTGTCCTTCCGCACCGTACGAGACGACTCCTGGGGCGATCCCCAAGAATGGTGTGTCGAATGCAAGTACTCCTTGAATATGAGGGAACATGAACGAGCCAGATTCGAGGATTTGAGAATTGGCGGCCGTTTCCGAGTTTGTGGGTGAGGTTTTGGCAGGAATTGGCTGTTCTGAGGCGAGTAGAAGAAGCGTTTCTCCGGCGACAATACCCCCCATCGAGTGCCCAACTAGAAAGACATGAACTGAAGGATCAACGGTAGGTGAGGCTGTTCGGTTGGCGACTTCTAGATCTATGACTTGGTTTTGTAGCCTGTAGTGAAGAAACACTGTCAGTGAGTTGGGATTTCACAGAAACAGCAAATCTATAGAGCACACAGTATGTGGATAGCACATACCATTCTCGAAAATGGCCCACACATTCTTTCAGATCTCCTCTGGTTTGGTACTTAGGATACACAACTGTAGCGACGGTTATAGCAGGAAGAGCACGACCGATGAGTGCACGTACGTGCTCCGGGAAATTTCCGAAGGTATCGTCATCTCCCTATGACAGGTCTATCAGCGTCATACAATCAATGTTGACACGTGCGGGGTAGAACGATCCAATAGTTCAAGAGTATGTAGTGGGGAAATCGCACCTTGAAGCCGTGGATAAAAACAAGAAGCAATGTCTTTTTCATTTTAGTGATTCAGAGATAATCCAAAAGGTACATCTTCAGTCAGTAAAATGGAAGTTGGGGATAAAGACAGATGGTGCATCCGAGAGTCCAGACTCTCAAAGAAAATCAACAGATGCTCTTACGTCATCTTCACGTGATTGTCCTGTGAAAAGCTGTGGTATTAGTCATTCATAGCTTAGTTATATCTATACTAATCTATAGTTAAAACAGACTCTTATACTCCGTATATCTGAGGATTATACGGAACTATCGGATCCACTGCGCCAAGGGTGGTTCCTGGTCCTATTATCTTCTGTATACAGCCCACAAGATTCGTAAAAAGGAACCGATACACAACCACCCCCACAGAGATCAGCACGATCTTTTGGCGCCCTATCAGTACATAGATCCGACATCCGGCAGTCAATGTAAACTAAGTATGTTTGCCGTTAGAGATGTGTTATATTCCTAACAAAATCCAACCAGACGGAAAAATGAGCGCTGACTGGATCTAAGATCCAAGGCTCCATGAGTGTTTAACCCACAGCAAAACTCCGGTTCACGATTTGAAGCCGTTTAAAATTTCGAAATCAACCATCTCTTCTGTTCCGATGGATCCATGGCTTTGAAATCATCTGCTTCCCTTCGCTTGACCATCAAATAGACTCGCACGAGCTGCTCACCAAGCAGGTCTATCAATTCTTGGTCGCATTCCAAAGCTGCCAGGCTCTCTTCAAGTGACGCGGGAAGTACTTTATGAGCTCCTATAGCCTCCCGTTCGTCTGCTGACAGCTTGGCCGGGTCCTTCCCATTCGCGACGCCAGTACCTAATGAGGCCTTGGTTTGTATTCCCAAAATTCCAGCGGCTAAGATAGAACTCAGGGCTAAATACGGGTTGGCAAGGCCATCCATCACTCTGATCTCAAATCGATTATCACGCATGCGTCGAAGCGGGGTCTCCTTATTGTACCAGCCCCACGTCGCGTACACACCACAGGCACGGCAACCAGCTGCCACACGTTCGTAGCTAGCGACCTGTGGCATGCAGAAGGCTAGTATAGACGGGAGGTGGGCGATGACCCCGGCAAAGAATGCATCTGACAGAGGCTTGGTGGCCTGTGTTACTGGGTTCAGCGACATATGGACATGACTGCCCGTTGGCGATTTGCCAGTATGCGGCCGGGGGCTTAGAGTCGCGCGTAGCCCGAAAGACTCGGCTACGCAAGTAATAGTATGTCGGGCCTTAGCAAGATCGTCGACAGCCTGCACTGGATCTGCTGGGGGCAGAACAAACTCCCACTGGCCCGGGGCACACTCGGCATGGATATTGTCGACGAATAAGCCCACGGCGGATAATTCTCGCACAATGCACTCGATCATTTCCAAATATTCTCTATCATCTGCTGACATACTCCCCCAGGAGTGATCCTTGTTGATCATCTCATATTCTCGATCAGTGCTGTCCCCCGTTACAGGACGCATGAAAATAACTTCCACTTCGAATCCTACGAGAGCTGAGAAGCCGGCAATATCCGAGATAACACGGCACAGCCGTCGCAGATTTGAGCGTGGACATAATGGAAGGGGATCTTGAACTTTGTCCACAAAGTCTGTGGCCAGTATGGCTCGAGTGCCACCAGATCCAGTCTCAATATAAGCCGTGTCTAAGTCCGGCTTGAGATAGAATGGACCGAAGACATCCTTCACGGATCGGCCTTGTGCGGTCCAGTAGAGCACGGCTAATGGCGCTGAAAGAAGCTGATCATGCTGAAGCATGTCTTGGAACTTTCTTGTCGGTATGATTTGGGTGAAGGTGTTGGCCGAATATCCCATGAATCGTAGCCAGATAAACTCAACTGCCCTATTTTCCGACAGAAAGTCCCCCCAAGTGTCCGGTCCGGTTGCCATTTCCGTCAATTTCTTGACGAGGTTTGTGCCGTTTGAGAATGACAGCATGTTTTCTGTGGAAAGTTTATAGTCGATAGCAGCGTGTGTAGACTGTGCCTGTCCAGGTTCAGCAGATCGAGTGGAATATACTGTTCTGTCTACTGGATATATTTGAAAACGTCCATTCCGGGTTCGACACCCCCAAAGAGCGATATAAAAAACTTTAAAAATGAACGCTTCGCATGTCGAGAAGTCCCACCAACCAACGGATCGATCGTAGTTAGCCCAGTGCCATCAGATAATCTTCGGGCTGGCTGAGAATGTAAGTACAAATGCCTGCCGAGCCCACTTGTTGCCTTGCAGCGGGGATCAAGGATACGTGGCAAGCAGATCATATTGGATACGACCGATATCGCACAGGATCTACGAAGGTCCACCAGAGCTGAGCTGAGTTCTCCCCTTCATCAGCCAGCCTCAGTCGGGGAGTGGGTTGGCAACGTTCATGGAAGGAAATGATGGACCACAGACCACAAGGGATCGGCACATTAGGGTAAGCATTCGACCTAGCGCGTTCGAAACCGACGAGATTCTACGCAGTAGTCGCATTTCTTGGCTCAGTACCACCCCACGTAATGTTCTGTCTCCGAGAACTTTTCGGACGAAGACATAACAGCGAACCGGAATCAGAAAAATTCAAGCAAATTGTAAGAACATGTGGAGGACATGAGGCCAGGAAACTAACATCAGCCATAGCGCCGGATGCCTGCAACCCTGCAGTGTCTAACCCCTAAGCTAATAACTCATCATAGGTGCCACACCTTAGCTACCAGAGCTTCGGAGCAAGGAACTGTCATAATCTCAGACCCTACTGCTGAATTCGAATAAGTGATAAGGTTTACCCACAAGAAAACTCCTTATGCGCACCTACAGACCTGCAGCTAGGTTGCCTCTGCCACCCATCATATTCATCGAGGCAAATAGGATCCTTTAGATGAGGGTTTGTCTCATCGGGAATCGAATGGCCACAATCGATCAGCTTTCTTCACTGTCAACTCATCACCCTTAGCCTCCGCGTTTCTTGCTGTTTCCATCCACTCATTATATGCAGCCCTATGTGCATCCTTGGCAGCCTCCCAGACATCATTCAGAACCCATCCGTCTGAATCTGTTCCGAGAGAGACTCTTAGCCACATCTTAAGTCTTTGGACCGTCCCGAAATATTCATACAACTCTGCATGAATGGCGACTTGCTGCTCATCTGGCAAATACGGACATGATCCTTGCATCCCCAAATCTGACCACCTAGCCGAAAGCTCCATCAGTTCCTGGCGGAGGGCGGTGGCGCTAACCCTCCATGTTGTATGACAGTAAAGGAAGATCCAAACAAGGCAGGGTCAAGTAGCATTGCTTGCCGTAATTTAGTGACTAGGCCTTTCATGCACACATCGTAGGTTTGATGGCAAATTTTTGCATCATTTAATTTCTTTTTCTGGTCATCGGGTGCAGACTCATCGACCTCTGCCAACTGGCTCTCGCTGGGGCGTGAGGCGAAATCTGGTGTCTCATTATAGTAAGTAAATGCGGGCTCAACACTTGTTGACTGCCAGTCGATAACGCCCGTTACAACTGTTGGGCCATCGGGTGAAACGTAGATATTGCGTTTGTGTAAATCCGCGTGTATCAGTGTGGGAGATGCAGCTTCCAGTATCCGAGGATCTTGAATTAGACGGTCCAGGACTTTCTGTCTTGTTTCCAGGAGCTCAGTGTGGTCTTGAATTGAACCTTGGTAGGGGAGCTGTTCGTCTTTGACCATGTGGCCTTGGGGAATGCGTGTATAACCTGACTTTATCAAGCCAAGGGAGTAACTTGAAAGGTCCATCCCTATCATACCATTAGCCTCATGGCTTGATGCGCATATAACTCGCTGAAAAGAAGATGAGGCAACTCACAGGGACCGCAGTCAACACTTGGTCCACCATAAAGTTCCATTTCGCCAGGGCTGGTATTCCAGAAGATAGGGCTGCAACTTGGACCAATACAAAAGCGTTCATCTTGGAGAGGGATTTTTTTCGACTGGTCAATGGGGGAATCAGAGAAATATAAGCTCCCAAAAGCGGGAAAGTCAAGGGCTGCCATCTCTTTGATGAGAAAAGAGATAGCCTTGGTACAGAGCATATGCTGGTGAGTGGACATAGAAGGCCATGTTCCATGTAACTGGACACCTTCTACATGTTCCTGGATAATGTATTCTGAGCGAACCGGGTTCGAAGGATCGTCACTCCATGTTAAACCCTTTGGAATCGGGATTGAGGTCTTAAGCCGTACTATAGCAATGCATGTCAATGAGTAGTTCAAGTGAAATAAAGGAATGACGTATTTCGCATACAGTACTCCATGGTCGCTACCTCGGAATTGATTGTCAACCTTGGGGGGCCGGCGATCTTAGTCGGGAGTTTCGCCGCAAGGCGATGGCCTGAGTCCAGTGTGAGAGCGAAGACCCTGTTAAATCTCCTTCCTTTTTAATGCAGTTGACGACTTCAGTTGCCTCTGGATATAATTTAATGGCAGTGTTGCAGAGCTCGGCAAAATCAAATTGGATGAAACGTGACTTTCGCTGCAGGTCGTCACGATTAAGCCATCGTCCACTGGTGTAAGAATATGGGTCAACTGCTACTGATGTCAGATAAAGTACTATACTGACCAATGGTAATATACTTACAACTAACAGAGGATGAACTATTTGCACCCCTTGTTTGATTATAGGAGGTGGGAAGGGACAAATATCGTAAAAGATCGCGTGCTGATGGAGCAGGGCCTACAACTGAGGGTTGCAATATTGGTTTGAAAGGAGCGCGTTGTTTCGCTGGGTTTATAAAGTTAAGGCCATGGTGTGAGAACCTGAGTTGCTTTATATGTTGCATGGTGGATGACACTTGGACAAAAGGCCCCTTGAGAGCAAATGAATGCCGGTTATGACAGGGAGCAGAGAGGCTTGGTATCCGCCCTTAGGAATACTTCTCTTATGATATATGTTCAATGTATCATGAGGTTGCAGTGTGGTGGTTGCGTAAAGCTGCCCTTTCGCTATGCAGCAAGTAACCTAACAGTGTAGTTAATGTAGGACTGCTACAATCAGTATCACCTGCATGCTCTTTATTTAGTCTACTGGAAGCAAATACTCTAGAGCAAGAGTCCAGCAAAGCTTGTGCTTATCTGGTAAATGGAGAGGATATACACCTCTATGTTGGTCACATGATGAGCGATATGCTGGCGCAGTCCGTAGCGGGAAATCATACGCAGGATACTCTCGATGCACAATTCGAGTCAAATAGAAACAAAAGAAGGAAGATAATTATATCCTAATCTATATGCAGAGCAAATCTATAATGGCCTCCTCAAGGTAATGTGATCTCCAAGCCGAAGGCAACTTGAATGTATATATCCTCGGCATCTCCCCTCTCCACACCAATGATTTATCATCACAATAACCGAGACCGGCTCCTTTAAAGGCATATCTCCACTACAAGCGACACAGACAGTCTGATATATTCGTTGAAGTAATACTGAGATAAAGCAATACGAATAGTACCTATCAATCACATCTACATTTACAACCATGACCAGCGGCGAATTCTATAACATCGTGAAGCTCGTGCCTAAGCCGGGCAAGTTCAACGAGGTATGAACAGCTTCTTCGCATTCTAATAAAAACCTATACTAACATAAATTCAAGCTTCTGGAAGCTTTCAAATCATTCTCGGAGCACGTCAAGGCAAACGAACCCAAGACGCAAATCTACTGTGCTCTTCGTCCTAACAAGACCGAGGAGTTGGTGTTTATTGAGAAGTGAGCTTTATGTAGATCGGGTCCTGAATGAACAAATTCGCTAACTAGCTTGTTTCAGGTATACCGATTTGGACAATCTGAAGGCCCATGGGACGTCCCCTGAGTTCAAGAAGTTCTCTAAGGCCATTGGGCCTTTGCTTGCAGGGGCTCCGGAGATGACGAAAGCTGACTTTGTTGGTGGGTTTGAGGGAAGATCGAAGCTTTAAGAGTACTTAGAGTCTGCTTGAGCGGTCTGGAATAAATGAGTATGATGAGTTGTACGGTAGTCAAGACGATAGCTGACTGATGGGTTACGCTACTGCTTGAGTTGCGTCTTATAAATGCATACTAGTTTTTCTATTCAGCCATGTTGGTACAATGAAGACTGCGGAGACCAAATAGACATGCAAATATCATCACGAAACACTTGCATAGAAAGTTCGCGCTGCATATGTATATACAGTTTATTAAATCTCTGCAGTCGGATACTCTATATTATATACAGGCCACATCATAACTTCCCTTCTCGGTCGTGTTTTCTGAGTCTCAACAGACTATCTTGATAACTGGTAGCCACCAATTTTCCATCCGGGCTCCAGAGCCAGCTCTCGTGAATCGCCCGGTTCTCACCAGAACGAGGTGTCCACCCCTCTTGCACGAACCACTTTTTCGGCAGATCTGTACCATCGTGGCTCGACACTGCATCCCAATCAATCATCCTTAGAGCATCACCACGCTGGTGAAAGATCACTGTGAGAGTCAAGCTAGCCATTGCAGTCCAGTTCTTGTGCCCCAGAGCGCGCGGTATCAACAGCAAAGAGTTTCTGTCGCTCGCATACATATGTGCACATGCGTATAGGTTATCATATTCCCCTGACTGCTCTTTAGCCTTCAGTTCTTCCCTGCTGACCGGAACCGTAGAACCTTGAGGCGATCCTTTGAGCGAATACTGATGAAGCTGGCGATACTTCTCCGGGTTCTGCTTTATATCCTCGGTAAGGTTGTACCCCTGCATATCGGTCTTGCGCATATCTAACCCGGGGAACTCCCGCTCCGTGACACCCCCCTGTTCAACCACTTCGATCCACCAGTCGGCATCCACACTAGGACTGACAATTTGATCTTCCACGCGTTTCGCTTGGAGAATAGACTTGAAGCGCTCCTGTGCAGAAGGAGGCTGATGCGCAAACGTCTCTGGCCCCTCGTCCTTTTTAAATGAGCATAAGCACGAGAAGCACACTTTGCCTTCTTGTCGTGCGTCTACTGCACGAGTGCAGTACATCTTGCCATCTCTCACATGACGCACTGTGTACACATACGGAACATCTAACCGGCCCGCCAAGATGAATGTGCCAGTCATATCCTGATTAATGTCAGTCCGATCTGCCCTTAAAAATGGGCATGGGTAGCTAGGGGCCTTACGTGGATCACGAAGCCTTTCTCTACAGTCTTTGATGCTGCGTATGCGGACTGCGCGTAGACGTGTCCACCGAAGGCCATTTTGCCCTCGCCCGGTGGATACGGGGATGCGAGCGATTGGAAGCGTTCAATCTTTTCAGGCTCATCAGAGGAGATGCCGTGTAGGTGGCTGGGGCTATCGAGTTGTTTGAGAGCCATCAGCTCGGCGAATGCTGGCGGGGAGGCCACCAGCTGGGGATCGTCGTCGCTTCTATCGGGTAGCATGGTGGCAACCTGGGAGGAATTGAGGTAAGGGGAATTAGGGCGATGACCTCGAGGGACTGATCCTCCGGATATCTATAAGCAGGAGAGTGAAATAGGGGATAATCTAATCCGGTTTACAGTTGATGTGTTACTACTATATGTAAGTCCACAGATTGGCGCGACGCATGACCGCCTTACCCGATGCGACTATGGCGAACCTCGGCTGATCGGGTGGAGGTATCGAGTGCCTTCATGGCAATTCTCAATATATACATGGCTTTTGCCAACTTGTTGGGAATCAAAACTTATCAAGTAGCTACACTGAGCATAAGCTGCACGTTCCAAGTGTACCATGGCATATTTACATCAGAGAGTGATTTGGCATAATGGAATCGGAAACCACTTCCTGAAAGCACATGTTGCCAACCAAATGACCCTCATGCGACGATCACATAGAGGTGACAAACTAGCATAAAGTCTAATAAGCGAAAGTGAAGTCCTTTCAAACTGGGCCATGGTGACGCTGTTGTTTGACTTAGGACCTAAGTCACGTGTCCTGTTGAGCAACACGTGGAGAATCTGGACAGGTGTAGAATAGCACCTCAAAGTGAAACCCGATTAAGTGATATATATATGCGCCTGCGATGCTGGTATGATAGTACAAAAATACAACCCTCAATCCCAATAATACAGTGAACTGTCAATGTCCATCAATGTCCGAATGCAAATCAACAACTTAGACGAGCTGTACAACGGCTCTTCTTCATCTCATCCATCCAATCCGTAATCAAAGCGTCGGCTTTTAAATAGACTCGGAGATGTTGCGTGCGTTGTTCCATTCAACCTTGCCCTGGACATCCTTTATGTCTTCAAGCTTGTCGCCCAGCTTGACCACCGAGAAGCGGACCATCCGGGGATCGAGGCCGAGGGTTCTGCGGACAGCCATCTGTACGGGGCCGGAAGCATCGAAGCGCATAATGAAGTGGTGACCTTCCGTGTATCTAGCCTGGTGCTTTGTGGTGGGCTTGGGGAGTCGGAAGGTGCCCCAGTTGGTGTATCCGCGGACTACGCCGCCGGAGCGCAGGACCTGAATGCCGGCATTACGAGCGATTCTGAAAGGTATTAGTTATTCTCGTCGTTCAAATAAGTTTCTCAATGGTGAATTTATTAGGTCCAGGGTGGTAAGGGAGGCGTCTCAGATGGACAGGGAATCGCGGAAGGACATACTCTCGGACCTCATGGAGGCTGCCCGGACGGACCTGTCAAAGAAGTTCAGTTAGCTTGCATAACACAGGCAATCAACTAAGGAAATCTATAGGGCATCATACAACGGCAATCAACTCGTATAACATGACCGCAACCGGTGTGGGGGTAGATAGCGTCGGAGAAGAACAACGGGATGGGGACGATGAGATTTTCCCGACTTGCGGCCAACGGATTGTAGAGGCGCTTATCAGCAGTCTTGGCGCGCCTATCAGTCCGGGAACTATGTAAGCTACTACTTTAACCTGCGCAATCTCTCCGCGGACACCAACTTTCCCTCTTCTTTATCACTACTTTCTTGCCTTCCCACACGTTCCCTCGACTCAATTCCTATTCCTTTCATTCAAAACTCTTCAAAATGTCTGCCGTCGCCAGATCCGTCCGCCCCTTTGCCTCTCGCGTGCTTTCCCAGAAGCTCCCTCTGGCCGCCGCATGCAGGGTTTCGCCCGCATCTGGTTTCCCGCGGGGAAGTGTTAGGAGCTTCTCCCAAAGCCCATTCAGTAAGGACCCTTACGAATCTCCCTCAGAAGGTCATTGAGATGTCGTATATCAGTTAAGAATACTAATATTTTATGAATTGTTGCAGTGGAGCTGAAGAAGTACACCGAGTCTCACGAATGGATTGAGTTAGCCGCTGACGGCAAGACTGGTGTGTTCATTAACGGCGACACCTGGCGCAGTCCAGCCTCAATGCGCACGTCATGCTAACAATGAATAAATAGCCAAGGTCGGAATCACAGAGTACGCCGCCCATTCTTTGGGCGACGTTGTGTACGTTGAGCTTCCTGCGGTCGACACGGAGGTCAGCGCCGGGGAACCCGTTGGAGCTGTGGAGTCTGTCAAGTCGGCTTCCGATGTCAACTCTCCTGCCGGCGGTAAGGTGATCAACGTTAACTCAATCCTGGAGGACCAGGCCAAGTTCATCAACGAGAGCCCGGAGGGTGATGCCTGGATTGCTGAGATCGAGGTCAACGATGCCAAGGAGCTTGACAGCCTGCTTGATGCCGAGACCTACAAGAAAAACCATGCTACGGACTAAGGGGATATGTCGGATAAGGGGAATGCATAGATGCGATGGTATGTCAAAATGAAGCGCTCGGTGATCATGGTTTTTTTTTTATGTCGGATTGTTCTGTTTTACCAACGAGGAACCAAATTATTGTCCCTTTTGATGAAATGTTAGACTCGTGTATAAGCCGTCGACGGCTGGGCCTGTTATTCAACAAGACTGGCCCGTTGGAAATAATATACATGTTGCCAATGTCCTTCCTGGAAGCTTACCGATGACTCGGTGCAAATTAACTTGGATCTAATGTTTATGGCTCAGGGCGAAAGCCTGCTAAGGTATATGGCTGCCATTGCGTCTCCAAGTATCAAAGAAACACTTAGTGGGAGAGTGGCTATGCTCAAAGCCGGGGATTTAGACTCCGACAGGGCTGCATACGACTATTCTTCTGCGTAGTAGTACCAGCCCTACGTTTCCATGATGACTGTGACTCATATATAATAAGATTAATACAGTCTAGCTTTGTGTACACTTTTTGCTGGGTATGTCCACCATCATATACGCTATACAGGAGGGATAGACTCTCGGCAAATAGGGCACTGAAGCCGGAGTCGCATCCAGCTCTCCAAGCATGTGCTGTGAAAGATATGTCGACAAGGAGTAACCATATACGCCCGACGGCTAAGGATACTCGTAGCTCCATCTGTCATGCTGCTGCTTCCAGCACCACCAGGCGCTGCGAGAACGGGTACCTCAATTTCCTGCATGCATATTGCACAATCGAATATCGCCTTCTTCTTATCCTTCGGACGCTGCTTGTCATCCTCTTTGTTATCATAATCCCTTTCATCTGCTCTCAATGCTCCAATTGGTAGAACTCCACCGGACTCAAGGTCAGCATCCGATCCGGCAGCATCTCGTACAATAGGGTGATAATCATAGGCTGGCGGTGCCCAGCCTCGAGGTACGAAGAAGCGCGGACCTAGAATGTCCTGGCTTGCCAAGATCCAGACCTGTATCCACACCCACCCGGCCAGTGACAGGGCTGTTGTCGTGTCGGGTCGAATGAATAGCACGTTGCCGGGCACAGTCAAGAAATACATGAAAGGAAACAGGCGCAGGAAACTTTGACCAACTACAAAATCCCAGCGCAGGGCCTTGCGGCAATTGCGCATAACATTCCGATAAATCTGAGGGGTCCAGAATGATAGGTATACGAACCCGAGAGCTCGGGCATAGAGCGCCCCCAGTCGATTAGGCCATAGAAAAGACCAAATGGAAATGATGAGCATGACGAATAGGATAAAATAAAACCGTGCATACATGGCTCCTACATCACTGCGAGTCTCTCGGGCTGTCGGCGTGGTGCTACGATTCGGAGGCGGCTCATCTTCTTCCTCCGGAGGATCCTGGTCTGGGGTCAGGATGATAGGTGTTGCACCGGTGTCTCTAAGTCGTGTGGTCGCTGGCAATGGTAGACTGGCCGGGCGAGCTGCTGTTGCTGAAGGGTTGGATCGGCGGTCCTGTTCCCGCCGTTCCGGTGCCTGGACCGCCCATATTTCCATCATGAATTTCATTCCGATGTAGCTGACAGAAAGGAACGTAAGGAATGATGCGGTCGTCAAGAGTAAGAAAGAGACTGCTGGATATAATTCCAATAACATGAATACGAGCAAAAATGAGTCTCCAAAGGCCATCAATGCAATCGTATAAAAACTGATACGGCTCCTGGTGGAAGGCGTTGAAGCCTCCTTGACTTGCCGCAAAAGTAGGGCAATTTGTGCAACGGAGATACCGCATATTACGAATATTAATCGAGCTGAGTATTTCCCGAACTCCTCCAGCTTTGGTCCGGATAGATACAGTGCTTCAGTGGGTGGGTAATCAGGCGCGCCCTTAGTCTCCAGGACATACCCGCAATCGGGAGAAAATACAACAGCTGACATGACCATAAGTGGAGGAGAGGGGATTGGTGCGCCCATGGGGTATCTGAGCTCCTGCTCAATCTGTTCGATGACTTGCCTGTCCGCAAGGTAGTCATGGACGGCAATCGGGTGCTGTTGCAGATAGACTATATGCTCACACTTTGGCGCAGGGAACTCTACCTGCTCCGCCCCAACAAGTGAGGACCAAGGAAAAAGTGTAGGTGCCCGGTTCTGCTTCTCGGATATTGCATCTGAGAGAGACTTCATCAGAAGCTGATGCGAAAGGTCGTATGCATCTGATGTAAGTGCCAAATGTGGCAAGGTAAAAATGCCACCGAACTTCTCGCTCATTGTAGTCAGGATAATGCCGCCCGTTTCAGGGAAATGGATACCGAATAGAGGAAGGTACCATGTATTTCCCCAAAAGTCGCCATTTTCCACAGCTAAAGTCGCCCGAATTTCACGAACGTGGCCATTGCGCAGCCGAAGCTCTTCGCCACCTCCCTCACGCAAGTCTAGATAGAAGGACCCCGTATTGCCAGTGACATTGTGGCTAAACTCGTGCGTAAAGTATTCATTTTCCAGGGCGATGGCAGTCGTATTCAATGGACGATGAGCTTTTTCCAGCTTGCGCCGCACCCAATCTCCACGCAGTTTCCCAGTCGCATTACGGTAGACGGGGAGAAGCAATTCCGTCAGGTTGAGCGCCTGCGATTCGTCCGGTTCGTCGAGACCCTTGGGAACCTCTAGCCCAGCATTTGAAATAGCCGACCGTAGCTGATAGCGCGCCCTATCCTGGACTTCTGAAAGAATCTCCCAAGCGTAACTGTCGTTCTTCCTCACTCCCGGGAAAGGCAACCATCGATCAGCCGGTGGGTTGAAGTCCCCATACTTGGACTCATTCAGCAGACGAAGCGCATCCTTTTCCCTCGCAATTTCCCGCTGACGTTCTCGATCCTGAGAGATCAAAGGGGGATGAGACTGGGAACTGAGGAGCAGGTAGAAAACGACCAGGAAGAAAAAGAAGGAACCGCGGTGATCCATAGATGCCGAGGAAATGCGGGCATCGGAGTTGGAGTCTCCTCAAATGGAACGGCGTACGTTTTGCTGCATTGCCAGTCCAGGACTTGGCGCAGCAATGGAGATTAAATATGATGTTGTGGAAGTAGACGCGACCAGGGTTGAGGGTGTAAAAAAGGCTATCATGAATGACGACACTGAAGAACCGGGAGTCGATGATGCGACGAGTGAGTCGAGGCCTCAGGCTTCCCCGGCACCAACCTCCCCGCCTTTCCGCCTCCTAATTTATCGATAACTCGGGAAGATCAATCAGCCCGTGACCCTTCCCTATCTTGTTCGCCGCGGCTTGCTTTATCCTTTCTCCATTCGTGATCCACAGAACACTGTAACATTCCTCACTTGACCATACCCTTGGTTTGGCGCAGGCGCCATTGGTTTGTGTGGTGCAAATGGCATCAAACCTTCCTATTCCTCTTCCTCCGCGCACCCCTACTCCACCCCCCGATGATCCTCCAAACGCCCCCGACAACTCCTCCCGCCTTGATGCGCAGGACAAAGATTCCTTGTCACCACTGGTAGACAGTTTCCCCCCGCAAAGGGGCTCCTTGAATACTGAAGGCTCTAATCGTCTGAGTCCTACACGAGCGTCCTTCACTCTCAGCCCTTCCGATAATGTACCCCAGAACAGCCAGGGTGACAATGGCTCAGCTGGACCATTCAATTTCAAGACCACCACCATGGCGAAGAGCCCGGTGGTGAAGTCTGTAAGTCACTTTGTTCTCTTCAGATGGAACTGCATAGGAAATGTTGCTGATTGTTGCTCAATCGTATATAGAACATT
The DNA here is from genome assembly GCA_009193525.1 of Aspergillus sergii. Classification (NCBI taxonomy): domain Eukaryota; kingdom Fungi; phylum Ascomycota; class Eurotiomycetes; order Eurotiales; family Aspergillaceae; genus Aspergillus; species Aspergillus sergii. The sequence continues at coordinate 61,962 of ML741795.1, forward strand.
GGCCAGCGACGTGGACATAAGTATAAGCATAGTAGTATATCGCACCAGATATTCCTTGAGCCACCACCCAGGGCCCCATTGGCCCTGCCCAATTCATTGCCGATACCGACTTTCAAGGAGTGCCGCGCGAGTATGTCAAAAGATCAGAAAACGCGGTTTTGGTGGAGTGTGTGCCATATGTTTGTCGCCGCTTATACTCTTTGGAGTGCGCACGGGTCTTTGGCTATGACGGCTTTGTCCCACCTCATATTGTTTGACTCTCTTGGAGCATTGCTGTGTGTTTCGGTGGATGTATTGAGCAATTTCGAAGTATGGAAGCGATCCAGCGTTCGGCATCCATTTGGGCTGGAACGGGCAGAAGTGCTCGCTGGTTTCGCAATGTGCGTGCTTCTGCTTTTTATGGGAATGGATCTTATCTCCCATAACTTGCAGCATTTTCTCGAATCATCTGGTCACGAGCCCCACCATTCTCATGCTCATGAACGTGTGTCTGTAGGCAGTGTAGATGTCACTGCTTTGTTGGCCATCTCATCCACGCTGATCTCTGCAATTGGTCTAAAGAACCATGGCCGGATAGGAAAGGCGATGCGATTCGGATACATTGAATCGCTTCCTTCAGTGCTCAGCAACCCGTCTCACTTTCTTACGCTTTCTTGCTCCACACTTCTCTTGCTGCTTCCCCTGGTATCTGTGCGTCTCTATAACTGGCTTGACGTTCTCTTGTCCAGTACCATTGCTATCTCCATGTGTGTCATCGGTGTGCGCTTGGTCAAAACACTTGGTTCTATGCTTCTCATGTCATATTCTGGTCCGGGAGTAAAGGATGTTATCCGGGATATTGAAGCTGACCCGTCCGTGTTCGGCGTCGACGATGCCAGGTTTTGGCAGGTCCATTACGGATTATGCATGGCAAACTTGAAGCTGCGTGTATCTGGCTCAGAAGAGAATCTCATTCGACTTCGAGAGCGTATCTCCAGCCTAATCAGAAACCGATTAGGTGGTGGATATGGGTCTGGGGGTCAGAGATGGGAAGTGTCCTTGCAATTTACGATAGAGAAGTCATGATTGCACGATACGGCCATGATGACAGAACTTCTTTCTTGGAACGTTATACTCAACTGTACATTAATGTAACACGTATATGGATTGTTCGCTGTGTGAAAATTTAACTGCTATATAATCTACCTTTTTTGACCGCCCATTTTGGGTTAATTAGAAATCGTTCAAACCAACAACCTTGTCGGTGGCTGCGAAATGGTCGAAGGTTTCACTGAGAAGTCAAAATTTGTTTCTTGGTGTAAATGTATTGTAGATGCTAGCCATCTTATAATCCACATCGTTTATGTGAAGCTTAGCTTGTATGATAACAGGGAAACCGAAACCCTTACCACGGATGACATCTCGCAAGATGACGGGAGCTACTGAGCAACGACATCAACATGCAGATACAATCAAAAAGCAAACGAAAATCTGCTATTGCAATGCGAACAGTGGAATAAAACAATTGAAAATAAACACATAATCTAGGTCTTGCTCATAGGCACTAAAGCCGTCATGCTTCCACCTCTTTCGATAACAGGAGCCCTAGCATAACCGTTCGAATTTTGATACAAGAACGACTGGACCGTTGGCCAGTCAAGTCGACTAACACAGCCATCGTCTCCTAATCCTGTCTTCAACCACATTCTCCAGAACTCAAAATCACATTCACGACGTCGCGGCAAGAGTGCCGGCCTCCTCAACCTTGCTCAATGTGCCCTGGTCACGTCTCCGACGCTTTTCGATAATAGCCTCGCGGCGCTGCGCAAGGATCTTGAGCTGTCTGTCCTCAACGCCCTGGAGCCAGTATCCGAAGCTACTACCGACACCGGCAAAGAGAGGGTATACCCAGAGAGATTCCTTGGCGAGAATGGGACGCATTTCGATACCGAGCTGCCAGAGACGGACGGCGATGCCTGGATATACCGTTAGTGGGAGGCCCGACAACCCAATTCGGGACGGTGATATGTCCCAATGGGGGTTTATCATGGGGTAAATATGCAGTGCATACCGAAGCCGCCCCAGAAGAGGACTTTGTGGACCATGATGATGGAGGGTGCGGAGTGCGCGGAACGGCAAAGGAGAACGTCGGAATAAGGTCGATAAATAAGGGATTGGTTCCGGGTCCGCTTCAATCGAGGATCAAGCGGTCACTGCGTAATCTGAGCTCCGAACCGGCGATTTGGTGAGCTTGTTGCGGGCGGAGATGAGGTTGATTCTCATGTTCTCCCACTCCGTCGAATCACGGGGCCGCAGTTCCCAATCTCGTCACGGAAGAACTGTTCCTCCGATCACAGGGCCCGGCCAACAACTCGCGATTCTAGGATGCGGGCCGCGCGACATAGATATGCGCTTCCTTTTTGGCCAGCCTTGGAGGAACGTCAGAAATCCCTTGAAGTGGGGTTAGCTGAATTTTTTTTAATTATATTTTCTTTCTGGCTTCTCGGCATGGCTGGTCCAGAGGAGATGCCGGATGTTCAACCTACTGACGTTAAACGGCCGTCGGTGGATATTGAAAGCTTGCAACGGAAGAAGTTCAAAACCGAAGAGTTACCGTTGTCCCCCACGCAGCATAGGACTATTGAGGACCTCCTACACGCATTCAAGAAAAGGGGTGGCTTCGACACTACGCGAAAGAAATTATGGACGGAATTTGATGAAGGAGTATGTTTCGTAGTTAATTCATTCTACATTCTGGTTCTCAGTCACACAAGATTGTTCCCTTGCTAATGCGCTCAAATGTAGGAAGGGAAGGTAGAGTTTACCAATCTATTAGTCGAATTAGCGGAATCTGAGATCACTCGCGAACCGGAATTACTTTCCCGTGAACGCGGAAAAGCTGCGACGTTGATTGAAGGAGCTGTGGATCGTAGCGACATCTATAAGACCGTCGAGGCATCGCTCGATGCGCTGGCTTCGAAACACCTTCCAGCTATCCTAGAGTCTATCCGAGAGATTCGCCGCGAGCAGATCGGCGATGAAGCTGCCGCTCGCGAAGAGCAGGCTGGAAATAAGACGGACGAGGACTATGCCGCACATGTTAAAGCTAAGCGGGAGGAGCGCGAGAAGGTATGGCAAGAGACTTTGCGCAAACAGAAAGAAGCAGAAGAAGAGGAAGCGCGACGAAAAGCGGAAGAGAAGCGCAAGCAACGTGAGCTAGATCGGCAAAAGGAGGAGGAAGAAAGGGCAAGAAGAAGGGAGCGTGAGGAACAGCGTCGCGCAGAACAGCGAGCACAGGATGAGCAAAGAGAAAAGGAGCGGCAGGAACGATATGAACGACGACGGCGGGAGGAACGTGAAAAATATCGTGATTGGCGTGACCGCAGTCGCACGAGAGATCGAGACTCCGAACGAGATCGGGATAGGGACCGCGACCGCTATCGTCGTGACCGCTCGTTAGGCCATCGCTCTGATCGTGGGTTATCTCCCCGTTTACGCGATTCACGACGGGATACGTCTGCAACACCAAAGGAGCCCACGCCGGCACCCCCGCCTCCGCCTCCGCCTCCTGTGGATGAGAAGTCATTAGAGGAAGCGGCTTTGCAGCTTCTCTTGAAAGAGGGCGAAGAACTTGCGGCTAAAGCTCGACAAAAACCCGAATTTGACTTCGAGGAGGCAGAAGCAATTGAAAATGGCCTTAAACCGCCACCGACCAAGCCGAAAGGTACCGCAGAATCAAAATTTTCTAGTACGCCAACCAACTCCGGAAGCCCAGCGGTGGACGCAGATCAGAGTCGGCGCCGTGGTTCGACTGCAGATGAGCGCAATCGCACTCGGAGACGGGATGATAGTCGTAGTCGTTCAAGGAGACGGTTTACGTCTCGATTTGACGAGGACCGCCGGAGCTCACGAGACATGTCTGCGCGGCCGCGCGACCGCGCTTCTGACGATAGACTAGCTATTCGTGATTTCCGGGAAGACCGGTTTGGTGATCGAAGTTACCGGCCTAATCGTCGGAGTAGGAGTAGATCTACCACCCGTGGACAGGACCGGGATCGCGATCGGGACCGCAACCTAGACCGAACTCGTTCTAGACCTCGATACCGGGAGAGAAGCACAGAGCGTGACAGGGACCGAGATCCTGAATATCGCCGGGACCGCAGTCGCGACCGGGATAGGGAGAGAAGAGAAAGGGACCGAGATCAGGACAGGGACAGGGACCGGGAGAGAGACAGGGAGAGGGAGCGAGACAGAGAGCGAGATCGCGCTCGCGATGGTGACCGCGATGACTATCGTCGACGGCGTTATTCTCGGTCCCGATCGCGCGCTAGATACCGATCGCGCTCTCGCTCTCGTCAGAGGCATCGGGAGCGTGAGCGTGAGCATGACCGTGACCGTGACCGTGACCGTGGTCGAGAGCGGGATAAAGAAAGCGATAGTAAACGTGAGCGAGATAAATCTGGCTCCCGGGTGTCCGCCTCCTCGCGGAGAGGGTCTCGCTCACGCCGGCGATCCCCGAGTGTCCTTGATATCGACCGTTATGTGCCCCCAACTAGCAATCGAAGTCGTTCCCCTCGTCGGCGTGTCCGATCCCCAGAGCGAGCAGAGCGTGACGACCGACCACGCTTTGTTGAGATTGATCGATATATACCCGGCGGAGAGCGAGACCGTGAACGTGAGAAAGATGCGGATCGAAGTCGTGAACCTAATGATCAGAGAACACGAAGGAAAAGTCCTAATCGGAGGAGCCGAAGTCGGTAGATCTGCAGCATGTTAATGATATAAACAAACCGTGTACACTACTTTAGACTTCAAAACGAACATGTATCATAACAGAAGAAGGGAAGCCAATAATGATAATCATCTAATGAACCTGTTATGGGAAACATCAAGATAACATAGGCGCTCAAAAATGAAGTTTCGCGGTTCAGAGTTGGGCCAATCTTAAGCAGCGCTATGCCAGCAGCGCATGAGTAAAGATGCCCCAAATTGTGCTTGAACCAGACAGGAGTGAGCAAGAGTATCAACTATTCTAGTACAACACAGCATATTCAACAATTGAATCCCTCAATCCTTCAAGGTTGTTCGCTCAACCGCTTCTTGATATCCTTCGTTCTCATTGTGACGTTTATAGAAATACGCATTGGACCCCGTCCCAGTGGGTCGTAGTTCCGGCGACAATCGGTCGAGGATAGTTCTTTCCAATGCTTTGATGGAACGTTCATTGGAGCCCAGCTTGTTCCAAACCGAGATCAGATGAGTGTTGAATCGGACTGAGGTTGAAACTCCGAGCACATGGTCATGTTCTATATATAGGAAAATGTTAGCTATTAAATTAATGTCTCGGGAGCCCCGGAAAAGTAGCGAAGAAACGAACCCTGCTCTAGGACAGCCTGAAACTCATTTGCCATGCAGAGAATAGCAATCTCATGGAAGAACTCCTGGGCTTTACTCTTCGGCACGCGGAATCTCCAACATCCCCCCTTCAGGTTTTCCTGGTCTTCCCAGACGGGACGCACCCCCTTGCGGAAGATATGCACCGTATCTCTGAGCCGGATCTTCTCCCATGGGTAGTTGTTGTAGACACGGTAGAAGGTCGCAATGTCGGCGACGTCTTCGTGAAGGACGTACAGTCTGTTATCGTAGTCGATGGAGTCGGAGTGCTTGTCATACCAGACTGTCCAGTGATACTGGAAAGGCAGAGGCCGGAGCTTCCCGAAGATATTCTGATGCAGTGACTTGCGTGTTGGGGCAATTATTTGTGCCGATTGTCGCTTGTCGATGCCGGTATCTTTGGGGTTGCTGTTCTCGGACAGGGGGCTTTTGTCATTGACATGGACTCTTGGAAGGGCCATGCTGAATTGTGGGTAAAGGCAGAGTTGCGTGACTTTAGAAGAGAGGTACACCTCCTTAAGACGAGGATAGGAGATAGGTGCAAGAACTCATGCCAAATTCCTAAGTACCATGTAGTGAAAGGATGCCTCTTGTAGCGTACAGTTCCTGCAGAGTAGGGAGAGTCCGCTTCTCTTTCAGTGATTCGAGTCAAATAGATAGATCTCCCAACCGCCTATTCATCGAGTAAGCTATAGTACACAGGCAATATATATGGATGAATAGGTAAGATGTATAGGGCTGGACTTGAACGGATGCGGGATATAGTTCACATATGGAAGCGATCAGGATTATTTGATAGTGATCCAGGCATCGTAAAATCTTGAGATTTGAATTTGTAGGTGTATATGCTTACCTAGAGGATAGAATCTTGTAAAAACGACTGATACTTCAGGGATCAGGAGACAGCTTGCGAGAGACATCTGCAGGAGCCAAGCCTAATGGTAAATAATATAAATCACCAGGCACGGACCGGGCAACGAAGGCAGAACCCAACGAGCGGGGTGTGAAACAAGAATTAAAGTATCAGTCGAAGAGAAAGAGAATAAGATCATGAATGCAATACGAAAAGCGAGATCACATTATGGCCCCCATTGGCCCCCTCCGTCCAAAAATATCCCTGTCATGCTTTCTTCAATGTGAGTGACAATCCGGCATGAGGGACGATGTTTGGTTCTTACTACTTTCCAGATTATCCTTAATCAACTAACCTCCGTCTTCAAACGACCCCCTAAATCCACTCTTCGCACCAATTATTGCCCACCCTTCCCCTGGGAAATCTAGTTGATTCCTTCGAGCCGCCCCCCACATCCTGCGCGAAACGCCGTGAGGTGTAAAGGAGGGGAAAAGTTACTCTTTATTGGCAGGGCGCAATCATGGCTGATAGTGATCGGAAGCGCCCGCAGGCCGACGATCCCCAATCGCAACCTGCATGCGATGCTGATTCTCCCTCTCAACGGTCAAAGAGCCATTCCAATCAGAATAATGACGTTGGCGACGAGAGTGACGAGCGGCGCGTATTCTCGCTAGCCCTGCGTGACAACGTCCAAAAGGCACACGCTCCTCCCGACAAAATTGATGACGACAGTGACGATGACGATTACACCTCATCCTCCGGTAGTGATAGTGATGAGGACGATGAGGTTGACGATGAGGAAGATGCCCAAGATCGTGATGTAAAAAGTGACAATGGTTCCGACCACTCTTTACCGCGCATACCTGCTCCACAAAAACCTCAGATACATCGTATCGAGAAAACTCCCGATATCCTCTCCCGTTTGTCTGCGTTTCTCCCACAAATGAAAAGTGCCAATGATAAATTACAGCAAGAGATAGAGGCTGGGAGAGGGAAGGACCTGAGGTTGGACGAGGTGGATGATGAAGCTGATGGTCAATTTATTGAAATGGTAGGCAAATTCTTTCGCATTGGCTTCTATGTACTTGAGCTGATCGACGATTTCTCTACAGAACCTGGGCCTAGGCGTCCTCGAAGAGAAACGCCCCGCCGACGGCGTCGCCCCTAGTGCAAAGAGCGAGGGTTCGGACGAAGGCCCTGCATACAGCCACGCAGAATCACGTCCTAATGCGCCATCCGAGTCGAACGTCTTGGAAACGCTGATGGGGAACAAAGATACTACATTGTCGAAAAAGCCAACCATTGAGGAAATGAACGAATAAAAACCAGTAGACGTGGATTTGGATTGCATGGACGGCGCTTACGGATGTGATATGTTTTCACCTACATATTGGATGAGCTTTCTGTACGATATATTGTCTGCTTGGCCTTTGGTTAGTCCTGTACGCGAGATCTAAAAGCTTTTGTTATTTCGTTACTAGAAGAATAGACTAGAGTAATTTTATAGCTTGCCTGAAAGATTATACTAGTATATGGATTCTAGCAGTATCCAGGACATCAATTGCATTTCCATATTCTTTTGCTATACCATACAGGGAATTGGGCAAAGTCTAATAGCGACAGTAACAACCCATATAATCGACATGACACAAATCTAGCCATATTTGCAGGAGAAGAAAACAGATGTACACATGCCATCTGATGAGAGAAAAGTCCATGCATCACCATATCGCCATATCCATCATATTTAAGAGACTTCCTTCACGCGGCAAGTCCATCCCGACTCCTGGCTCAGAAGAGGCAAGCTGTGATAGAATATTAGCACAAATTCAAACAAGATAAAGCGATCAAAACAGTTAACGGGCTATTTACCTTGCGCCTAGACACCAACCAAGTTCGTTGTTCTTGATCTTCTTGGCGATCTTGACTTCTCGGGACAATGGCATCTCGTAGCCAGAGTGCAATAGTGCAAGCATGAAGTTCAAATCCAAGCACCACTCAGGACGGTCGCGTAGCTCGGCCATGGCTTCTCCCATGCCTTCGAAAATCTTCCATGACGATTCGCCGGCACAGACTGTGGATGTGAGCTGGTGCAACTCCCCCAGAGTGAAAGAGTCAGGCATGCCCAGGGGCTTAGTGCGGTCAAAGAAGTAGGAAAAGATATAAACGTCTTCCCTGGAAAATGTCTTCTCAAGCGAGGGCTGATGAACACCATTAAAGGAGCAAGGTGCAAGTTTGCATTCAGCGTCCTTCTTGAGAATCTTCTCCGCAAAGCCGCGGCACAGGGCAGGCGAAGAAGATCCATCCTGCGGGCCAACCATCTTGACAGTCACTTTTGATCCAAGTGGGTGTTCCTTGTCAAACTTCACCTCCACATCGCGCTCCATACCAGGTGCAATACAGGGATTAGGGATCGGCTGATTCAACCAGGCCATATCGTTTCCACTAGAGGCCATTTTACCCTCAACGACAGCTTTGTGAATGGCTTCACGTGCAGCCATGAGACCATATCCAAGGTGGGAGTGCTGGTACAGGTCGAAGCCCCGTCCACCAAACTGGAGCTCATACTTGTGATCGCCGTCCGCTAAGCGTTCCGGCATACCACCCGACTTGCTCTTTTCGAATGTGGGCTGGAAGACAATTTGAGTAGAACCACCACCTAGGTCAAAGATCGCAGCAGTCGGCGTTTCGTCTGGACCGCCAATCTTTCCGAGAAGGTAGTTAGTTGTGATCCATGCGTAAACACCCTCGTCGGATCCATCCATAATCTCAACGCCTCCTTTCTCACGAGAGACGACGGGGAATGGATAGACAGTCTCCAGGCGATGCCTTACGGCTTCCAGGATGTTCTGGCTCATCTCTGGCCCAAGCATTCGCAAACCGGCGGTGGCCTTCACAGCGACTGGAGAGCAAGACTTGTACTCTTCGGGAACGGTCTTCATTGCAACCTGCATGAGAGGATCAAGACTCTTTGCTGCTCCTTCGGCATCTTCCTTATATGAGCTCAATCCAGAACCGCCCTTCCTCTTCTCGGTCTGTTCAAATTCCTCGTGTTCAAGTTCGGGAGTAGGGCCGCAGTTATTGAACCGGTAGACATGGATCCGAGAGCCTTGACTACCAGCATCGATCATTAGAGCATACTGAATCAACGGTTTCGAGGGGTCATGAGGCTTCGTGCATTTATCCGTTAAAGGAGCGGCACCAGCGGGGGATTTCTCTGTACGGCCTATTAGTTGACATAGATAGTCGACGCACAATTGCATGCAACATACCGCGGCCGAATCCTGTTACTGCTGGCTTCGATGGAGAGAGCCAAAGAATCATCAAGAACAAGGCGCCCACGATGGCGCCGGTCTTCAGGTACCGGGACCTCTGGCTTTGTGCCATTATGTCGGTTGACGGACTTTGACAAGTGTCCGGTGAGTAGCTTGGTGTGCTATTCGCGGGTTGGGATGCCCGCGAATTGGGGCGTCTACTGACTCTAGAGCCTGGCTTCTGGAAAGATGGCGTGCGGTTGATGTGTCGACCGTCAACTCCAGTCGACATACAAGAAATAAGACAGAGGACGAGCTAGTGGCGTTTCTTTCCGGGGAAACGCTGTTATAGTTTCGACCGAGTTGGAAAAGAAAGATAGGTTAACGGTCGAAATGAAGAGAAATCATAGATCCTCCAGGAGCCTCCGGACCAGCCCAAAAAGGATCGTGGATGGTAAAGCAAAACCAGCGAAACGAGGGTTGATAGATGTCAGGAGAGAAAAAGGGCGCAATCAAAAGGAGATAAATTACAGGCGGCCTGTCCCAGGGTCTCGATCCCGCCCCCGTGAGTGTGTGGCGCACGTGTGGCTGGTTCGCCGCCGAATGCGTCCGTTGCATGACGGGACGTACTACGGAGTACATACCTGGGGTTCATCATACATTCCAAACTATATCTCTTTTGGCAGTTCCCCTCTCGATCTTTTCACGACCGATTAGACCTACCTGGCGCTGTGGTCAGTCGCTTCAAAGGCGATTTTATTTTTATTTGTATTTTTGAATACCGACAGCTCCTAAACCTTCGATTGTGAGCTTCCCTCAAAGTCCTTTACGCCGGACTACAGCTCAAGATGAAGCATATACGTGGTTTCATCTCAACCACACAAGCTTTGCGCCGTATATTTCTCGCACCTATTGAAACTCCCAGACCCAAGTTTCTCCGTCCCGCTTTTCTCCCAACCTTCACGCAATCCCGTCTTCTTTCCATCCGCCGCAAGCCTCAACAGCAAGATGCACAGCTCCAGGCAAGAGCAAGGCAGGTGAAAGATGAAGAAATCCGGTCAGAATATATCCAGCTTGTGAATGAAGATGGCAAACTGGATCCACCCGTAAGGCTTCATGATGCCTTGCTGACAATAGAGCGCCCGGACAATTTTATATTGCAAGTCTCCCCTGGCTTTCGCGGCCGGGCACCCGTTTGCAAAGTCGTGAATCGGCTTGAGATGCGGGAGCAAGAACGTGCAAAAGCAAAGGCTGCGCACGTCAACAAGAATTCTCTTAAACAAATTGAGCTGAACTGGGCTATCGATGCCCATGATCTTTCCCACCGTCTGAAGCAATTGACAAACTTCCTCGACAAGGGCCGGAAAGTAGAGGTTATATTGACCAAAAAAAGAGGCAAGAGGTCACCCACTGTGGAGGAAGTCAAGCATGTGATGGATAGTGTGTTGCAGGCTACTAAGGATGCCAATGCGATTCAAGTGAAACCGATGGAAGGAGAACCTGGCAAACATGTGGTACTTGTTGTGAAGAGAAAGGATCTGGGTCAATGATTTCTTTATGTGACCTTCTTTGGTGTATATTATGGATACAACGTGGCAGAGCACTCTGTAGATATGATAGATGTGCTATCCCGAGCAATTGCCGGCGCCACGATACTGTATTACATTGACCTCAACCTCAATTCCGTAAGCGAATAAACAAGAACCGGTATCTATTATCTGTCAAGTTCCTAGAACCGATCCTCGATAGTATATATAGATAAATATTATACGACACAAATATAGTTGTTCTGCTAAACAATCACATACATAAAGTAGTAGTACTCTCAGCGACGCTTACTCCGGACAGGTACCAATAGCTTCCCACCCAAGTTGATGTTCCATAATACTCCGTAGTTGGATGGGGAAAGCCTCCGCAATTCGGCACCGGTGATTGGTCAATAGATGACTAAGCATCTCCCTAAATTTTTCGGGGGACTGGAGATCTTCTCGACCCTCAGACCAGCTCTGTTTCTTCCATTCCATCGCGTTTCCTTTGGTTCATCTTTCGTTTGTCATTACACTGCAGGGCAGTCAACATGTCTAGCATCTCCAGAACCGCCAACCTCCTCTTCCGCGCTAGCAGGGCCTCCCTGCTGCGCCCTCGCGCTGTCAACCCTGTGCAGCATGTTTTGGGTAAAGACAGACTGGCTGCCCGTGGTATGGCAACTGCCTTCGAGCGCTCCAAGCCTCACGTCAACATCGGTATGGATTGACCTATTACAAAATCTTCTGCTACCATCAGGGCTATTGCTAATAACAGCTTACAGGTACCATTGGTCACGTCGATCACGGCAAGGTAAGCTGGAGACTGGATTTATTGTGTTTTTTCCCGAAGTAGCCCGGACTCTAACACGTTGCTGTTTAGACCACCTTGACTGCCGCTATCACTAAACACCAGGCTTCCAAGGGCCTCGCTCAGTTCCTCGAGTATGGTGCCATTGATAAGGCCCCCGAGGAGCGTAAGCGTGGTATCACCATCTCGACTGCCCACATTGAGTTCTCCACCGAGGACAGGCACTATGCCCACGTCGACTGCCCCGGTCACGCCGATTACATCAAGAACATGATCACTGGTGCTGCTAACATGGACGGTGCTATTGTTGTCGTTGCTGCTTCGGATGGTCAAATGTATGGTTAAGCCCTTTGCCACTGAATGGCTCAAGATCTCGCGCTTACACGTATTATAATAGGCCCCAGACCCGTGAGCACTTGCTGCTTGCCCGTCAAGTTGGTGTCCAGAAGATCGTCGTTTTCGTCAACAAGGTTGATGCCGTTGACGACCCTGAGATGTTGGAGCTTGTCGAGTTGGAAATGCGCGAGCTCCTTAGCAGCTACGGCTTCGAGGGCGAAGAGACTCCCATCATCTTCGGTTCTGCTCTGTGTGCTTTGGAGGACCGTCGCCCCGACATTGGTGCCGAGCGTATCGACCAGCTCATGAAGGCTGTTGACACCTGGATCCCTACCCCTCAGCGTGATCTTGACAAGCCTTTCCTCATGTCTGTTGAGGAAGTCTTCTCCATCGCCGGTCGTGGTACCGTTGCCTCCGGCCGTGTCGAGCGTGGTATCCTGAAGAAGGACAGCGAAGTCGAGCTCATCGGAGGTAGCTTCGATGCCACCAAGACCAAGGTCACCGACATTGAGACCTTCAAGAAGTCTTGTGACGAGTCTCGCGCTGGTGACAACTCTGGCTTGCTTCTCCGTGGTATCCGTCGTGAGGACGTCCGCCGTGGGATGATCATTGCTGCTCCTGGCAGCACCAAGGCCCACGACCAGTTCTTGGTGTCCATGTACGTTCTCACTGAGGCTGAGGGTGGTCGTCGTACTGGCTTCGGCTCCAACTACCGCCCCCAGGTGTTCGTTCGCACTGCTGGTAAGTCAAGCCTTTTGCTCACTTAACGGTATTGAATAAGTTCTAACTGTGTATCCTAGATGAGGCTGCTGACCTCAGCTTCCCCGACGGTGATGAGTCCCGGAGGGTGATGCCTGGTGACAACGTCGAGATGGTCCTCAAGACTCACCGCCCCATTGCTGCTGAGGCTGGCCAGCGCTTCAACATCCGTGAGGGTGGCCGTACTGTTGCCACTGGTCTCGTTACCCGTGTCATGGACGGAAAATAAATGCCAGCTCGTTACGGTGACTGATGAATTGGCGGCCTTTGTACTATGAAAAATTTATGTCCGGATTTGTTTTTCTTGCAGCGCGGGAATCAGCGAAGGGATCCGGGGAACGTTGATACCGGAGTTCGTGAGTCATGCCATGTACCTGTATTGTATTTAACCATGTAGACTTTTTATTTTTCTCTTTTTCTTTTTACAATTCTCCCCTCATCTATATCTAGGTATATCGTTGAATATGAATCCGATGATTAATTTAATGTACAAAACTCAGTCCATGTAGCGACTTACAACGGGTAAAGTGTAGAACACCTTATCTACGGAGTATAAATCTAGCCCGAGAGGTCTATAATTATCTCTCCAGCCCCAATCCTGCGGCCACTGGTGCCCTACTCTAGAGTTACTTTGTCTAGGCCTTGTCCCGGAGCTTTGATTTTGTTTTGCTTTGAGACCTAAGGACAGCTGTACAGCGTCCTATTGCCTAGCTCATAGGAGTTGTACGAGACATACAGTACCTATGACGGACAATAACCCAATTGGAAGCACATTAGCAACCCACTATCCTGACGTATCATGCACCCAAACGTAGCACATGCCACTTGTTGCAAGTCTTGAGTTTGAGAGCTATTCATCCGTTCCAGGGGTTATTGGGCAAACTAGGGTGGAATATGTGGCCCGATTTCGAGAGCGGTCCTAATGTAGACTGGGGTCGGAATTCCTTTTGAGGTTAAGATATAGCAGGACTCCAATGAGGTGGCTCAAAAAGTGAATCGTAGTTTTTCCTTCTCTTTTCATTTATTTTAATTTTCAATTTTTTTTTCCAACCCCCCTTAATCGATGTACTCCGTAAATAGGAGTGGGCCGTTGTTTTGGAGGGGGCTCACTGTCGTGTGTTCCACATGATAGATGGATCGATCGTCACTAAGCCCGAAGCAGCAGCGCCTAGGCACGCGGTGGATTCGGTGGTGTGGCCTGGCCGCTCAGGCGTCAAGGGTACTCCGGACGACCAACCGACAACCTCCCTATCCACAAGACCCCAGCCGACCCTCGGGCGTAGTCTCACAGGACCGTCTTAAAGTCTTGTGATTCTCTCCTTACTTCTGGGTGATCTACCTTTTATCTCATACTACATGTACTTAGTTGACGCCTTCCACCCGTCTCATACGGTATTTGTCCCAACAATCGCCACCCTCCCCACACCCTGACGTTTGTCTTTCCCACTTCCCCCAAGTGCGACATCATCCGCAAAACAAACACAGCGTTTAATATCTTAGAGCAACCCAATTCTCGCAACCACAGTCGGTGGAATTTACCTGCACCAGACGGTCCGTTTGACCATGGCTACGAACGGTCATTTCGCCTCCATTGGCAATTCTGCCAGTGATACTACAGCATATGAGCATGGAGTACAAGTAATAGATGAGAACAAGGAATTCAAGTACGTCTGCCCCTGTCTTCGGTGCAATTCGTCTATGCATCAATTATAGCTTCCTGTGCACATACGTGTTGCGCCACGATGCGCCTCTTCACGGATTGTGTGTGAATAGGGAGTATAGCTTCGAGAGCTAATGGTGATCCTAGCCCGAATCTGTCGCAGTACTTGAGCCTTGAAAATGTTACCCCCTCCGGCTTCAATTACCACCTTATCTCCGTCTTCGGATCGCAGTCGACGGGTAAATCTACGCTCCTTAATCACCTTTTCGGCACGCATTTCTCCGTCATGTCAGAGTTGGAGAGACGGCAGACGACAAAGGGAATCTGGATGTCAAAAAATAAAAATGAGAGCTCCTCTATGGCTAGCAACATCTTAGTTATGGATGTGGAGGGTACAGACGGCCGCGAGCGGGGTGAAGACCAGGACTTTGAGCGCAAGAGTGCCCTTTTCGCACTGGCGACCAGTGAGGTTCTTATTGTGAACATCTGGGAACACCAGGTCGGATTGTACCAGGGTGCAAATATGGGGCTTCTAAAGACTGTCTTCGAAGTCAACTTGCAGTTGTTCCTTAAGGATAAGAAGTACAAATCCCCAGCGCCGACTCTGGATTCTTCTCGTGCTAATCTTAACCGCTAGTACTACTCACCGATCGCTTTTGTTCTTCGTCATTCGTGACTATTCGGGTATGACGCCACTCCAGAATTTGCAGAAGACCCTCATGGAAGATATGGCTCGTCTCTGGGATTCGATATCTAAGCCTGGTGGCCTGGAGAACTCCAACGTACATGATTACTTTGACTTCCAGTTCTACGGCCTGCCGCACAAGGGCTACCAGCCGGAGAAGTTTGTGGAAGAGACACAGAAGCTCAGTCTTCGTTTCCGCGACGGCCAGAGGGACCCTAACCTAGATGCGCGGAAAGGCGAATTCTCAGATGGCGGTGTTTTCCTCCCGGAGTATCACCGACGTATCCCTGCGGATGGCTTTTCGAGATACGCTGAAGGCATCTGGGACCAAATTGTCAACAACAAGGACCTAGACCTGCCCACACAACAAGAGTTGCTTGCACAGTTCAGGTGTGACGAGATTCTGAGGGAAGTGATGGTTGCCTTCGATGAGGCTATCATCCCCTTTGAAGATAAGCAGTCGCAAGCCGCTCGCCTTGGAGAACCGGAAATTCTCGGGGGTCTAGGAGCAGCGATGCGATCGTCACGCACCAAGGCTGTCAAGGCTTTTGAGACTGAGGCTAGTCGGTACCACAAAGGCGTCTACCAGCGCAAAAGGGCAGAGCTTGAAAGCAAAGCTGATACCCGTTTGAAGACCCTTTTCCAGGGTCAGCTGAATGCGGCGCACAAATCGGGGATCAGTGATTTCAGTGAAGCAGTGACGGCCGCTGTGAAGTCCGGCCAGAAGAAGGGCACCGGCTACGATTTCGCAGAGATTGTCAATGAAGAGGCCAAGAAGGCCGTGGACAAGTTTGAGGAAGTCGCTCGTGCCACCGTGGTGGATGGTACTTCTTGGAGTGACTATAAGCAAGAGCTAGCCCTGTATGAAAAGGAGCTTGCGGAGGTTAGTGCGCGGCTTAGAAGGGACGAGATGAGACGTCTTGCCAGCCGGGTGGAACGATGGGTTCAGTCTCGACTGGGCGAATCTGTTGGACTTGAGTTCAACGCTCTCGGCTCTGGACGAGCTGGTGGTGGCGCACCGGAGAAGGGAGATCAGCCAACGGAAAAGAAATTCTGGGATCGCGTGTGGAACGTGTTTGTCGAGACAGTTCTGGATGCCGAGAGGCGATTTACAGACCGCGCTAGCAGTTTCGATGCCAGCCTGGAGGAAGTGGACGTCGGACTCTGGAGACTGCGGAGGAAGTCCTGGGGCGTTCTGCGCGCCAAGATTGATGAGGAGATGATCGAAGGCAATCTGCTGTTGAAGTTGCGCGAAAACTTCGAAGATAAATTCCGCTACGATGATGCTGGTGTTCCTCGGATCTGGCGCCCGACCGATGATATCGAAGGGATATACACTCGTGCTCGGGAATCAACCTTGACCCTCATCCCCCTTCTGTCCAAGTTTCGACTCGATGAGACGTCTGCCCCGCCCCCTCTGGATCGTTGGATCGGACACACGCCTAGCTCCGCAACCTCCGCCGATGAGGAAGACCTGGCTCCCATTGGCGGGGTGGACGAGGAGGAAGGCAAGAGCTTGGAAGAAGAAATGACTATTGTCAGTGATGCCAAGCGACAGGAGCTCACCGTTCGCTTCAAGAAGGCCGCGGATGGAGTGTATGTTGAGGCGAAACGGAGCGCCATTGGAGGCATGACTCAGGTACCATTGTACTTCTACGGCCTTCTCCTCGCACTGGGATGGAATGAAATCATTGCTGGTGAGTATCACTTGAGTTGCTTTGCTTATATACGATCCGTTGAAGACTAACACCTGGATTAACAGTGCTCCGTAACCCGGCTTACTTCTTCCTCCTTTTCGTCTGTGCTGTTGGAACTTATATAACCTACCAGCTCAATCTATGGGGTCCCATCATCAAGATGACAGAGGCTGCCTCGAACCAAGCAGTAACAGAAGGCAAGAAGCGGCTGCGTGAGTTCCTCGAGTCGTCCGACACAGGACGACAGGCCATCGCAATGTCAACTCCGGGAGGTTCTGGACGTGGGGGTGAGGAGCACGAAATGTCTCGTCTCAATAAGCAGGGTAAACCTACAGCTGCCGATGAAGATGTGGATGACTTGTAAGCTGGATAAAGCTGTATTCTTATTTCCTTCCCCGTTTTCTGTATTTTTCACTGTTTGAATACACCATATTGTAGAAATTGCACAGTCAACTCGTAAAATCAGGCGCCTGCAAATAGCTGAGATGGGGTCGTTTGGCAGAGATCCACTCTTCCATGAGCAAGGCTGTATCCAGATGTACACTACACATGTATCCGAACGTGTTGGCGGGCTTCCTGTTCCAGACTTGGGCATCTCTTTACCTGTTTAACTAGTCGCTCTCGGACATGGTCCGATCAATTAAATTTCCCCACTTCTGCAATGCTATAAAGTCAAGAGGGGCATTCGCCCGCAGAGCTGTTGATCCTTAGATCGATACACTTTGACCAACCCCTCCCTTCACCAGCACCATGACAGCCGGAATCGACGATCTTCCCGAGAAATACGATGATCTGCCCAACAAGAGACAATACTGGCCGGCAGCCGCTGGATCCCCGGAAGAGGGACTAGGCATGCTTCGCATCCTCACCCCGGAGATTGTAGCGGACGCCGCGCGTACACAGATCCAAACCGGTTTGAGAGTCTGCTTAAACTGGGATTTGGAACAGTTAAACCCACCAGGTAGGAAGGACTATTACTGGCATCAACCACGGAGAGTCTTTTGCTGTGGCTGAGATACGATCCAATAGTTTGCCCGGGGCGGTCCATTAACTAGCTTACAGGATTCGGCCGAAAGCCTTTCGAGCATCGCATCAAATGGGTGGCTCCCGGTATCGCATTCGACGACGAGTATCATTTCAACCCGCAACAATCTTCTCAGTGGGATGGACTCCGACACCATAGTGCACCTGCCCCGACGCCCGAGGATCAAGCTCGCCGCGTATTCTACGGTGGTACTACAGCCGAAGAAATCCAGGACTCGAACTCCCCGCGGATCGGTATTGGATACTGGGCTAAGAAGGGAATCGCCGGTCGGGGCGTCTTGATTGACTACTTATCCTGGGCCGAGAAGAAGGGCATTGCCGTCAATGGGCTCAGCCAGCATGTGGTACCTCTCGACGACGTGCTCGCCATCGCACGCGAATGCAACATCAAGTTCCAACGAGGGGACATCTTCTTTCTCCGCGTGGGCCTCACCAAGACCTGGTACTCCTTGAGCGATGCCCAGAAGCAGGAATACAGCCAGCAAACGGTGCCCAAGCATGCGGGACTCGAGCAGAGTGAGAACGTGCTCCGGTTTATGTGGGATAATCACTTTGCAGCGGTGGCATCCGACGCGGTTAGTTTCGAGGTCTTCCCCCCGCTCAACCCGGAGTTTGATCTGCACCATCATATGCTTGCCGGTTGGGGATTGCCGATCGGCGAGATGTTCGACCTGGAGGAGTTGGCGGAGACCTGCAAGCAACTGGGGCGCTGGACATTCTTTATTTCCAGTAGTCCGCTGAATTGTGCCAATGGCGTTTCGAGCCCGCCTAACTGTATGGCCATATTTTAGTTTTAGGCCGGAATCACCGCAATTTATGACTTGTTAGGATCCCATTCTTGCGACATTAGATAAGCTATACTTCGGTCCGGGCACGTGATATATGCCTCGGTTTCTATTTCCCAACGTTTCAACAAGCTGAGTGGGATTACTGCCGTAGCTGAAATGTGTAATCTTGGACTTTAAAGTCCATTAAACCCGTGTGCTGACTCGTTGCACGATTTGGTCTTGATTTTGTCGCGGTGACGCTTGTACAACTGCAACCGGAACGGCGTTATCGATATCTCCTCCACGCCCCTGCACTCCTTTTTTTCTATACACGCGAGTCCCGGGATTAAGAACAAAGACAGAGAACAAAGACAAAGAATAAGCACCAAATAAGTTCTAACCCAACATGGGCCTACCCGTGTCCCTGCGCGCGGATACAATCCGCGACCTCCTTCTCGGAGTCTCATCAATCATGACCTGGAAAACACTCGCACTAGTCCTGGCAGTCATTAATCTAAAAAACCTCCCACTAGTCTGGCACGTAAGTATAAGCATCCCAAACCAACACAATTACACCAAGAACCATCCCCAGGAAAACCCCACAAGCCCCCTCAAAAAAATACTACCCCAAGCTAACCCCCGCCACAGCTCCGCATCCTCCACCACCTCTGGTGGAACATCCGGCGCAAGCCCGGAGACCCCCATTTCCCACGGGGCAAAGCACTAGTCACACACACGGGGAAACCTACACACCCAGTGTTCGTGCCATACGCGATCACATCACGCACCCCCATTCTAGAAACAGACTACAACTTCCACAAGTCCAACAGCACATATTTCTCGGACCTGGACATCTCGCGGACAGCGCTCGTCACGCGACTCTACACGCCCGGTCTCCGAGTCGTGAGTAAGGAGCTCGATGTCGAGCTCAGCGAAGCTGCGCGCCGGGAGGGGAAGAAGCCACCTGCGCATAAGAACATGTATGTTGCGCTTGGGTCGGTATTTTGTTCTTTCAAAAGGGAGATTAAGCCCTTTGAGCTTTATGAGATCGAGACCAAGGTGATCGCGTGGGATCAGAAGTGGATGTATGTTTTGAGCTTCTTTCTCAGGCCTGCGAAGGCCGGCGGGAAGAGGACGCTGTTTGCTACGGCGGTTAGTAAGTATGTTGTTAAGAAGGGACGGCTTACGGTTCCCCCGGAGAGAGTGCTCAGGGCGAGTGGGTTCTTGCCGGAGCGGCCGGAGGGAGATGTCTTGGTGGTTCCGGATAGTTCAGTCGAGGGGTCCGGGGTTGGGACGCCGGCTGGGGAGGGCATTACGGCTACGGCTGGGGTTGATGGGGCGTTGGTGAGGGAGGTTTTGAAGGTTAGTGAGAGTGATATTTCTGAGACGAAGTTCGAGGAGGAGAAGAAGGCGAATGTGGAGTCGTGGAGTACGGGTGAGTGGACTTGGGAGATGATCGAAGAGGAGAGACGACGGGGGTTGGAGGTGGTGGAGGGCTATATCAATATGGATGTGAAGTTACATGATGAATGGGAGCGGTGATAAGTCCTCTTGATATAACGTTTTACGTTCTCGTCTTCCCGGGTTTCTTTATATCATGTTTATGTTCTGTATAGGTCGCTCTCGCATAGAATAGAATGTATAGAACGCAGAAGATCCAACACGCAAGCTAATAGTATATCAGCATGATTCATCATGTCAACACTTTCTAACATCGTGATAACATACATCTATTCCCACCCACACATCCCTCCCAGATCCATTAAACCCCCCAGGATAGAACCCTCCCAGCTTAAATCTTCGGCCGACCACAAACAGACGTCTGGAACACCAAAGCAGCTAGGGGAACAATTAGCCCAAAATCAAGCGTTTGAAGCGCTTCCAGGCGAAACCTACTCTTTTGATCCCCCTCAGAGCATTTCCCACTCTTTCCATCATTTCCGCCCAGACACTGCCTCATTGCCAGGTGGAAGTCCTCTCTGTCACAGAAACAGCGAATGTCGATTCCATGGCAGATATTCACGTCTTTAATGCATTCGGCCTGGAATCTTCCGTCAGTATTGAATATGACCAGTAGGAACGAGGTAAGCAACATACGAGACACGGGGGAACATTCTGGGCCATGACGGCGGCCACGAGGGTTGTGAGGGAGACAGCGAGGGAAAGCTTCATCTTGGTAAGGATATTTGTCCTGTCCTGCAGTACTCAAGTTCCAGGTGTGAAGCTGATCTTTATAGTCTGGAAAGCCGAGCCTTCCTTATTTTAAACTCTGGTATAGATAACCCTGGGGATATGTTTACTCCTGACTATATGCCATACTACCTGCCAGGGACGTGCCCTCCTAGCGTCTTGTGATACCCAATATGCATTGATAGGGAAACGGCTATAGCAAGCCTTGTGGGGACATTGGGCTGTAGCTGCAATAGTAGATGCCAAAAGCGTATTTTAAAGCTGCACGGATACCATGTATGGATCGCTGTGCGATACATGTCACATTGTCAGGGGTTTCTGCAGGGGTGATTGCTGTCAGGACCTGTTTTGTTCTATATACTGATAGAGCTGGAGGACTGCGAGGTAGATGATTGTTGTATGTTATTCAATTCTCTGATAAACATAGAAAGCCATTATATAACTGTGCATCAGGTGACTCATGAGATGACTGAAATATACTAGTAGTGTGCTGGTGTGAGATTCTTGGTCACTGGTCTTTTATTAAGGGGCTGTTTGGTTCTGTGGGTGGATCTGCAAGGGATGCTTGTTCTATTGGTTTCTTTCTTTTTTTTTCTTGATCTTCAAATATATCACTAGGGTAGGGGTGTTAAGGATCCATGGTGGTAGTGGTGGGTATTAGAACTAAATTGATTGTATATCGTAGAATTAATAAAGAACGAAATAACCCCGAAATTTATGTTCAACAATGACAGCTGAAGAACATTTAACCCATAACTCCATAGAACCATAAACTCAACTCTCAACCCGTTCAGTTCTTCAGTCGGCCCTGTGGGTCTCTTCCCCCATTCAAAAAGCTGTTCAAGTATCCGATGCAAACCCTATAAATTCACGTAAGCCAAACCAGTGACGCAGAGAACAATGTTCAAGTAAAGAAGGGAACATACCCAGAGCGAGTCGTATCCGCAAAAGTCTCATGATCAGGCATGACATTCTTCCTGAACTCGGGGTCTTCCCAGACCTTCTTGAAATCCTCGACATCCTTCATTACAAACTGAACGATATAGTCATGGTCGGAGAGCTTCTTCGACATCTGCAGGTATTCGGCATGTGGACGGGCGGCGCTGAAGTTATCGATCTGTGATATCAAAGTCACTGGGTTAGCATGCATGTACTCATGCATCTCTCACGGCAGCCAAGAGAGGGAAATCTTAAACTAACCACATTATATTCCAGAATACCATATTTCTCCAAAAAAGGCGAAGCCTTCGGCGCATGTACCTCGCAGAGATGATGGTGGAGTTCCTCCTCCGTCAACCCAGGCTTGCGATAGCCATTGATAGTGATGACGATCAAACGCTGATTAGTCTCCGACATAGTTGGCGTTGGTTCACACAAAATTCTGCACGAACAAGTGATAGGTGATATGTCTGTCGGTCGGAACACCCAAGAATGTACAGACCGACTGGGGAGTCAGGCCTTTTATTTATGAGTCGTGCAGTAACTTCCCCCTTGCGTCACATATGTCCGTCCAATGGAACCACGACCATGATCTGGAATCTTTTAAAATGTCTAAATTCCCTTGTATTCGGTTTCGGGGTTGCATTCATAGACAGTTATTAGAGTCTTATCAATTGGTCGGACAAGTCCGTTCGAGCCAAGAGTGATTGTGGTTGCATCGGGACGACGCTTTCGGAAATGCCTGGGTGCTAGCCAGCCACTTCTCGTTTTCATTGGGGCGACGATGAGTGTTTTTTGGCTCTGTGAACAGTAATCGGGGAGATTGGGGTAATTGCCGATTCATAATTGCTCGTGTGGTGGTAATGTTGTTCATTATTTGGATGGATTGTGTATTGAGTAGAGGTGATGTGGCGATGCGTTGCATATGCTTGTTGCTTGTATTGGATTTAGGCTTTGGGGTACCATGTTTTGGTTTACTTGTGCTCTTTTTCTCTTAAACTTTGATTATCAGTGGTATTGCTTTTTAAAAGTCTGTTTTTGTTATTATGTGTTACATTTTAATGGCATAAATAAATGTAGACAGCGAAGAGAAGTGGTCTGTTGCGAGTATCCGCATTGGGAAATGTACATGCATTATGACATTCATTAGGGCTAAGGCCGAGAATGTAGGCCAGTATCATATGTTTGACCGAAGTCAGTAAAAAGGTGAGTAACTAGTGTCGGCATAGATATTTGCAAAGCGTAGCTATCTAATATAGCAGGGATCCTATACACCTCTGCGTAGCGTCCGATACACCTGGACTGAATAAGTAGCCATGAATAGTATAATTATGCATACCATGCTACATAACCCTATTATTCTTTATAAATCCAGATTTCCGTTTGTGGCAGTGGTTTTAACTAGGTATGGTGACTACTTATAGGCATTATTCAAGTACCCAACTGGTACATTTCATTCACACACGGAATCTGAAGGGTTATAACTGTCAAAGTCAAATTCAATTGGCACAGTTTCTAAAGAAACAGAATGCTATTTACTAGGGAAATCTCTTATATATATGCCTTACTATTCCACAGTCACTGCAGCGTTGCAGAGCTTGTTGTCGACTGTTACATATCAGAGGAAGACCATTACACCGACTAGTGTAAAGCACTAAAGGTTGAAGAAACTTGCTATCCATTCCAGGCGTATCATTATATACAATCAACAGCTATGCACATCATTCATATGTTCCGTAACATCATCTAATGCTCAAAACCAATCCGCAGACCACCATTGAAATCCCTAAAGTCGCCCCTCAGAATCTCAATACCATCCCTCCTGACTTCCTCGACGAGGTCCTTAACTTTAGGTGCGATGCTCTCCGGCGCAAATCCATAGTGCTCATATATCTCCTTTGAAGGCAGACTCTTCCCAAAGCTATTCATCGACACCGACGCATCAGCATAGCGTTCCCATCCGTAAGACGGATACGCCTCGATAACAACAGTGGGCTTTCCAGCACGCGGCTTCAAAACCGAATGCTTGTATTCGCGCGACTGCTGCTCGAAAAGCCTGATACAAGGGAAGGAAACAACCCGTGACTTAATACCATGATCCTTGAGAAGCAATTCCCGAGTCTGCATTGCGAAGCCCATCTCTGACCCGACTCCGATTAAGGTCACATCGAACTCGTCGTCCTCGACGAAGACGTACGCGCCCTTGAGTGTGCCCTCGCGCGAGGAGTATTGCGGGTACTGGGTCAGGCCTTGACGGGAGAGTGAGATAATAGTAGGCGTCTCAGTGGCCTGGATGGCAGCGATGTAGGCGCCGGCCACTTCTTCGGCGTCGCATGGACGGATGTAGAGAACGTTGGGCATGGCGCGGTAGAGGGCCGCAACGGCGACGGGTTGGTGCGTGGGGCCGTTCTCGCCGACACCGATGCTGTCGTGAGTGGCGATGTGGATCTGCTGGAGGCCTTGAAGCGCGGCCATGCGCACGGCGGCGGCGGCGTACAAGTGGAAGACAAAGTATGTGCTTGTCATGGGGATGAAGGTGCCTTTGTTGAAGGCTGCGAGTCCGTTGGAGATGGCGCACATGGCGTGTTCGCGGATACCGTAGTGGATGTATCGACCGCTGTAGTTTCCGTTTAGGCCGCAGGCTGTTCGGAGTTCAGGCTAGGTTTCTACGTTAGTATCATTGCTTTGAGCCAGAAGGGAAGACTGGATGTTGTATACTCACAGATTGGAAGTCAACTTTGTTCTTGTATGCGACATTGACCGAGGGAGTCAGATCCGCTGTACCGACTAAGAATGAATTGATATTCTGTCCAAGGGCATTGGTAATGACGCCGGCGGACTTTCGTGAGGCTGTGGATGCAGTAGGCTGCTCTTCTTTGCGAGGAATGCATTTGGTCCAGTCCTCAGGCAGTTTTCCCGCGACACGGAGCTCGAATTCAGCGGCCAGTACGGGGTCTTCCTCATGATACTTCACCAGGGCCGCTTGCCAGTTCGCCTCGTGGGCCTCGCCACGGCCTGGGATGTCACTGAAGAAATCGTAGACGTCCTGGGGGATGTGGAAGTGCTCGTCAGGGTTGAGACCGAACGATCTCTTGACGTTGGCCACTTCATCGACTCCGAGGGCAGCTCCATGTACGTCGGCCGTGCCGGCCATGGCGGATCCGAAGCCAATCGTGGTGCGAATGTTGATAAAGGTGGGCTTGTCGCTCGATCGAGCGGCAACAAGGGCGTTTACGATGGCTGATGTGCGTTAGCAGAGCTGTTACCAACAAGCTAAAGAATCTCTGAGACCTACCGGCAACGTCCGAGTCTCCATTGTGCACATCCACCACGTTGAAACCAGTAGCCCGCATCTTGGTGTTAATATCCTCGGTGTTGGCAACGTCCGCGGTTCCATCACATGTAACTGAGTTGTTGTCGAATATAACACAGAGATTGTTTAGCCTCCAGTGACCAGCGAGGGAGAGTGCCTCGAGACCAACACCTTCCTGAAGGCAAGCGTCACCGACCATGCACCATGTCATATTGTTCACCACCTCATTTCCGGGCTTGTTGTATGTCGCGGAAAGGTTTTTAGTGGCCATGGCAAAGCCAACAGCATTGGCGAGGCCCTGGCCGAGGGGCCCAGTTGTGACCTCTATGCCCTCGTGCTCAATTTCGGGGTGGCCAGGACAGACCGAATCGAGCTTTGTTGAGTGGTAGGACTTGAGCTGCTCGAGTGTCATGCTCTTGACGCCAACAAGGTGCAGGAAAAGGTACTGCCACAAGCAGGCATGGCCTATCATGATTCCAGTTAAGCCACATATCGCCTGGTATCTACGGGTACAGAGCACATACCATTCGAAAGAACAAAGCGGTCCCGGTTGAAGTAGTTGCAATTCTTTGGAGAGTATTTCATGACATACTTCCACAGGGCAATACCAATGGCAGCCATGCCCATGGGAGATCTATGATGAGGTCTAGTTAGCGCACGCTACGAACTGTAGAATCCCTGAAGAGGGTGTTGACTTACCCAGCGTGGCCTTCACCATATTGCTGGCAGATATCGGCAATGAAGGCTCTGAAGACATTCATCACCCGCTGATGCTTCTCTGGGCTTTCTAGTTTGAGATCATGGGCAGAAGTCCCATTGCGGACGGCGGAGACTGCCTTGACCGGCAGATTCCCGGCAGGCTCCTCGAGGAGCTCCAGCGTAGGTGCCATGGCGTAAAGGTCAGGGCTGACTATAAGACTGAAAAAGCTGTTTAAGAGTAGTGCTTGGTGATACCAAGTTGTAGCTTGACTGGAGGATGAAGTCGAGCGGACAGCCAATTCTTATACCCAAGACAGCATTCCCATATCCATGGCTTACCCTGGAATCAACGCATTGCGCCGATACTGAAGATCGTAGCTGTTCAAGACCGAGACGATGTCATAGATGATCTAACCCCGGTAGTGTCAATAGCAGAGAATCAAGTCTGTAGAGAGGTGAACGTACACAAAACTGATATTGCTGTAGGGTAGACATGGTGGTCGGGGAGGACCCATCGCATCGAGGCCAATTGTCCTCGCATCGAGAGCCCACCAACAACTCCTAGTCTCCTACAGTCAAATGTAATCCACACAATTGGTTTGTTTACTATAGCAGCCGCTGGAATTACAATTGCATCACTGTGAGGTTGTAATCTGGTAAGTACAGCCATATATCGCTATTACACAACTGGTGTTGCTTTGGTGCTGTTCTTGTTCCTGTTGACACTTGCATTATATTAGATTCCCGCCTCTTACCTACTTCTCACCTGTCTCTCACCTGTCTCTCACCTGTCTCTTATCTACCTAACCTTTGAACCTACCTCACCTACCTCACCTGCCTAAATAGTCTAAGAACCCTGAATGACTTGAATTATTTGAGTAATTTGAGAAGGCTAAATAGATTAGATAGGTCGAACATTTTCAACATAATTGGAATTAAAAAAAGCTATACTAGTAATAAGGACAACATATATAGCTACTCAAAAATGCTAAGGTTTCAGTTTTATTTATTTTTTTTTTTTTTTTTTTTAAATTTTGAACGGGTGGTCGATTTGAACTGCCGTAAGATCTCCATAGAGTGCCCTTGTTGGGATAGGCTCATTCGCACATTTTTGATCACATACAGCTCCCCATGTGTAAGAGATATCGCCGGGGCCCGATATTCCACAAGTCCAAAACCTCACATAATTCTGAATCTACGATTCAGAATGCCCTGGAGTCGCCTATATAGCTTCCCGCCGTTACGCCCTGGAATGGATTACCCTGGCTAAATTTACACTCTTATTGCTACAACTTACTCCTGCCACACTTTCTTGAGTTCAGCAATAAGCCCCCTAGCAGGGAATTTGCTAATCCTCAGCATCTTTTTCAATATACGGAGCAACTCGTCCCGCATCTCGGGCGACCGAACGAACTGACCAACTTGGGTTTCGTCAGCCAGGATGGCAACGAAATCAAGGAGAGACACTTGTGACTTACCTCCAAACAAAGCCTGTACGTTAACAAAGGCCATTGCGGATTCATGTTCCTGACAGGCGTTGGCGATGCCGCAGACCATCTTGACACATTCACTAAGCTGCTTGTCACGGAGACAATAAGCGTTTAAACCCCCCATCGTGGGTTGATTCAGCAACACAGTGGCTCTGGCAAAATTGTACATCTGCATAGCGCCTGCATGGCTGGGTGGGTGAATCCATACAGGCGGAAAGACAGTGGTATTTAAGGTAGGATCCATGGCGACTGTGACCGGCTGGTAAGAGGCAGGGAGGACACGGTACCAATCGTCAAGTGCGCAGAGGAGTCGGTCACCCTGCTCAATTCTGTGTCTTGGATCATGGTTTGACGTCTCGCTGGAAGCGGCGTATGCTACGCACTTGCCGCAAATGTAGACTATCCTTGTTGCGAGCCCATCCGAGTCAAGCTCCTCGAGCCCTTTGCGAGCTCGCCAGAAGGTGAGGGTTGGCCGTCTTGCTCGGAAAGCCGCCCAAATGTCCTGCCGGAGCCATGCCCACCACACGGCCTGTCTCAACCCGTCAACTGACTCGCCATCATTGTCCTGAGACCGCTGTATCCAAAACGAGCCTCGCAGGTGTTTCTCCCAGTCTCCGCTGGTTGTGGCGCTGTCGGCGTCGAACATCTCGTACGTGCTTATCATGGTGGCTGTTGCCAATATCTCATGCGAATCCGCATAGGAGGGATATAGTAGTGTCTGCGAGAGGTATTGGAGTGTTTCATAATAATACTGTGTAGCCATGTGGGCTGGAGCAGGGTCTGGTTCTGACGGCAGGCCAGTCGCTGCTGCCAGCGAGGTTGGAGCATTCATATTTGGGGCATTCACATTTGGGGCATTCACATTTGGAGTCGCATGGTCGCCTGGCACATCTTCACCAGGCATATGCATGTGATCGAGAGACATGTGCTTAGCCCCAACTGCGAGTATTGACTTCAAGAGTCCTGTGTTTCGTAGAGCAAGATGGGGCACGACATTGCTGAAATGCCGAGCGGGATCAAACAAGTCTAGGATTGGCCCAACAACTTCGATGTAGTATCGAAAGAACTTGACGTCGGTTCCCGACAATTCTATCCTACTCGTTGTATTCCAAGGTTCAAATACCTGTTGATAGTTCAGTAAAGGAGGTTCGATCTGCTGCTGCTGCTCAGAGTGCCTGTTGGATTGCTCAACGTGGGTCTCAGGGCATTGAGGGGCTGGTGACTGTCGACGAGAGAGGGTAATCTCGGGGAATTTCCATCGTGAATCGCCCGTTGATGCATCGTTCAGCCGTTGAATGTTGCTGATAGCATCTCGTGCTAGCAGGTCGTACCACTCAAAAGGAGAGATGTTGAGTAGGGAGATCTGGCTAAGGGAAAGTGGGGAAGCTGAGAAGCAGGGATCAAGGCTGGACAGTCTCTGGTCACCGGCCTCGTTCAGACGGTCATTCTGTGGCGTCTCAATCGAGCCGTCAGGGTGTTCAGTAGGGCCTGAGTAGGTCACCTGACGATAGTACGCCGCCGAACCAATACTCGGCAGCTGCTCCTGCGAACTCGGCAGTGCCTCCTGAGACCTAGCTTCCACCCGTGGGGACTCATGGTCGGCCCCGGCCCCGGCTCCGGCTCCCGTTGCATGTCGCTCATCAGTGACCTGGGCATACCGGCAGATTCGATCTGACTTGGAGCACCGAACGCAGGTGGGTTTACCATCGTCGCATTTCACGCGTCTCTCCCTGCAAGTGAGACTGTCATGTCATGCGTGTAAGCGAGTTTGATGTTCGCTTAGGGTGCTTTTGGAATTGACTGAGCTCACCATCCTGTCCTGGTTCTCAAGCCACGGGCTCGCGACGGCCTGATGCGGCGACGCTTGGTCCCGGGGCCCGTGGCGATGCCATCAGTTGTTAACTTTCGCGGCACGGTGTTAGTATTGTCCATTGAGGCTATAATGTTGTGTGGTTTCGTCTCGAGGGCACTGGGCCACTGGCCTACTAAATATTCTCGGCATTCATAAAATTACCCCCGCGTTAGCCAGACCCACTTCGAAGGTATGGGGTTAGCGTTAGCGGGGAAATAGGGCCACTAAAGCAGTTTGACTCGTACTGCAGTCGGCTCATAGCGCAAAGGCTTCATCTGGACTGTTAGGCTAAGCGAGCTGAATGCCAATAGTAATGGGAAGGAGGTGTGTGGCTGAGTCCCGTTCAGAGTTAACCGATTTAGCTCCCCCTGACCCGTGGGTTTCCTGGACTAGGCCTAGATAGGTATAGTGTTGCTTGGTCAGCCTACCTGCCTCCCTCAAAGATTATATATGTGAGCGCAGAACTAGTACAAAGCCTTTGGCTTTGTATCCTAGTCTTTTGCTGATACTGTAGCGGTTAAAGTTCCTGAATGCGCCAGGGAACCTCCTTGCCACACTAGAACCCGAAACCTGAAACCCAGAGCGGGTTAGGGTCAGCGGGGAAGCCGATCAACTCTAGTCCCGTTCACTACCTGCATTTTAACCACGATTATTTGGATATGATATTACTACTGTAGGTACTGTTGGTAAAGACATAGTAAGCCTGTACGCTGAGAGGATAGCATGTAAAGGCAAGGCTAGAAAGATGGCGGACAGCCTCGGGTCGCCTAAATTCTACCAAACGTAAATCTCTCTCATGTTTAAGTACATTCTCCGACTTATTTTGAATCCCTCGGACGTGAAGAGAAAAACGAGCCAACGAGTCATTCCCAAGCCAATACCTGCCATATATGTTGACAAACTGCGCAACGAGGCGAACGATACAGCAGGCTCGTCGGTCTATCGTGATTCTATCACAATGAGTATACCGAAGACCGACAAAAGCAGAATTAGCTAGAGGGTACTTCTAGGTAATGCCAGGCTGGACATAACAACAACTTAATGTTGCAATTACCTTATCTCATCAGGCCATTGAAAGCTTCTTTTGAGTACTCCAGTTCCAATTCTTTTCGAAGGGAGACTCGGGGCCAACAGACCCTTCGTTGACATGAGTCAAGGAGGTCCAAAAGTGCGAGTCGCTCATATGGAGTGTGTACACACAACCCGGCTACTGAACATCAGCATTGTGCGATAAGCGGTGGTTCCAGGCTACCTTACCCCCAAATAAACAGTTTAACGAGGTCATGTTCGCTCCGTAATCGTTCTCATCAACACACCTTGCAATTCCACAAATAGTGCTTACAGAAACTGTCAGCATATGCTGTGCTGCTCGATAGTCATCAATGCCACCGGAGGGACGATGCAATATGACAAGAATCAGGGCGAGACTATGGATTTGTAGAGCCGCAGCATAAGGCGGTGAATTCACCCAAATCGGTGGAAAGATTTCGATATTGGATACGGAAGGTAGAGGGCTATATTCTGGCGGCAATGTTTCACGCCATTCCTGGAGTAGGGAGAGCAGGTTATTTGCCCAGTCTAGACGGTGTGCTAAGTTCGTAGCATTCTCTTCTTCTTCTTTCGATGCATAGTTGATACACTGGGAAAGTAGGTAGATGGCGCGCGTTGCGAGTTCTGAAGCTGTGAGCGAAGACACTGGTTTCTTAGGGTTCCAAAGACTAAAGACTCGACGTCGTTCTCGCATGGCGATCCAGATATCCTGTTGAAGCCAAGCCCACCAGACGGCTGACCGGAGTCCTCCGGATTCTCCATTGTTTTCCTGGAGTTTTTGGATCCAGAACACACCTTTTATGTGTCTTTTCCAATTTTGATTTGAGCCATTGATCATTTCGTAGGTGCTGATGAGGACGACTGTCGCGATCATATCCAAGCTCCGCGCATAAAACGGGTACTGCCTTGCTTTGTTTAGATAATAAAGAGCCTCCAAGTAGTATTCAACCGCAAGATTGCGGTCAACTATATCTTCTCGGCGGCCCGAAATGTCATCCTTATCAACTGATGCGCGAACCAAATGCTCTTTCTCACTTTCTCCCAGCGTGAGATGGCGCGCAGAAAGGGCTAACAATGCTTTCATCAAACCCGCATTCCGGAGCGCTATGTGCGGAACCGTTGTTGCAAAATGCATTTCTGGGTCATAAAAATCCAGCAATTTGCTTGAAACGCGCACAAAATGCCTGAAAAGATAATGCTCTAGGTCCGAAAGAGGAATTGGGTCCTTTGAGGTCCATAACGAGGCCGCGTTAGTCGCAACGGACGCAGTGTCGCTTGGTTGTGGGACGATTCGCTGTTCAATTTCTTTGTCTCTTTGGAGGACAGCAGTATGAAAGGTCTCCTGTTCTCTTAGTGTGCGAGAATGCAGGTTAGAAATGTTCCTCCGGTCTTCTCCATTCTCGGTCCGGTTGCGAGAGAGTTCCGGCAGCGACAGTGGAAACCCACCATCACCATCGGTGGAGTCCTTTGCCAAATACTCGAACCATATCGAGGGCGCAACCCGTGCTGTCACAGAGCTTTCTGTGCCTGGTGAGAGTACATAGCTGTCGGAAGATTTGGGAGTGGGAATTACCACATTTTCGCCCGTGCTTGCAGTGGCCGCATGCTGTGCCTCCACGTCAGGGCTCCCTTGCCGAATAGGCTGCTGATCTTGGTGGCAAGAGTCCACCAAAGCCTGTGGGGAGCTGGTACTAGGGTTGCTCCCGTCGTTCTGGTCTCCACTCACTTTTTCTAACGAAGACTCGAACATACCTGGCTGGCCAGCAACGTCACGATGATGCGCCGAATACTGAGGCGCGTAGACACAAGGGCGCTGCCCCTTTGCACAGGGGCCGCATTGGGGATGAGCCTGGTCGAGTTAGATATATGTCCTCGCCGTACCAATTTGCGTATTCATGGAAGGGTACATACTTCATCGCACTTGACATGGCGGCGCTTGCAGATGAGACTAGGGTTAGGTGAGAAACCTGAAAAGGTCCAAAATCTGGGGAAGGGAAAAGTGCTAACCAACCAGTAGTAGCGCGAATCCCCCGCCCTCGGGGCTTGCGTTTTTGCCGAATTCCTCCCTCTACCTTGGCCATTACGCGAAGACAAGGAGGAAGGATCGAGTCGAGGTCGTGAAGTGAAGGTGTGGGGAAACCAAGGTTGAAGGCGAGAAGTGGTGATGGCAGAAATTCGCGTGCCATCGGAACCAAAATGTGGGAAAAGACGTGATACTCTGTCCCTGTACCTTACGATGTAAATTCTATGGACATGTAGATATCTACATCGTCAATAATGCTCGTCGCCATGGCCCGGCGTGGTCTCGATGCGAGGTTCCATTTAACCCCACGTTGAATCGCTTCGAGGGCCCACAGATCATCTTTGCGCCCTTAGCTGGTTGGTTGCATTATTCTCACGGCGCAAAAAGTGACCTGGAGTAGCAGTTCTCGATTACTACCCGATTCGTCAATGGAACCGCGCGACTCCAGTCTATCCAGACACTGCTGTATGCATTTAGGTGGCATCGGAGTCGTCCGGCAGGATATAAGGCCATGGTAGATTTAAAAAGGAACCCTCCCAGCCCAAAGGCTTCTCAATCCTTCAAGCCTCCATAATTCTTGCACCACACAAGCAGATCCTCAACAATGCCTCCAGAAATGCTCGACACCGCCACCAGCAGCGGAAATGGCAGCAGTGCCGTAGCACCAGCCCAAACGACCTCCGATACGTCACCCACCTTCCTTGACACCCAGCCAGGCCCAGATCACGACTGGAGAATCACCTTGAAGGACAAGGTTATCGCCATCACCGGTGCCAACAGGGGCATCGGCCTAGCCCTTGCAGAGGTCTGTTTAGCCAACGAAGCTGCAGCCGTCTTTAGCCTGGACGTATTCGAGCCTGGCGAGGAGTTTGCCGCCCTGCAGAAGGCCAACCCGAAGCGCTTATCCTACGTCCACTGCGACGTCACCTCCGAGGAAAGCGTCAACACCGCGATCGATGCTGTCATCACCGCACGAGGTGCCATCCATGGCTTCATCGCAAACGCCGGCATGACAAAGCACCAGCCGGCATTCGACTTCACCCGCGCCCAGCTGGACCAACTATTCAATCTCAACGTCTTTGGTGCCTACTTCTGCGCTACTGCCGTTGCTCGCCGGTTTATTGAGCTGGGTATCAAGGGATCCATCGTCTTCACTGCTTCCATGACATCCTATCGCCCCAACCGCGCAGCACCCTCGGCTCCCTATGGAGCAACCAAGGGTGCCGTGCGGAATATGACACATACGCTGGCTATGGAGTGGGCCAAGCATGGCATTCGTGTCAACTCAATTTCGCCTGGTTTTATAAAGACTGCTATGACCTACTTTGTGGATCAGGCCCCGGACTGGGACCTCAAGATGCAATACTATGGCGGCATGCCGAGGTTAGCGGATCCCAAGGAGCTCGGTGGGGCGTATGTGTACTTGCTTTCTGATGGCGCTTCATACACGACTGGTATTGATATTCCAGTTGCTGGTATTGTGGGAGCGTGGTAAGGGACTGTGATTATGATAACGATGAAAGATATCCACGGATAATGCGCATATCGCGATTTAGAGTCCAATTAGATGATATTGATACTTACTTGTATATATTCCCGCTGGACATAGAGTAGATGCAGATGCACCGTCAAGCCCCTTCGAAGAACTCCAAAGGCCATAAATGCCATTCCAGGAAGCACGTGGATCCCCACGACACGTGCCATCTGCTTGCGTAAAATTCACACAGCCAGTCTGGAAGCGTCGTATTAAGTTGGCCTGTCTGCAAATAGTGGATAGACTTCCTGCAAGTCAGATAATCTGGCTACTAGAAGTAGTTAGGACGAGCGATAACTGCCTATTGGGGGAAGATACTCACCAAGCATTTGATTCTCGCCCAAGAAGTCTTTGTCTCTTTGCAGATCCCTTAGGGGTTCGACGTCTATATCTTTTGAGCCATACTACTTTATGTGAAACATTGTATCCATTTCGGGCTGGGATGTAGCAAGTTCCTGCTCAATCAATCAATCAATCAATCAAGATTGTAGTAACCTGTTAGTACCTAACTATTGGACCTATTTTGTGACCCCTTAACCATCGTCTTCCACATCTGTTCCTGCGTTTGTTGTTCCTCTTGGTCCTAGCAATCCTCGCTGTCGTTATATAAATGACTCATATATTCATGATGCATATCCCTTTCAATATCCAACAATCAACATTCAACACACTAGAGTATCATTACATCACTGAATGATACCCTCCCGCAAATGGCGCCGAAACCAGATATGTAAGAACAAAAACACAGCCACGCCCACAGCCAGCATAGCAGAAATAACCGAAAATCCCATAATATACTTTGGACTATCGTCTTTCGGGAACAGATACTATTCACACATTTTAGGTTAGCCTTACGGTGGAAACAAGGTGTAACCAGTTTGGTGAGATAACCTACCGATCCATAGATCTGTGCCAAATTACCCAGTGCGTTCACCATAGCTAACGCAACACCTCGCGCCTGCGGGTGCATCCCTGCAAAAGCAGATGACGCGTAGGCTAGTGTACCTCCATTTGTGGCCCACAGACCGGCTGCCATGATAACTAGGAGAATATACCGGGCTGTGAAGTTGTATACAGCACAGACGATAACTGAACATATTAGGGAGACTGTTAGCCAGCTGGCAATGATTAAGCCACGCCACGTGGGGACTTTGTCGCTATAGTAGGATGTGATTCCGGTAGCGAAGAATGCTACGCCGTAAATTGGGACGGTCAGTAAGTTGACTTTTTTGGTGGATGCGTTTCCGAAAAGTCCTTCGACGAGGGTTGGGTAGAAGTAGGTTAGGGTGCTTGAGCCGACGATGACCTGTGGCGGATGGTATGGTTAGAACTTGGGGTTGAAGATGTGAGCTGAGAAAGGAGGGGTTCGACGAACCATGTATCCGATTATGAACGCCCAGGTGCGCCAGTTTTGGCATGCCACCTTGCAAGCTGCCAAGGGACTCAGGTGTTCAGTATCCTCAGTGGTGGCGGTGACATTCTCAGTGGCCAGACGTGCCACGGCGACCTGCTTCTCGCGCTCAGAGAAACGTCGCGATGTCGCGGGGAAGTCGGGAAGGAGAAATAGGGAGATAATAGCGAAACCAACAGTGGCAGCGCCTTCAATAATAAATAGCCATCGCCAACCACGTATACCATGAACGCCTTCAAGGCCATCGACGATACCCGCGGCGATCAGGCCACCAAAGGCACCCGATAGAACGGCCGCTGAGATGAACACACCGAATCTCTTTGACTGTTCAGTTTGTTTGTACCATGATGACAGGACAAGTAGCACGCCGGGAGCAAAGCCGGCCTCCACACATCCAAGAATGACTCTAAGGACTACCAGGTGGGTGAAACTTTTGACAACAGCCATCACGCAAGTCAATGCGCCCCAGAGTATCATGATTGACGGGAGGAATATAGAAGGTCGGGATCGGCCCAGGACAAGGCTGTAGAGGAAGGGTAATTAGTGATCGTGATGTTAGGCTGAGGGCTGAATACTTGTGATAGGAATGACATACTTGCTAGGCACTTCGAAAACCACGTATCCGACGAAGAAGACTACCAGGGCAATAGAATATTGGTTGGACGATAAGTTGAGATCTACCTCCATACCAGAGATCTTTGCATTGCCGATACTGTACACAAGCGCCGTTAGCCCTAGCCTAGTATACAGCCTTTAGCTTCGTAATACTCCCACTTACTTTGTTCTATCAAGGTAAGAAAGGAGGTACATGACCCAGATGGTGGGCAGAAGGGTGAGGTCAACCTTCCTCACCAACGCCTTCTCCTCCTCAGGGGTGAACGAGACTGCCTCGGTGTTCACATTCTCAATCTCATGAGAGGAGATGTCCTTCATCTGACCCTCAACGTCGGATAGGTCCATGATGGCTTGTTGGAAAGGCTGAGTGTTGAAGAGGTAAGGGTTAAAATGGTCCGTTGGACATTGGCCGCCTTACGGGGTGTTTATGTTTCAGCTCCCACCCCGGATATACAAGGCTAAGGCTTTTGGACCAAGGGCTATCTTGACTTTTAGCTCGTCAGTCCACCGCCATGCTCCGGATTCACTATACCCACCTCCACAACTTCTCCACAGTTTGGAAAACCTTATGCGATTGTGGCGTGGGGGACATCGCATCGAGGCCCAGTGGAGCCTCTCACCAGCGCCAATCATGCCTCTCAAAACACTTCTTATATGACGAAGATACGGCACCTCTTAACGATGACCATATCCTGTCAGAAGGGACTAGTGCCTCCGACCGAAACGGTAGTATTTACCGTCTTCAACAGCCGAAGTCCCAGGACGAAGATTTGACGTCTATCTCCCACTTTCCACTTCACCTACACTTAATAGCTAGGCTGACCGTTGGGATGGGGATATCCCATCGGTTTTGATATAGGACTAAAAACAGGAGGAGATCTATGGGAGAGTGGACATCATAAAATCGCAAAATATGCTAAGAAATGTATGAGGTCCTTTACATATGTACCGGGATTGTGGTAACTAGTACATAATCGGTTCAATTATTATAGTACTAGCTGCCTGACTATAGAGAAGGCAGAAACAAACAAACAACAAAAATGAAAGAAATATATCCAACAGCTATTTCCCACAGTTTGAATTGCTACAAAACTGAACCACCTAAACACGCCTCAGCAACTGATTCCATAAGCACCATGTCTCAGGAGGCTTTATGCATCGCTACCTTCACCCTCAGCCAGATCAGCCGCCATCCCAAGAATATACGACGGAATAAACATACCTGTGATGTGCTTCAGTACCGACAACTCATAGCTCAGACTTCTCCAGGTATTCCAGTATGCTAGAGAAGATGAAGTTTACCTCTATCGGCCCATCTGACCAATTGTCCAACTCTTCGAACAGCCACTCCTGATATGTAGGATTTACACGTGGCAAAACTACAGAAAGAATGTCGCGTATCTTGCCGTCGTCATACGGCATAGAGTCCCAAAGATCGATATCTTCTAGGTCTAGTGCAAGGATTAAATCTTCGCTGGTCGAGAGCCGTTTCAGGCACTCCTGGTAAGAGTCCTCAGTAAGACTTAGCAAAAGTGTAGGAAAGGTGGCGTTCTCGTCCTCCCCGAAAACCGAAGCGATCGTGGCATCAGAGTCAAGGGGCACAGAGTTAACATCGAGCTGAAATTCAGGCTTGATAGTGGAATTCCTAGGGATCAATTTATCAACCGCCACCTCGATCAAGTCAGAGACAAGTTGGTCGCCGTTATTAATCTAAGAACGTAACAGAGGCTGAGATTAGCAAATATAAGTAAAGGGCTGAACTGCCTACCTCGATGGCAAATCCTTCGCAGCCAAACTTGATAGCAAACCGGTACATCTTGAAGTGTCAAGCAGGTGGTGGGATGTTTAGTTAAGTAGTGGATGTTGATGCTGAGCGGGAGAGGTGAGAAGGAGGTGGAGGGGTCCATTAGGGCTCTTTTAAGTAAAAGGGCTCATTGTTACCTGGAGGATGTATTCACTGATATGAAAGTGAATGAATGACCCAACAGGATAGATGCAACTATGACTGGCCTTTCTGCTCAGTGCTAAACATTTGAATATTCAGTGCACAGGGTCATAACAGGATAGTTCATTCAATATGTTTTCAGATGCCTAAATGTAGTTTTTAAACGTGGAGCCTACCATATAGAATTGCCCAGGATATTATACAGAGCAATCTCAATGTGATTTGTTCTTGAGCTAATCTAAATGTGTGTATAGATACAGGTGGCCAATCACTCACTGGGCTTATTGTTCCTCTTCAGACTATATTATATGGGTATCACCCTTGATAGATGGATGATATTGTCTGTTAAATTGAAGACCTCCTACATTCATGAGAGATTTGGTTGTAATAGACAGTTGTAACGTAAACTCAGGTTTGCAATGATACAGTAGCCTCTCCAGAATAGACACATCTATGATCGGATGAAACATTATACAATTAAACAGAACTTCACATAACTATCTATATACCCTCACAGACCCTCAACTTGCAGAAGCGCTTCTCCCCTCAACAGTACCAGCAGGAAAAGACGCACCCTCCCTTCCAGGGACCTCACGCGTACGACTGAAGAAAGGGCTCGACACATAAAACGGCCTTTCCCCAGCCAAACCCTCATTTACACCCATGGAATCACTGACAGGAAGATTCCCCGCAAGCGCCAACATCCGCTCCCTCAACGCCGAATTCGCCATCAACCTCCCCACAGGCCTCAACTCACCCTTATCCACAAACCTCGCATCGGCTTCACCCTCAAACACCTGTTCCGAGCCCGGAATCCACGTTCTCCCAGTCCGTACACACCGATCTTGCATAGCCTCGGCACTCAGATTGATCATCTCCTCCCAGAACTGTCCTTCTCCGGATGGCAGCACGCCTTCTTTTTCTAACATCTGAATAGCCCCCGCTACCCAATCTTGGCAATTGCCCACCCCGAATTCGGGGATATTGGTATCATCGCACCCGAAGTTAGTTAGGAGGTTTTCTGCTTGGTTCTTCTGATCGACAGATGTGAAAGTAGTGAGTTCGCATCGGCCGCGTAATACGGGGTCGTCCTCTAGTGGTTGGGTGCGTGGATCATAGATGAAGTCTGTGTCGTTGGGGTTGCGGATGTGGTGTATTGAGCAGGTGGGGGATCCGATCTTGTACACGGCGATGCCCATGTGTGAGGGACCGTCGCCGAGTGTGGCATCACCGCGGCCGTAGATGTTGACCGATAGAGCATGAGTCGGAGTTGCCATATTGTAAGTAAATTTATATATGGGTTACTGTGTAGCGATGTAACTATTTCAATAAAATTTGAGTGGGCAGGGTAAGGCTGAAGTGAAGCACTTGGCCTAAAAGCGGCTACCTGCAGCTAAACAAATGAGGCTTGATAATAGTAGACCGTCCGATAACAACTTTCTGTGATATTATCTGGTTGCCTGGCGCCATGTCAAAGAACGTGGGGTTCCCAAACAAAAGGTATATACTCCAAGGCTACCATTAGAACTTATGGAACAAAGCAACGGTGATGGTAGGACGCGTAACAGGACTACAATGGTTTTACAAAGTTCCATCGCGGAATCTACCTAAATAAAGAGTATTTACCGCAGACATACTAATAACTTCAGGCGTTTAGCATAGAGTAGCGGAATATTCCGAAACAAGCAACGATACGTTTCCTCTTAACTCCATGGCCACCCAGTTTGATACTTGTCTTTAGACGTACTTTCATGCCTATTCCTAGACGGTTACCGTGTTGACGACAATTTACCGACATAGTCGCTCTGAACATTTCTTTCAGCACTATATAATCCCTCCTTGAACTATTCAGTCAGTTCTCTTTACTAATCTCTTCTTAACAGAGACTGGGACTGTTACAATCAATCAAAAACTGAGCACAGACTACAGAAATTACGCTATGACCGAACACAGCAATACCTGGTAAGAATACCAATCCTTAACGCATGATCTATATCGCTAATATTAGCAAGTTTGATGTCCTTTCGGGTGCGTCAAGGAGATAAGACTGTCGATGGTGGTTGTGAGAGGCGCTCTAGTCCCAAAGGCCCCACAGTTTTGATATTCCATATCCTTGTTTCTGATGATTGCCCTCCAGATGGATATGAGTCTGAATACGAGGTCTGTTATAAGGTGTGCGAGATACGTTATGAGGCGCCTCATGTGAATTATACTAGAGGAACAGGAGAGGGAGGAGAAGAATATGTCAGCCTTGAAGAAATGGGGAAAACTTGGAGAGAATATGAGGTCTATGAGATAGGTATTGGTCAACTGGGGATCACAGGTTTGCATCAATGGAGAGACCTACTCAAAGCCTGATTGTGGATCGTATGTGAAAGAGCAGGATAATGGGTTCAATGTACTGTGCAATGCAAATTGCAGATTCAAGTTTGCTTATGTGCAGCCGCTTCCAATACTACTACTAGACAATGGTAACTGATGCCTAAGGTGGACATTATGTTAGCACCAGGCATGCAGTAATTTCCTCAGGTCATTCATTCACTTCTGCCCCATCTCCAAGTCACATTTGAACAACACCGTAGCTCAACTCTTGGCTTCTTGAACACATCTCGAAATTTATCTTTAAGTGTGGTACTGAATCTCTTAATCACTGTAACGACAGCGATATCTTTGAACCCCGGAAAAGGTATGTGCAGATTGTCGTCTATTGCATCGCTGTTACAACCATGAAAGCTTATTTCCACCATGGGATCGATTCCCTCTACTAACACTCTGTCTCATCAGATCTTGTTCAATCTCCAAGACCTGAAGACCGAGTCCCACACCACAATCTGCCACCCTCGCTTTCAACGATCATCTCAAATTTCAAGTAAGCATAACACGAAGTCTGTAAAAACACCGCTAACGTCAAAAGAATGGTCACCTGGATGAAAGAACAGGACAACATCGATGTCCATTTCGGATTCGATGCGAACATGGGATACTTCCTCATTGTCTACGATATGCGTCTCGCTGCCTATATTCCCGACGGGACTGAGTTCGACGACGTCCGTTATGCCGTGTCCGCAGACGGTACCGGGGCCTATTTCACAGCTTACACTGGGACTCATAGACAGGGAAGGCGTGTCAGTGTTGAAACGATGAGAAAGCTTTGGAGGGCTTATGGCGTCTATGAAGAAGGGATGCGTGGGCTGGTGATCTCTGACCTGGAAAATATTCATGGGGTTGAAGATCGTATGTAGTGGGATGAAGGAGGTGAATGGTTTGCGGCTGCTAATCTCTCTGCCTGAAACTATTTGTGCTCTGTCCCGAGTATAAAGGTTGGAAGGTTTTCTGCACGTCTTGCCATTCAACATTCCCAATTGGGTCATGAATTTTCTAGCCACTGGCAAGTTATGTTTCGATTCTAGGCTACGCAAAATTTCAAGTTCATTTTCTAACGGCAAAGACAGCCCGGACCTCAAAGCTTGTCATCTCGTAAAATTTAATCGCTTCGTCTAGACCATCACAGGCCTTCTCTATCACTGAATTCATGGTGTTTTTGCTGTCACCTTCATTATCCCTCCACTCAAAGCAATCACGGTCATTATTCCAGAATAGCATCGGTCCCTGAGTGCTCTGAAGCTCCCACCGCCGCTGCATCTTTAGGTCATTCTCCCCAGACTGTATATCCGACTGCGCATTGGGAATAATGAAGACCTTTTCGAGACTGCAGTAGAAGTGAAAAAGATCCGATAGGGGGATATTATGCTGGAAAAATGCCTCGGGCACGGCGATGCGTGTAAAGGCTGGAGGGGCACAGTTATAATACCCGCTACCATGGCCCGGTGGAAATACTATATCGTAAGGCTCGTTGGAGAATTCGTCCCAAGTTTTGAGCGAAATATATAATGTATCAAGTTTGGGGTCAAATGGGCGTATAACAATAGGGCTTTGTCCGTCTTCGCAGAAGCGTATCTTGAGACCTTGCCCTTGCATCCAGGCTAAGGCAATACCACGGGCTTCAGAGTTAACAAAGAGGAGTGGCACCTCAACTTTCATAGGGTCTAATAAGTCGTGGCGGAATTCGTGACATGTATTAAGCTGGTCGTTATCATCGTTATAGTCCTCGTCGTCTTCTGTTAGGCGTCGAGTCCGCCAGCAGCCGCGTTTGTAGAAGTATAAAGCTTGTCTGACTTTGTCAGGTAGAGCGGCTCTCCATATCTGGTTGCGGAGCTCTGGGGGAAGGTTCGGGAAAAGAGTAAATACAGCTGTAGACATGGTCTTTATATTTTAGGAAGAGCCTTGTAGATCAGGGACCTCGTTTAAACTTGATAAGATTTACGGGACAGTAGGCGGCTGCCTTAATTTATAGAATAAACCACACGCTAGTACTACTAGTGGCATAGCCATTAGCCTCACGTGTCATCACCTTTGCTGTAATGAACCCGAGCAGCTGCAACAAGTACTTTGTTGTACGCATCACCATTGCTTATATACTATTGACTACACGCGTGGAATTTGGCCACTCCGCTTAGTATGATCGGCGCACTGCTGGATGGTAGTGCAGGTATAATGTCAACCTCATATTTACTATATGACAGCCTCCGAAACCGTCTCAGAGCAAGGGTAGAGATATGGACATGGACCACGATCAATGTCCAGGCAGGCTCGTTCCCTGTTACCACCATTCGAGTTGTACAGTCGGCCCTATAACCGTTCCTCTGAAGTCGCCTGAGAAGTAAGACCAATGGGTTTTTGGACGCTGCGACTTGGGGATGATCTTGTCTCTTCATTGTATTCATTTTGCCGTCTAGAGTGTGATTATAGATATGTTTCAATTGAGATTAAGTATGCTAATGTTGTGAAAAGTTGCTACGCACCAGCAGCAGCCACCAACTCCCCAAACCGACTCCCAGCCCCCATTTCTTTCAGGGCCGCTGGATTCCCAACCTCCACCACCTCCCCGCGATCCATCACCACCACTCGATCGAAATCCATGATCATCTCCAGCCGATGACTCACCGCGATGATCGTGTAGTGTCTGAACTCCGCCCGAATGATCTCCTGCATCATCCGCTCGGTTTCCTGATCCACGCTGGAGCTGACTTCGTCGAGGAGGAGAATTCCTCCTTGCTCTTGGTTGTCGTACCCCTCTTTCTTGGGGGAGGAAGACGCTGAACGCTGGAGTATCATCGCACGGAGCACCGCACGCCCCAGGGAGAAGAGCTGCCTCTGCCCGGCACTCAAGGTCCCCGCTGTGACGGGCGCATGCAGCCCCTCCGCCCGCTCCTGGACGAATCCCCACAGCCGGACCGCTTCGAGGACCCGCTGGCACTCCGCCGGGGTTGCGGTGTTGGTCGGGTCGAGGTTCGCGCGGAAGGATGAGCCGTCGGGCAGGAAGACGGGGTCCTGGGGGACAGCGATGAGGCGTTGGCGGAGGGTCGAGCGGTGGATGCGGTGCAGTGGGATGTTGTCGATCAAGACCGGAGGTTCCTGGTTATGATTGTTGACGGTTGAGGGCAGCGGATCGAGGAGTTTCAGCAAGAGAGCGAGGAAGCTGGATTTGCCGCTGCCGGTGCGGCCGCAGATGGCGACCTTTTCCCCCGGGTGGATAGTTAGAGTGATGTTCTTGAGGGCTAAGGGCGGCTCATTGGTGGCACCAGAGACGACGGAGAGAGAGTCAGACTCAGACACGGTGGTGGATTTGTACCGGGCGGATACACCGCGCAACTCGACCAGCCCGCGATCCGGCCAGTTCGTGTCTG
This sequence comes from Aspergillus sergii, assembly GCA_009193525.1. NCBI lineage: Eukaryota > Fungi > Ascomycota > Eurotiomycetes > Eurotiales > Aspergillaceae > Aspergillus > Aspergillus sergii. The sequence goes on from ML741795.1 coordinate 105,532, forward strand.
GGACGGTGTCCTCCTCTCCGGGACCGTCGCGGTCCTCCGGAGTGACGGTCTCGTTGAAGGTTTTCAGTCTCGCGATCGCGCCGATGGAGGTCTCTAGTCTGGTGTAATAAATCACGATCCCAGAAAGGCTCTCACCGAAGGTCATCAGCGAGTACAATGATGCACCGGCGAAGGCCGAGTTCGAATGCAGCCGGACGGCCAGCGTCGTCAGGACCGCCGCGATGACCATTACGACGAGGTTGAGGACCAGGTTTAGCCACTCCTGGATCATGAGGAGGAGATAAGCCGCGCGCTGGCTCGAGTCCACTAGACGCGCGTTTTTGTGTATGTCATCTGGGATGAACCCGAAGGCGCGCAGCGTGGCAATTCCCTTGAGCGTGTCGAGGAAATGTGTGTAGAGCGGACTCTTGGCCTCCAGGTCGAGCAACCGCAGCTGCCGCGACGTGCGGAGGTAGAATTTCTGCACGAAGTAGAGCAAGGCGCCCAGGATCGGGTAGCTGATGGCCAGGTAGACGGACGAGGTGAGCATCACCGCTGCTTGCCCAATCGACTGAGATGCGCAAAAGAGGGTGTTGAGGGTAGCCTCGGGGAGTTCGGTGTCGATGAGGTTGAGATCCTGGGAGAAGAGGTTCGTGACCACCCCGGTGTCGGTATTCGTGAAGAAGGAGAGTGTTGCCCGAATCAGGGTGCGTAAGGCTTGCTGGTGGAGATTGGCGCCGGCTTTCTTCACAGAGACAATGAAGAGCGTTATTCCCAGGAGGAGGAGGGCGATGATGGCGCAGATTTGCAGGAGGGCATAGATCCCCGCGTAGTAGGAGTTAGAGTGCGCAGGATGGACGGACTCGGTGGCGTCACTCCAGTATGTGAGCCAGATGGTTGGGTAATTGGTGAGCAGACCCCAGAGGGCCGCAAAGAACAGACCACAAGCCGCGACAAACCATCCCATGCTTTTGAGGTATAGCCTATAGACTGTGGCGTCACCAACCTGGCGGGCTGCAGCCACCGCTGGGGCAATTGGGGTGGGTCCTTGAGTGCTGTTAACAGTGATCGCAGGTTCGAGGTTCTTGCCAGCCCCAGTCTGGCCCTTGTGTTCGTAACAAGCACCAGGCTCATCGTCAGCAACAGTATCCTCGCCCTCCTGCTTTAGTCTCACCTCCAGACGATGAACATAACCCGCACGGGTCGACAAATCGACAAAGTTGCCCTGCTCTGCAACGCTGCCGTTTTCGAGCGCGATGATGTAGTCCGCAGTCGGGAGATGCCGGACACTATGTGTGCACAGAACCACCGTCGACCCCCGTCGTCGCAGGAGGCCATTCGGTCCAAAGACCTGCCGAAAGACTTGCTCCTCGGTATCAGCGTCCAACCCACTGAGCACATCGTCCAGGATCAAAAGTTCTGAAGGTAGGTATAGTGCTCGCGCAAGAGACAGACGCTGCTTCTGCCCGCCCGACAATGCTACACCATCTGACCCAATATTCGTCTGGTCTCCCTGGGATAGCGTGGCGAGGTCGAAACGTAGGGAAGTAGCCTCAATGACTTGGTCATACCGCTTGCGGTCAAAGGGGGTGAATCCAATGATGTTCTCTCTAATTGTACCATTCCAGAGAAAGGTGTTTTGTTCGCAGAAACCGACGTGACGGAGGGAAGTGCTCGTCACGACGCTGCCTTGGCTGAAGGGAATTTCGCCTAGAAGAGCCTTGCAGAGTGTGGATTTGCCTGAGCCGACGGGACCGATGACCATCGTCAGGGACGAGGCGGGGACTCTAGTGTTGATATTGTTCAGGACGAACTTGTCTGCTTTCCATCCGAAGTTTGCGTCTTGGATGAAGATGCAATCCGTAGGTTTCAGATCAAGCTGTTTGGAACTCTTCTCCATGCCGCAACTCTGGGCTTCGACCAGGGGCTGCCGATAGTCCTGACGAGGCTCCAATTCCAAAAATGCCTGAATCCGACCCAAGCAGGCCAGGCCCGAAACGAAGTCTGGGATCGACTGGAAAAGCTGCGACAGCGGCTGAGTCAACAGAGTCAGAAACGATAGACTGGTAAACATGGTCGAAGCATTCAGCGTCTTCTGGGCGAAAGCGAACGTCAGCGGAGGGCTGATCAATTGAGGCAAGAATGCGAAGATGGCGGCGCTGATCATGATCCTGCGGTATCGGGCGCCAGCAGCGAGTTCGTCGACACGCAGCTGCTGCACGTACTCGGCCACGGGACCAGCGAGGCCGGATATCTTCAGCGATTTCATGCTGGCGATGACGGTGGCTGTAAGCCCGACTCGTTTCTGGACCCCGGACATCCAGGATCGTTGCGAGTCACCGGTAAAGTTGATCAGGATCCCTAAGCCAACGAAGGAAACTACCACCACGCCAACGGGGGCAATGAACACGGCCCCGAGTTGCCGATAGAGCATCCAGGCGGCGAGGCCTGCCTGGATCATGCTAGCCCACGTCTCGTGCACGCAGCGGAGACCCATTTTGATGCGCTCCATGTCGGTGCTCATCAGTGTCAGCGCAGCGCTATCGTCGCCTGATCCCAGCCGGGCTCTTGTGGCGGCTTTAAACGTCTCAGTAACTAGTATAGAGCGGACCATCGTCCGCAGTCGGTGGTGGCAGTACCTAGCGATCATGTGAGTCACTGGACTATGCCATAACAGCAGGTATATCCTTACCAGTACAAAGCATACGAGATTCCAATCCCCGAGTAGATGAGGATGGCAGCGCCGATTAGCCCATAACCCACATTGGGATCTGGCTCCGAATGAGACAGATACGTCACGAGACTCTCGATGAAAAGAGGTTGGCAGATGTAGAACGCAATCAAGGCCGCCCTCGGAGGAATAGGCAGGAGCAGTTGCACCCACAATGTACGTACTAGCACCTTCAGAAGGCCAAATTTGTCTCCCTTGAGCTTGGTGTAGTCCATTTTCTTTGCGAATTCCTCATGCCGGGCTTGTGCGTCGAAGGTGCTGTCGAGGGGGTAGAGGCTTTCGATCGTGAAGATATGTCTATATCCAGCGAAGAAGAGCTTATTCAGCCAGAAGAAGACGCTCAGCGAAAATATCCCGCTCGTCTCCTCAGGGCTGTGTTTCGTTGCATCCCAGGTCACCCATCTCGTTTTTTGGCAAGCCTCTAGTAACAAGATGGCGGTTTTCAGCCCGACCGATGCGCAGAATATACTGCTGTAAACGATCTCGGAACCGTGGTCTGACGACAGGAACAGAGTTCTTACTCGGGCGATATCGAGGAGAAGGGTGAGAAACAAGTAACTGTTGAGCAGCATCGACGGTCTAGGGCTGCGGCTGTGATCCACCACACTCACCGTCAGCATGAAAAGGGCCGATATAAGCTGCAGGACGGAGGAAGCGATAAACATGCGGCTAATGTTGAAGGGCCCGATCGCGGCTAGTATAAGGAGTGCAAGTTCCAAGCCAGCGTAAATTCCAATGGCACTCTAAGCAGTCAGTGGGCTAAAACTGTGTAACAGAGGAGGGCATACATACTGTTTTGATGACTTGCAAGACGGGCGCATTCACCACCACGGGCTTGCGCATTTGTGCCAGAGTTCGCCATAGCAATGATGGAATAACCAAGACGGAGGGAATAATTGAGAAAAAGAGACTCTCAAATTGAAGGTTGAAGTCAAATTGTTCTTGGTTTAGATGGAGTATGTTACCCTCCCCGTTAGTGAAGGGCATTTTTGCAACAGCGATACCCGCTCCTCCGAGTCTCTTCTCCGGTGAATTCAAGAGTTTTAAGATGACTGGAAAACAAGACAGACGGGGAAGTTGCGTGATAATCATCAGCGCACGCGCTATTGGGCTACAAGGCGCAATATCAGGGAATTCATTTGTCAGCAGCTATTTTGGCCGTCAGCCGTGAGACTGGCACCTTATGCCCAGATACACAAGAGGATCTATAAAGACATTGAATGGGACTATCCGTCGCCGAAGGATCCTACGTGGGGTTGGCCATTGGACAATAGTGGAGATGGCGTGATTACATCGCTTCATGACTAGGAAGCTTAGTTCTGGCAGTGTTGCCATTCAGATTGCTTCAACGACTTGCTCAACCGAGCTGATTCCACCCACTCAATCTAAATGTAAGCGCTACTACGAGCTCGACAGCTCGTTGGAATATGCCACTCTCGCCGCCGGCACATCGTGGAGGAAAAGGAAACCTCAAATACGGTCTGGGTCTCGCCGCTCATCAGCAGTTGATAACCTGGGCGGATAGATGCCACCATCGGCACCGACGGCACACCGTCTTGTTGCACAAGATAAACACCATGCAACCCAGCGGGTCATCTTTGTATTCCATCCCAACGCTGGTTGACGGTAAAATGGCGGCCAAAAACAGCGGTCTGTCGGTTCTGTTTTAAGCACCCTTTATATCTAATAGTATTGCTTATCTATCTTAATTAGTTTATATTATATAGATATATTTACTCTAGATTACTATGTACTTGGTAGATATTTATAACTTATTTATGTTTACTCTATCTAGATTCTCCAAGTATTTCTTAATTAACTTACTCTCTACTCAATCTACTTAGAATATATTATAGTTCTATTTTATGTAGACGAAGTGTAACTTATGGGAGGCTCAGGGAAAAGCTTGGTTGGTTTTCTCGTAAGGTTATAAGCTCAGCGTCAGCCTCAGTCTCGCGCAAAAAAGCAAAAGGTTGCTGACGGTGCGGAGGACGTCCCCGTCCTCTCTGCGTTACGCTGTGTTCTCTTGCAAGTGGTAGTTATAGATACCGGCTCGAGGATGGTTGAACCCGTTTGGTGTTGAATTCCCCTCTAGATATATCAGAAAGCTCATAATACCACCCACAGCAAGGAATGAACTCAGCCACATGCAAAGCTACAGCCAGACTACTAGCGCTCAGATCCTCTGATTAGAATATCACTACGAAAAGGAATAGAGCCAGCTATGCTTATGCCACAGCTGTGCATTAAGGGGTTTATTATCTTTGCTCTCTTAATACAGCCAGCACAAAATGACTGAGTAGTATGGGGTATAACCAGTCATAATAATTAATTATTTCGGAAACCAATAAATACACTTCACCTGGTAAATCTCCTTGCCTTTGCTCCTACCTGTTTTGCTGGATTATTTCTACGGATTGAGGCTGAAGCAGCAAAGGGAAGGCAGCGAGGACGAGAGCCAGCCTTGTCTTTCTTTCTCTTCGTGTCATTGGTCTCGTATAGCAAACAAGGCTAAAACCCTTCTTTATTCGTTCGCGCGAAAGGCTGAATTCATCCTGCTGAAGAAGCAATAGGCATACTGATTGGTGGACCGGACGGTTCGCCTTGGCAGAGATGGCTGGTCGGTCTTGGTTGCAGATTCCCACACGCCAACTAATGGTGGTGAGGAACTTAAATACGGGGTTCTGGGTCTCTGGTGATCCAAGGGTAGCTGATCTTCTCATTTAACTTTTCTCCCCTGAGGCCATGACATCCTCCAGGGCCGGGGATTATGTCCCTCTGGCCACTCTAAACACTGCGACGTACGGCGACACCGAAGAGACCCAGAACGAATGGCCAAAACCTGCAGAACAGAAGACAAGAAACGCATGGGAGCGGATTGGCACCCTCGGCATTCTGATCTTGTTGCTGGGTCCCGGTTTTCTATTTATCCCATTGGTTCTATTAGGGCTGATATGGAGAGAATCGATGACGGCGATATCGGGAGGAGTGCCAAATATTTTTTGGATCCGGATAGTGCATGCAAATTGGACCTCGAGGCTCGTCACAGTTTGCGCAGCAGTTATAAGGGCCATAGTGACTCTCCAGGCTAGTCTGATTACTGCGATGGTTAGCAGTATTATCCTGGAGGGGATTGGGACACCATTATTCTACGCGCCATTTTACTCGATTATTAGGGTTGTTAGTGTCAGTCCGACCAGTCTTTTGCTTACAAAGGGCCTACTAGCACAGCCGAAGCGCTTTTTCTCGCTTTTTATTTCGATGTTGGTCATTATTGAGGTCTTGGTGACTGTTGCTTCCCAGTTTCTCTCTACGATCCTCATCTCGGACTTTATGGACAGCAGCTTTATCAACAGCAATAACTTGACTGAAGTTGGCATCTTCCGTCCCCTTGGCTTTACAGAGGCTGCTTGGTGGAGGGTTCCTCCAGCATCAAGTTGGACATTTGGCGAGCTCGCCGAGTCCTTCTCGCAGGGACCCAATTTCCATGATACCGGGCATACCTATCGAGCTTTTATTCCCTTCCAAGATGAGGCACAGCGAACAAGTCTCCGAAGCTTCCAAGGGCCAGCGGAGGTTATGGATCAGCGAGTGGTCTGCGTTTCCCCATCATTCGTTGATCTGCGCCTAAATTCGACGTTCCCTCCGCGTTTGTTTGGGCAGATGACCCTGGGAAATGAATCATATCCAATACTGCAAAATATGGAGACGCAAGGGCCCATCAACTTCACTTGCGCCCTGCCATTCCCGTCTAAAAACACAACATACGGCATGTCAAGCCTTTGCTATCCCCTTCTGGCACTGACTTCCAACATCCAACTCGAGGACCCTTTGGTCAACATAAACCCAGACGACAGGATACCCCTCTACAGCGGATACAACAACCCCCTGGCTTCACCCATGCTCATTGTCCTGGACATCCTTGACGGAGTAGCAATGATGGCACGGAACCTCGAAAACATCACAACGCCATACAGAGTGACTACTATTCACGAAGACGGCCCTTGGTCAATAATCACGAACGGCTCAAACACTGCAGCCCTCCGCGTCTCCTCATGCTTCACCAACCTTGTTGCCAAGACATTCACCGTTGACATGGCCAGTTCCTGGCAAAACTGGGAGCCACGACTATCTTGGGACCGTAATAGCAATAGTTTCGATACCGAGCCAGTCCGACGGCAGCTTGGTGCATCCCTAACGCCGGATAGCCTGAATCATCGCGGTGTACTTGCACTTAATCCCAGGTCAGAATGGGAAGACTTTGACATGGGAATCAATGCCATCGAAAACGACTTCAACGAATTTGACACTTATTCCCACTTCACAACTACATTCCTCAACCTCCTCCCAACACCACAACAAGCTCTCACGCAGCCGGACTTCCCACGCGCGAGCCAGGGCATTCTCCTCTCGGAAGCAAACACAGCAGACACCAGCACAGCAGACCGAAGTTATACCGACATATTCAAAGATGTTCTACACGATACAAACAGTCCTGCTCTCGCCCTTCAAGCACTCATCACGCGAGGAACCCAAGCAGCATACTATGAGAACCTGATGCGGGAGGACCCCATCGCGTCGGCATTAACCGCGTTTTCGTCCACCGCTTTGATTCCAGCCCGGTGGGATGGTTTTGTTGCCGGTGTATCGATCATCGCGGCGCACTTGATTATACTTGCGCTTATTACGGTGCTGTTTGTGGTTTATACCAGGAATTCGATGATTGGGAATAGCTGGCAGGCTGTCGCGCAAGTTGTCTCGGAGGATATGCTTCCGGTTTTGGATCAAGCGTGTATGGAAAAGGACGGTGAGGTAAAGAAACGTTGGGGAAAGGACCAGCTAGCGCACCATAGTGCCCTTCAATATTGGCCGAATGGGCGCGTAGCTATTGGAGTCGAAGCGAAAGAGAGTTGAGTAGTACTAAATAATATACAGTGTATGGAAGTATCGTGTAAAATACATCACACGTGGTCTTACTGTTGTATTGTAAAATACATTGGCCATGATAGTAAGCGGCCTTTCTCTCTTGTTTATTCTCTCGGCTGATTAATATTGCCACAATCGAAGCTACTCCAAGAGTCATACGTATCCAATGAATATGGACGTTGACAAAATGACGAGGTACTTAGGTCTATTAATGTATCACTTTCTCAATACACCTAATTTGATACGATACGGTTAAGCGAGGGGTATACGGGTTCCATGAATGGGCCCCACCTAACTTATGCACCCCTTGATGCTCAATACAGAATTGAGTTGGTAGTAGCAATAGTTGCCTCCATTATAGCAGAGTAGACCTCTATAGCGCTCACGGGTTGTTCAGTCAATCTCTTCCTCTACCGCATCGAGGGCTGCCTGTACATCGCCAGGATGTCGGTATCTTGTGCCCTAGTTGACGGGCCGCCCCGTTGTTCCCACCACACAACGCCGCACTGAGACCCGCCAGAGCACCTCCAAACTGTTCAACGAGGAGGCCAAGGACTCGAACTCCACCTTGCTTAGTGTCACAAAGGAAGTTTTGAGACAATGGCATCGGGAACCGTAGATGCCGCGATTGCGGAGCTCTTGTCCACTTTCAATGAGCTTAATAGTCATGTTGTGGAGGAACTGAGCGAGGAACCAAGTCCTCTCGAGTTTATGCGCTTTGTGGCCCGCAACACGCCATTTGTGGTTCGGGGCGGCGCCTCCTCTTGGAAAGCTTGTCAAGAATGGAACTCGGCCTATCTTCTCAAGGCCCTAAAGGATCAGACCGTCAATGTCGCTGTCACCCCTTACGGGTAAGTGCGTTTCTTAATTCGACACGCGACGCTAAATCATGGACAATCTCCAAGTAACGCCGATGCACCTACACGACATCCCGACTACGACTCTCCTGTGTTTGCCAAACCCCACTACGAAGATCAACCATTTGACACGTTCCTAGAATATGTTGTCCGCCATGAAACGGACCCTAACTTTCCCCAGGATGCTGAGGTGAGATATGCACAAACGCGTAAGTTCGGCAGGTCACCCTGTAGTTCACCACACCATGCTGACGATCATGCTAGAGAATGATAATCTTCGCGATGAATACATGGCCCTGTATGCGGATGTTCAGAAAGACATCCCATTTGCAAGAATTGCACTTGACAAAGCACCGGATGCTGTCAATTTGTGGATAGGCAACTCCAAATCTGTTACAGCCATGCACAAGGACAACTACGAGAACATCTATGTCCAAGTTCTCGGGAAGAAGCATTTTGTCTTGTTTCCCGCTCTCAGCTATCCTTTTGTCAATGAAAAACCCCTACGGCCTGCAACATATGTTCGCACCAAGGATGGACTCGTCCTCCAGATGGATGACAACGATGAACCCGTTCCCTTTCCCACTTGGGATCCCGATCGGCCTTCCGAGAACACCACTCCATTCTCTCAGTATGCCCAGCCTCTCAGGGTCACTCTGAACCCGGGAGATATGCTATATCTACCAGCCATGTGGTAATTGTCCTCTTTTCTGTCCGTTACACGCGAGTACTCACCAGGTTATATTATAGGTACCACAAGGTCTCACAATCCTGTACGGAAGAAGATGAGGGCTTTGTGCTTGCTGTTAACTACTGGTGAGATTCTGCTCGGTATCAGCTCCCTGAATGTTCTCCTAACCATTTTTAGGTATGACATGGAATTCAGTGGACCGCTTTTCCCCACGTCGGCGTTTATCCGTGATATCAGCTTAGCAAATACGTCACAAGCAACGCAGTGACCTGACGTAGAATAAACAAAAAGCTTGTCAATTAAGTCTATGCCGCTGAACCCTAGGCCTATCATTTCGTCTTCCTCTGATTGTTAATTAGAATATAGTACGAGTAAGGATTACGTTCTTTCGTGGTCGTCCAATTCAGTTCCACCCATATCCATGCGAGCGTCCACGCTCACTCGTAAGGGGAGATGTGGACTGTCAGCGCAGCAACTACACTAATTAATATTACTTAAATATTATCCTGATACCCTCTCTTCTTCTCGTGTTTATGTCACGTGTTATGTTGATGAGGGACTAAGTGGCCTTCAGAATTTCAAGATCGTGTTAGTTTGACGTAATATCGAAATGAGTCAGGGTTGTAATACACGGATTGATATATGATAGTATTAGAGTTCTCGGCATCGTCTATTTTTATCAATAATTGGCTAGTAGTATATTTGGCACCCTACTAAGCCCCAAAAGCTTATGCACACCCTTCGCTTTCTCCTCAACCCCCAGGAAAGCCATGACCAGCCCACTAGTCAAGTCTCATGTCGATCTAGCTGGGCCCCACATCGTACATGGAAGGCCTTATATGGACGTCCCAGTCATATCTCTGCATTATGTTGGCATTCTCAGATGGTGCTGACTAGGCAGACCAAGTGATATCTAAAAGCGGAGTTTAGTATCAAAGCTTGCTTGCGAAGGTCTGACTGAATGCCCCAAAGTGGAAATGATTGTACGGTCCCAGATCCTATAACTTTAAGGACTATGATGGAGGGGGTTGAATATCCCGTGTCTTGGCACGATAGCATATACTATAAGTAAGATGGCGATACTTCGATCAACATTTAGGAAAGGGCTAAGAAACCATCGCCAAATTCTTGCATCATGATCTTGAAATACATTTTCTGGCTATGGACGGCTGCTGCGGCCATCGTCGCGAAGGAGGAAGCCAACAAGCCCAACTTCATTGTTATCCTCACTGATGATCAAGACCAGCGATTGGATTCGATGAAATATATGCCCAAGGTGAAGAAGCTTTTGACGGATGAGGGGGTCACCTTCAACCACCACTATGCGACAGTGGCGTTGTGCTGTCCTGCCCGGGCGAGTTTGTGGACAGGCAAAGCAGCACACAACACCAACGTGACCAACCTCAGACCCCCATATGGTGAGATCACAGCCTCAACCAGTCATATGATTACGATTTCACTGATACCGATAGGTGGATACCCTAAGTTTGTGGAAGAGGGGTGGAACTCCAAGTGGCTCCCAGTGTACATGCAGAAATCCGGCTACAAGACATACTTCACCGGCAAGCTGATGAACAACCATAATGCCAACAACTACATGAACGGGTTGAAAGAGATGGGGCTTGACGGACATGACTTCATGATCGAGCCAGGTGAGATTGTTTGTTCCCTTCAAAAGCCCTAGCATCACTTATTGGAACAGGAACCTATCAATACACCAACACGACGATCCAACACAACTTCGAAAAGCCTAAGAGCTACCCAGGCGTGTACGCTACCGACCTCCTAGCTAATAAGTCAATGGCATGGATCGACGATGCAGCAAAGGCAAAGAAGCCATTCTTCCTCGCAATCAACCCGGTCAACCCGCACAACAACTACCAATGGGGCAAGGGCTGGACCAAGCCAGTTCCAGCAAAGAGACACGAGGGAAAGTTCCCGGATGCCAAAGTTCCTAGAAGTGATTCCTTCAACCCGGACAAGGTAAGTGATTCATCTCGCGGTTTCATTCGCATCACTAACTCAAGGTAGCCAAGCGGTGCGGCCTGGGTCCACGAGTTACCGCAACTGTCCGATGCCGTCATCAACGACAATGATCTATACTACCGTCGTCGCTTACAAGCCCTCCAAGCCGTTGATGACCTGGTTGAGACAACCATTGACACTCTGAAACGCCATAACCTGCTGGACAATACCTACATCATCTACACCAGCGACAATGGCTTTCACATTAGCCAGCATCGACTGATGCCCGGTAAGCGCTGCCCGTACGAAGAAGACGTCAACGTCCCAATGATCATCCGCGGCCCTGGTATCCCCAAGGGCAAGACAGCCGAGATTGTCACTTCGCACTTGGACATCGCCCCGACTATTGTGGAATGGGCGGGCGGCCAGGGACCGGGCGACTTTGACGGCTCTGTGATTCCCAAGGAAGGAACCACGACCCCGGACGAGCCATGGGAGCATGTCGAGGTTGAGCACTGGGGAGCTGTCTCGGATAAGAGAGACATCCCTCTGAGCGGAAAGGTAAATACCTACAAGGCTATCCGAGTGATTGGAGATAAATACAACCTTTTCTACTCCGTATGGTGTGAGGGTGATCATGAAGTCTACGATATGTCGGTAAGTAATCACACACTTTTCTCCCAACTAATGCATATGCCAACAAGCAACAGACCGACCCTTATCAAATGAACAACCTGTACAACTCCACGGAGAAGGTCCTTGGTGTCTCGATGAAGAAGCTTGAGCACCGTCTGGATGCGCTGACACTTGTCCTGAAGACATGCAAGGCCAAGACCTGCCAGCATCCTTGGGAAGCATTGCATCCAGACGGAAACGTGCAGACTCTCGTCGATGCGTTGGACTCTAAATACGACGATTTCTACAACAAGCAGAACCGGGTGAAATTCAACGAATGCTCTAGGGGATACATTGTCTCGAATGAGTACCCGATCAAGTACCACACCTATGGAAACCGTTCGTCTGTAGATGCTCGTGATGTAGAGGCATTTGGAGAATACGGAATGTTTTGATCAATGACTGTTTTTGGGGATTGGAGCTTTTAACCCGTATAATAAAGCTTTTAAAAATAAATTATAACTTTAGAGATATCAAAAAAGTTCAATTTGAATATCTTATGCAACAAGATAATAAATAATAGACTACATATATACAGAGAAGAAGGATATCAATAAAAGGCTTTCTAGTGTATTGATTGAGCCTCAATTCACAACACTGGTAAGTAAATTCCCCATTCCCCGTGTGTCATAGTCAACAGCTCTTCTTGGAATCTGATCCCAGATGTTTCGTTGAATAAAACAGCAATGGAGTACAGGGCATGCATATATATAAAGACAACATTAAGGAGGCATATGATATCACGTTAGCAAATAGAATGGATCCCAGACGGATATACAAAGGCCAAGGCCCGGAATCCTTACACGTCAGAGGGTGATAGTTGATGTGGGCCGTCTTTTCGTTGGAGAAATCCAAAAGTGATCAGAAAAATACGAGTCTGCTCGTAAAGTTATTCCGTGAGAAATACTGGCATACCTACTACTAGTGAATGGCCACGTACTGTGTGCAGGCGCTGTCAATACAGACGCCAATCAGACGCCGCCACACCTTCACCAGTAAAAGAAAAACAAAAAGAAAAGTGAGGGGTGACACCTACTATATTATATTATCTTACCCCCACTTCTACTCTCTTACTTACCCTTATCGAGCAGGATAACACCTTCTAGTCTTGACAACCTGCGCTGGGCAACAATAATGGACCAGCCAAGCCATATTATCGATCCAGATGGCGAAGTGATCATACTATTGCGCAAAAAGACTCTTAGTAAGAATGGCAAGAGATTTGGGAAGAAGAAGAAGAAGAATAAAAAAAGATCTGTCTCTTCATTGGCACCGGTTCATACTCCTCTTGAACCCACCCAACCGCCAACAGAAGATCCTGGTGTTGTCGAAGAGCCTACTGTCGAAGAACCTGCTGTCGAAGAACCTGCTGTCGAAGAACCTGCTGTCGAAGAACCTGCTGTCGAAGAACCTGCTGTCGAAGAGCCTGTCCGAGAGCAAATCAAAACTGACCTCGTCCGTGAGCCGCTGGACGAGACTTTTTACCGCATCCAAGTCTCCGCGAAGCATCTGATTCTTGCGTCCCCTGTTTTCAAGAAAACACTTACCGGTGGTTGGAAGGAGAGTGTTACCTACCTGCAAAAAGGTTCAGTCGAGATAACTGCAGAAAGCTGGGATATTGAAGCACTCTTGATTCTCCTTCGTGCTATCCATGGTCAACAATACCATGTACCACGAAAGCTAACTCTCGAAATGCTTGCTAAAGTCGCTGTCCTAGTTGACTACTATGACTGCAAGGAAGCAGTGTATATTTGGTCGACTATATGGATCGACGCTCTGGAGGAAAAGATACCCAAAACCTATTCCCGAGATCTACTTCTCTGGTTATGGATCTCTTGTGTTTTCCAACTACCAGCCCAGTTCAAAGAATCAACATCGACTGTTATGTCTTGGAGTGACGGGTGGATTACTAGTTTGGAGTTCCCAATCCCTTTCAAAGTCATGGGTAAGGGTAGGCAGATCCTCAAGGTGCTTTATATCTAATATGATTACAGAAGCAATGAATAAACACAGAGAGGAGGCTATCAATAACCTGGTCATACTTCTTCATGACACACGCGAGGCACTCCTAAGCGGTAATCGAGGGTGTGGCTTTGAGTGCAGCTCAATCATGTATGGAGCCCTTACAAAGGAGATGCGGTCAAGTAGTCTATTTTTGCCGAGACCTGAAGCACCATTTTCAGGTTTGATCTATAAAGACTTAGTGAGTAAGGTATTATCATTCACGATGCCACGGTGGGCTACTCCGAATGCGGCTTATAGATCCAGCTACCACGTCTGTTCTGACTCGTCCTTTAAAGAACTCTTTGGGATGTTGTTGAGTGATACTATTCAAGGTCTTGACTTACATGATCTTATTTCTTGAAAGAGGGGCGTCTTTCAGTTGCTCGATTACTGATTTTAGAATGCCTAGTCGTATAAGGCTTGGAAAGACCTATATAAAGAATGGGGATGTTTAGCCATTATTTTCAGTATAAATTTTCTATGTCCTTATACTCTATGTATAATTCAGACAGTTCTGGTGATTGTATGTTTGCCACTCTGAAGTGTTACATTTCCATATATGTCTTTCATGAATGAACAAAGAAAGAAGCCAAGAAGACAACAGCGATATACCGGTACTTTCGACTTGAACACTTTTTGGACATATCCATTCCCTGAATACATAACAATAGGAGGGTTGGCAGGCTATACCAGGCTAGCATCTCCTGGAACAAAAAGAAACAGTCATCTTCTCATATCAGCTGCTGGAAAATGGAAGGAAAGCAGGTACATACCGGTTTTTTCGATCTTAACTTACAGGAATTTTGTATTCCCTGGCTCAATAAATATGAGACAACATCTCTGCCAATGACCCCAATACACGCAGAGCAACTAGAAAGTAAATAGGGACTAGCAGTGCTTATTCCTTGTAGCTACGTGACGTATACAACATTCCTGGGGAAATAGCGATAGAGAAAACTATACAGTAGATGATGCTAGCTACTTTGCGGTGATACCCATTCACTAAGGGAGTTCTGTCTCATGATTCTGGGTTATGTCTGTAGACTTGGAATGTTACGCGAGAGACTGAGGGTTATTTCCGTCATATATCCTCATGACAGGTCTGTCTTCACTATATATGGCTGGGTGAAAGCTTGTGACCCTGCATGTATCACTATATGGAACTGTGATGGTCGTTCACAGTGCCATCTGATAACATCTTCAAAACTTGACCGGGCAGATTGGAAATGCAACTGATTCTAAATGTAAGGTTATATGAATGGAGCTTGAAGCTCGGATCAGACATATATTTGATTGGCTGACGGTAGATACAGCTTTGATGTCGTCAAAATGACTGACAATAGTCAAAGGAAGGATTCAAATGCTACAAAGGCAGGCATAGGCATTGTGCTAACCCGGGCCGAAATCGTGAGACTCAGCAACGCCGGCCAGAAGAGCAAAGACAAGAGGGCGGCGCTCGGTCCAGGTCTGCAGGCGATGGTCGCAACCGGTGATTCTGCCAAGCGAAACAGGGCAACGCAATACAAAAAGGAGGATACAGAGAAGGAACGTGAGAAAGAAGAGGACTACACAAAGCTCCTCCTAAAGGGAACTGGAGAACTGAAAGAGCAGGGCTCTGGTAGAGGCGCTGACTCATAGTCTGTGCTGCTGAGGAGATCATAAGTCTTTTTTCAATTGTTGTGCATGTCGGATGCCATAGTTCATCCAGCCTTTTCCGCGCCGCAATATGCTCATAGTATCCTTATCCTGAAATGCATCATGTTTGGCATATCTCTCGGAGAGTTTGGATTGAAGATGCTTGTCAAATAATGAAAAGACACCTGCAGGGCAAGAGAAGGCAAGGCTATGCCGGCTCGCCTTGTCCCAAGCAATACCGATAATATATGATAGTCTCAATGTAGTCAGACGGCTATCGCTGTAGCCATAATGTTGGTATTGCGTTTCTTCCACTAATCTGAGCGAGACGTCGTCTTAGAGTAATTGTTTTTGTTTATATAGCATAGTTTTTGCCCTCCGATATCGCTTAACCCCTGATGGTCTAGTTGGATATGGCGCTCGGCTGTAATATTCTTTAAAGAAGACATCTTTGTAACCGAGAGGTCCCCGGATCGATCCCGGGTCGGGGGAACGCGATTCTTTTTTTGAGCTTCGAAACTATTAAATGGTAGAGCAGAGCAATTAAGTGTCTATCTAGTGAGTGAGTGAGTGAGTGGTAAGGAGGTTAATAAGGTACGGAAGAAGATAGTTTCGTTTATCCCACCTCACTGGACTTTTTTTATTCTATTTTATTACACCATCTAGTAGCTGGTTCCTGCCGAAGTTTCCCTCAGGATAGCAGTAACGCGAAATCAGTTTTATGAGGTAAGGCGAATGATTAGAGAGGTATTGGGGTTGAACCAACCTTAACCTATTCTCAGACTGATCATATATGATAACTAAAGTCCTAAAGCGAAGATGATAGTGAGAACTTCGTCTGTTTCTTGAAGTTACAGATGCCTGTGACCTACATTCTCATTTGGTTGGAACAATCCCTCGGAAGCAAAATATATAAAAGCACACTAGGGACAGAAGTTTTATGAGCAAATCGCCACGCAAGGTCAACCAACCCTTTATATCGGCTAAAGGCATCTTTCCCCTTGTGTCTTTGACATATCCCATCAACAAGTAACAAGCACCAAGTCTTCCACCCTGGTGACGAACATATCGCGATGGGACTAGATAACCAATAGATGAGCGTCTATTTTCGATTATAGGTAACTATAGAAACAGGTCAGTCACTGACAACGACAAGGATAGCAGGGATTTATACGATCTCATTGGAGGACAAAGCAAACGCTGAAGTCGGGGATTGCAAGGCTCAGTGGCTTTCATCCAGCTGTGCTTGTTGTTTGGGAGAGTAGGCAATTCGGTTTCCTTGTTTCAGTAACTGAGTTGATGGACAATACTGGCCCCTCTCCCTTTAGCAGAAGAGCATATTAACTCTTCGCCAAAGAGCTTCCTCTTTTTCTTTTTGGCAAGAAGGATTGAATGGATGAAGAAGGGAAAATATTGTCTGTTGTAGGTGAGAGGTGAGTTTTATAAAGCTAGGAGACAAAGAATGCATACTCCTTGTACAGCCCCAACAGCCCCTAAGAGTCGGCCTACGGATCAGGTTAGTTTCTGAGAGAATACTGTAGCTGTTATTTCGTCAGTCACCTTTGAGGTTGAATGGTGGGGAGGAGAAGAGTGGGTGGAAGAATAGGCTTCTGAGCTAGAGTACATATGCCCTTAAAGAAGGATAAGCATGGAAATACAGTCTCAATGCCCCTTAATGTTATGAATTCCATTTACTCACTCAGTAACACTAACTAGCTGCTAACATATGATGCTATTCATCAAGCCACACAATGGATGCACGAGTCCATTGTAGTACTTCCTTCAAAGCACTACCATAACTGGAACCTAAAGAGGCAACCCCGACTCAAAGAACCATTTCTTCAACTGCTCAATACCCTCATTATCCTTATACACCTTTTCTGCCTTGCCATCGAGGACCTCCTTCAAATAGCTCCTGAAGCTCCTCGGTTCAAAATCCGGATACAACTCCCTTGCATCCAAGTAACCCAAATACTTCGCATACTCCGGCCGGTTATCACCCCGGATAGCTTTACTGAGGAAATATTGAAACATGGTCAGCGCAAGACGGGCGGGTATATTTTCTGGTTCTTTCTCAAGAGTCTCTTTAAAGGTCGCAATGGCCGTCTCAATTGTCTCTGCGGACATGTAGGTGCGTTCTATCTTTTCGCCGCTCACCTCCTCCATCATGTCGAAAATTTCGTTCTGAGTCAGCACGTCGGACCATGTGTAGACTGATCGATTGAGGGTGCGAGGGTCGGCGATAATGCGTGCGACAAAGGGGCCTATGTCACGGAGGTCGGTGAGGAGGTTTGGGGCGTTGCCGCCTGCGTGGATGGTTGTGTTGGGCGTATACATGGAGGCGTAGTCTACACGGCCGGATGGGACAGTTGGGAAGGAGATCTGGTGCCAGAATCCGACGTCGATGATGGTGTATGGGAGGTGAAGCTTGCGGATGTGTTGGTATATCGCTTCTTTCTGTGGTATAGCTGTTAGCAACTAGTCTGCGGTCCAGGTCATGGAGTGGCATGGAAAGGGCCATCTTTCGTTGCTGATCGCCAATTCCAAAGCTCAACATGGGTTAAATAGGTAGAAATACCTCATCTCTCAGACGGAACACGCCACCCGGTGGACAGACAGTGATGAATGCGCACGGTACAAAGCGCTTCACGCCGGCCTGCTTCGCAGCGGTGACTAGGTTCTCCTGAGCATGCATGCTCAAGGCATCGATAGCACTAATCACAACATCGAAGTCACGGAGGATGCTGGCTAATTCGTCCACCGGGCCGGTGATATCGGCAGCGATAATCTTCACACCTCGTTCGGCCACAGCCTTCACTTTCGGTGTTTCAGCTGACGAAGGACGAACCAACGCAGCGACTTCCTGAGTAGCGAAATGATGTTAGTGCTGGCAATAGATATGCACCGCTTTGACTGATATCTTCACGTACATATCCGCCGTGCTCAAGGAGTCCATTAAGGATAGAATTGCCTGTCTGGCCGGTGGCACCCAGGAGAAGCACACGTTGGGACATTATATTGAATGGATTAATACGGAATGCTGTATCGGGCTTGGATATTATCGATCAAGTGAATTTGGGTGTTATTACTTCCATGGCGACCGGATAGAAGCCCTTTTTATTGCCTTTCTTTGGACGTCAAAATGCATTTGTCAGTTGAATATCTGTTTTGGTAAGCAGATAACAAATCAAACAAGCGGATGAGGCTTGATATACTCCGGAATTATTTGTGATACTTGATCCGAACAGTCCTTCCGTCCGGATGCCGGATGCATAGATCCCGCGACACGGAATACATCTACCGAGATCTATATACTGTAGCTTAAATCTGAGGTTAGTCGAATCGCGCAATCTAAGTGGGTTTGCTGTCTGCAAGTTAACGATATAAGATACGGAAGAGACTCCGTTTGCTCCAAGGCATAAAATGTGACTAAATAAGGGTACGAAGAGCTTGGCATAGATCATACACCACAAGACAGAATAGAGACCTCTCAGTGCTATGAATCCCGCAAGACGATAAATAAAGAAAGGAAAAGTAATTAAGTCATCGAACATAAACAACGTGTCCCATGATCAAGTCCAACGATGTGTTCCTTACTACATGACCGGCATAATATCAGGTCGAGAGCACAACATATATCTTTTTAGTTAATTGAGGATATCTATGGCCACTGCATAAAAAGGTATCCCAGTAAGAATGGTCAACGATAACCCTAAAAGCACCGTGCCTTAGGTATCATACTCTGTACAACACGGGAGTGGGCCCTGAAGGGAGGCCATAGCGTGTTAGGATAAGATCGTCTCAGTGGAGAGCATGAATTACCCGAAATAGCATTTGATCGATCCTCGACATCAGGAGTGGGTCAGGATACAAAATTCTTTGGAGAAGTGGGACATATTATCCCGTTCCAACCCAAGAATTCTGTAGATCAGTTGTCCGCCAGCCTCAAGTACTGCAGGTCATAATCATTCCAGAAACAATTGTTCATACCAAGTCGATGTTAGTTATCGATGTTAACGTGCCTAATCGTTCAGGTCTAGGAAAGACTTACTGGTCTTTTTCCCTTGAGGCGATAAAACAATGACGTGACTCTGAGTTCAGTGCCCGTGCCCAGACAAGTTGATCGCTATCCCATCAGGGTCCGTTGGGGGTGATCGACAGCTTAGTGTATATGCCAAGGGACCCGAAGGTGGTGCAGGGCTCTACTATAACCAATTAAACATGGAGGATCGGGTTGTTACGACTTCTCGGTACGCGGTCCTGGGCGGTTAATGGGCCATAGTCAAGAGTTATGCAAGGAGATATATTGTCGGACTTGGCCTTCGTCAGTCACTTGCAAAAGTAACTTCCAAAGGATCATGACTTTTTCCCTTATGACGTGAACACTGTTTTTCAGGATAAGTCCCTTGCAGCCCTACTGTACGATTTATTTTGAAAGCATCAATGAACTTTCATAAATCAAAGAAAGCCAATGCATTATGAAACCTTCCCAGATGCAATGGTGAAAGCTATGCTGAGGCTTTATTAGTGTTCAATAGTCTAACTAACCTGATTCTAGACTCTAAAGCGAAGCGAGAAGTATGTCAAGTATATACAGCGATGAATAAACGTAATGTACACAAATGATGAGACGTCTATAACAATGTCGTAGTAGAAGAAAGAAAAAGGAGTTGGCTGCGTGCAAAATATAAGCCCTGCCGAGGGCGAAGTCACTTCTCTATTCCTCTTGTTGCCGAATAGTGAAGATATCCGTTGAATAGATCGTGTGAATAGGTGGACTTATGCTACGCCTGGTGCAGCTAGGCAATCGCTATACGCTTATGTCAACTGTGCAGACTTCTCCACCGCCCGCTGAAATGGCCTCTGGCAGCTTGGTAAATCCCCTGCATCCGAGTATGATGTCCCATCGACTGCCACGGGGCTTTTGTGACTTCACAATGGTCTTCCTGGCACCTGCTAATGAGGAAGCCTTGTGTTCTGAATATGAGCAATGTTGAGAATTTGAGGATGGTCGGCCGAGTTTATCACGATCGACACATGCTAACAAGATGTTTCGCGCGTGGCACATTAATTCCCGAGGTTTTACCTTCAGCCTGTTCTCCTGGTACCATCCAGTTGCTGATATGGCAGAGCTGATTCTCTAACTCCCAGGTCCAAGCCAGACAAGACTTTGAGTAGTTCTGGCATATCTGGATACATCTCTGTGCTGTTGGAACGTCATTGACGGTCATGGTTGATTCATCCAAGCCTCCGACGTGGTCCCAGTTCTTCCGGCCTGACTCGAGTATCGGCGAGTCGAGAGAAGGGGCACCGTAGATATCCCATAAGTCAATCCAAAGAAGAACTTTATCTGTATGCTGGAACCTCCGACCGACGTTTATCATTTCTGAAGGAGTTAAACTATGGAAAGAGATGATCGGCGCGCACAAGCGGTCTTCTGTGACCCTTATGGCTCGAGGTGGGCCACCATTGAAGAAGATGACGTATCGCTCGTCGAGATAGATACCTAATTTGAGCAATGTTGTTGCGAGAAGTTTATCACCCCACGTTTCTTCGAGGGACTCCAGATGGGCCGAGGTAACTACTTCGCGGTGCGAGAAAAGAAGACGCATTGTGGCTTGGGATAGGATAACGGAGGATCCTCCATGTGCAAAGCGACCCTTGTAGTCACCTACCGCGTTGCCAACATATAAGGGTACTTCAGGATCAAGATGTTCTAGTAGCAACTTGAGGGCGGGCTGCATGAGATACGTATCGTCGTCCGCCATAATGTACCACTTTTTATCCGGCATCTGGTCATAGCATAATTCGAGGCCGGAGATAAACTATTCCACGTCAGCCTTCCACGTCGAATCATGAGGTATCACATCGATGTAAGACGGAACGAAAGTTTAAGAATCGGGGCTAGGTACCTTTAGAGCGTCCAGTTCCCACCCGAACGACTTCGATAGTTCCTTTGCGATTTCCACATCGCCGTTGGAGATAGCAGCGCTTAAGTTAGAATGTTTCATCAGTCGTGGGTGCGCCAGTTCTGCAGACAAGTATCCCTTTTCCAGCATCCAAGCCACGAGGTCAGAAACTGGTAGGCGCCGGCCATTGTAGTCAAACAGTTGTCCTGAGGGTGTCGCGAAGTCGCCAACAAGAAGGAGGTTGTTGAATTTGTCGTGCTCGTGAGCTTCTAACCAAGCAGCAATGCGATCCTTGGTCCCAAATCCCGATTTCATCAACACAGCAACATCGTCCGATAGCACAACTGGGAAAGTCGAGCGTTCTGAGAACCACCAACGGCCCCCCAAGTAAGAGGTGAAGGCGGTACCAAAGGCTGTAACATTAAAGCGAGCCGATAGTCGGATAGGGTGGTCGTAGGGTAGAACGATCCACAGCAGAAGCACAAGTGCTAGGAGGTATAGGAGCACCCGCACGGGGCGAGACGCACGTTGCCGCCATATTTTCATACCGACGGACTTCAGGGGTGAAGTGTCATGAAGTGGAGGTAGGTAGGAATCAGGCAGCAGAACTGGGTGTTGATAGCTACTCAAGTACGTGGTAGTAGGACTAGCGAACAGCTGACTACGCAGACAATGAAGGGTTGAATGCCTTGGTAGTGAGAAACCACAGCCAATCGTTATGACATAAAGATGAGTGGTTAAAATCAAAGAGCTAGAAGAAAAATAGATTAAAAAGGCTTTAAAAAAGAGACAGCCGCCCCCACTCGGATCTCCGTCGAGGGGAATTTGGAACAAGTCAAACAGTCGAACGATGGGTTAAATTTGAGACATTCCAGCTGTTTTCGCGTTAGCATGGTTGCAAGCGTCTTGGCTTTCCTCAGCCTCTCCGCTTATATTTCTGGTTTTCTCCAGTATTGTATAAATACACGGTTGTCATGGGTTTTCTATGGCATAAGCATCCAAAGAAATTTTTGAACAAATCAAAAAGGGCCCAAGATCGACGAAAGGCAGGGAGAGCCACCCGCGTACCCGGGAACACGTTCAGGGCGATTCCAGTTCGTCTGGGTTTGGGTTTGGGACTAGTCCTCAAGTGGATCAGGGCAATGGGTCGGTCACGGGGTTTTGTGGCTGGGGGAGACTGCGAGTATGGTTGGTTTGCACATATGACACCGCCATCTCTCAGAAATATGAATAAGCCGAACGGCAATCGTTCAGCCTTTAGGTCTTATATACGGAGTACTCCATATACATACATCTATTTGATAGGTCAAAGTTGCACGGCTCTTGTGCCTAGAGTGGTCTGATTGGAAACTATGTGAGCTTATCCTGCAAGTACTCTGCAATGTGTCACATTGAGGTGTAACTCCGAATCTATCCTCCTTAGTAGGAGGCCATATCACAACCGAAAGGTCTTGGCAAGTCATGTATCGCATTCCAGACCACTTATCTGGGCAGGTATTCTTAGTACCTGGAAAGTAGGTCAGGCCATGGATGCCCTGATTGGTGGGCCCCTTCCAAGCCCGGATGGGGTAAATACCTTTCTACCACCTATGAAGTCATCGGGAGGCGCCGGGCTGTGCGCGAGTGATTTATGGGCTTATTACGGCCAACTCTTCGCTTGATTATAAACAAAGCTTCCTTCCCCGCAATCGCAGCACCTCATAACGCATGGCAGCCCAATTCCCCCTCCAACCGCCAGCAGCACAATGTCCACCACCTACGTATTACCACCCCTGCAAGCTCCGTTGACTACCGGATGCTCTCCCCGGATTCGCAGAGTTCTGAAAGCTCCCCAGCGTCCGATCGCTCTTCGAAGAGAATATATGACCGAAGCTAAATCTCTCCTCACATTTCGACCCCAAGGCGACCCAAAATCTGCGATTGGTTATAGCATCCAAGACGATGACGGTATAGTCCTGTTCACAGCCTCCGGTCGGAAATTCAACGACCGCCCGTGTCGGGAATTCAGAGATTCCTCGGGCCTCCCTTTATTCGAGATCTACAGAAAGTCCTTTAGGAATTCCTGGTCCATCTCCCTGCCGGGGAGTAGTAGTGCGAAGATAGCCACCGTTAGTCCGCGACGAACGTCTGGTATGTCTGGCTGGGGCGATTTCACCATCACATTCGACAACGTTGCAGCCTTCGAATCCAAGCGTAAGGAGGATAAGGAACTATCCCTCGAGGTCCAGAGTCGCGGGAATGTTTTAGCATTATATGATATTGTGGATGGTGATAGGAAGGTAGCGGAAGTGCGCGAGAGTATACAACACAACGAGAAGTTGGCCTTGATGAAGCGCTTTCCTAGTTCTAAGCATGGCTATCGACCGGTCCTGGATATCATCATAACTGCGCACGTCGATCAATCACTAGTATGTAACTTGCGCAAAATTAGCGACGGAAAATCGGCTGACTGTGTTTCTAGATTGCGGCTGTTGCAGTTATCATATCCGACACGGTTTTCTCTGCGAATGTTTAATGGATGACTTTATGACAACAGGAATTGGAGACAACACTAACTCTGGAAAATCCTCCTTCATAGATGGCCGCTACTGCCTTAAGGAGTCCAAAAAGCTGTGCGTAAATCGCAGCTACACCAGCTGCTATCTGCTCAACGCCTACTTCTGCCCAACCTGGCGGCACTCATTAACCGCGATAACCTGAATTCACTGATGATTTCTCATATCTACTACAACATAAGTATGTTGGTTAGCTCCGTCTGTAACATTCCTATCATTTGCCTACACGAATGAGAGTTACTGCGTGAGATGAATGTAAATAGTTAGCTCACTAAATGAATGATGACTGATATGACCAGCACGCTGCTCAAGACTTTCGTTCTCTTTATCTTGACATAGGCTATAGTGTTATGCTCACTCAGGCTAACCATTACAAGGATACTCAGAGACTTTAGAGAACGTCGTGAATGCATGGTACCGTCGCCCTCATCAGGGCTGATGGTAGCTTGGAGCTCTCCTTAAGTCTGGCGTTAAGCATAGTATTGATATATGACGCTCTACAACACATATACGGAAAGAAAAAAGAGAGGACAAAGAAATACAGGGAACGCCATCAGTGGGGCACCTCCAAGATAGCCGGGGCTAGACGTGTTTTCTTAGCCCAGGTTACCACTGGGTTTCCTTTGTTTATATTTCTTCCGTGGTCTCTTGCTGATGCATATGTATGCCATCCGTCGTAATAATCAACCATCCAATCGGACAATATCTTCATACGCTAGCCACTTATAGCTAACCTTGGCTACCCCCGCCTTTTTCGAAATTCCTTCCCGCTTATCAATATAATGACCTATAAGCTGTGTTCAGGTGCAACCGTAGGTAGTATGATGCCTCTTCTATTGGCTCACTCGAGTGTTTTCTCATATATCCTCCCTAAACAGCTAGCTATCTATCCCATTCCAATTTATTTTCGTAAGACTTCTTGATGAACAGCCAGGCAGAAATTGTATTGGTAGCTCGGCAGGTGGTTGCCGACGAGGGTCTTCCAACTCTAAGGGGGTTTAAGCTTATTGTATCATTATATATAGCAAATCCAGGTGCATGATACATTACTCTGCTATGAAGGAAAACCAGTCTTCTGGTTCTTGGATGTCGTTGCATATTAGGTCCTAGGACCATGATTACAATAACAGTTTAGGCTGAACATCGCTGGTCCACGCAGGTGATCACGGGTCAGAATTAGTAGGATTATTCACTGATATAGCCTCAAATTAATATCCCGCCTATGATTGAGCGCTTTTTCTCGCTGTGTTACCTTGGGAGACCAACGATGCTAGTCCATATTAACACTTGCACCGTCACACATATGGGGTCTTCTTAATCGATGCAAGATGACTAGATAAGAACATTCCAAGAGCTCCAAGTCTTCTTTGTTGCACTCGGGGATCATTGACATTCTCAAAGTAGGCCTGGTATTCAAAGAAGCCTGCTACTTGTAAGAGCACAAACATCCCCAAGAGTGCGGAGAAACTTTAGACTAAGCATGATTCAACTACAGACTAGAGTATCAGCGAGTAACCGTCTCTGGGTTCCTATTCACCAAGCAGTGGCGCTTGCGTTACCTTCTACCTCCTAGACAAAGAATGCAGCCCAATTGCCAGGTCACGAGTAAACCTGGTATCTCTTCTCAATGGCCACAGCTCAATACCGGACGAAAGACTAGCCCGTATATCAACTTCAGGTGTGACACAAAAATGGTAGCAGGTACTAAGTAGTAATCTGTCCCATCTAAGGCTATTCGTAGAAGAACACCGACCGATTCCTGGAATTGGAATATTTCTCTCCAATCAAATGCAAGAGGCCCATCTGGTGAGAGTGAATTTCCATATAAAAGTTTATTCCAGACAGGCACGAGATTGACTGCCATCTTCCCCAGGCACTCGACCCATCCCTCTATCCTCCTTCAATTCCCTTCTTATTTTTCTCTTGTGTTTTATCCTTCGTTCGCCCGAAGCTTTCCCTCGCTGCCTCATTGAGTCTCTTTTCCTTCTTCTTCTCTTGATTCTAGAGTCACTCTTGAGCCCCTAGCTTGGTAAGGTCTATATCATCCCGTTTTATTCCTGAACCGTCCTCATCTTCTGCTCAGTAGTGTTTACCAGTGCTTCGCCCTGTCGCAACTATGAGCGACACCATTAGCCGAGGAAAGTCTGATACCCTTGAGACACTCAAAGCCCCTCTCCCAGAGCAAGAGACTATAGTGCTTTCGGCGGCTCCCTCTCCGCATGACGACGGCTGCGCAACCCCAACTGGAGAGGAACTGGAGTCTCTTCGTCGCGTCGCTGGAAGTGTTAGATGGACTGCCTATACCATAGCCTTTGTTGAGCTGTGCGAACGGTTCTCCTACTATGGAACCACTGCTGTTTGTAGGTAATCTTTTCGGTCGCACGAGATATGAGAATGACCCTCTCTAGTTGTCAACTTTATCCAACAGCCTCTTCCACCTAACTCAAGCACTGGTGCCGGCCATGCAGGACAGTCTGGAGCTCTAGGCATGGGCCAGAGAGTCTCCACAGGCCTAACTACTCGTGAGCTCCCCAATTGTAAAGACCCCTGGTGTGCTAGAAATGCTCTGACATTCGAAGTCAATGTTTTCTGGTGCTACGTGACTCCTATTATTGGTGCCTGGGTGGCCGACGAGTTCTGGGGCCGCCTGAAGACGATTCAAGTTGCCATCGCCTTTGCCATGGTTGGACATATTGTGTTGATCGTCGCATCCCTTCCCCAGGTGATTGTGCATCCCAGCGGTGCGTTAGGTTGCTTCATAGTGGGTCTAGTACTCTTCGGAATTGGTGTGGGAGGTTTCAAGTACAGACTGACCTTTCCTGATTGTGAATACCTTTATTGACACAGTAATAGATCGAACATTGCTCCTCTAATCGCAGAACAGCACAAAGAAAACAGACACTATATCAAAAGACTTCCGAAAACCGGAGAACGTGTCATCGTGGACCCGGCTCAGACGATCACCCGCATCTTCCTGTATTTCTACTTCATGATCAACGTTGGCTCCTTGCTTGGACAGATTGTCATGGTGTACGCAGAAAAATATGTTGGATTTTGGCTCTCCTTCGTCCTTCCCACCATAATGTTCGCTATCTGTCCACTGGTGCTTTATATATGCCGCAAGAATTATGAGGTCACTCCCCCAACTGGGTCAGTGGTGGGAAAGGCGTTCAAGCTCTGGGCATTCGCGCTCAAGGGGAGGTGGTCTTGGAATCCTATCAGGTTGTCAGTGGAAACTCTTCACTCCGCACTAGCCAGCTTAGCTGATACTTTGCAAACAGTGTCCAGAACTGCCGAGCAAGTGACTTCTGGGAGAACGTGAAGCCCGGCAAAGTCCAGAGAAAACCAGTGTGGATGACCTTCGACGACAAATGGGTAGACGAGGTGCGCAGAGCTCTCAAAGCATGCGCCGTCTTTCTCTGGTACCCCTTGTACTGTAAGTAAATCTGGTCAAGGTCTCCAGGCATGTCTGTCTAACCAAGCTTAGGGCTGGCCTACGGACAAATGACCAACAATCTCACCTCTCAGGCGGCCACCATGGAGCTTCACGGCGTCCCAAATGATATCATCATGAACCTGAATCCGGTGACCCTCATTATCTTCATACCTATCATGGACCAGGTTGTCTACCCTGGAATCCAGAGACTAGGCGTCCGGTTTACCCCACTGAAGCGAATGTACGCGGGCTACATGCTCGCCGCTATATCCATGGTATCTGCCACTGTGATACAGCACTATATCTACAAAACGGGTAAATGTGGCAAGTATCCGGGCGAGAAGAGCTGCAAGACCCCTGCGCCTATCAATGTCTGGGTGCAAGCTGTGCCGTACGTCTTGATTGCTTTTTCAGAGATTTCCACCTCGATCACCGGATATGAGTATGCATTCACCAAGGCGCCGAAGAATATGAAGAGCTTAGGTATGTTCTGTAGTATATGACGTTGATATCAAGTATTCATTGCATCTACTAACCTAGATCCAACTAATAGTACAATCTATTTATCTCTTCATGCACGCTATTTCGTCTGCAATCCAACAAGGCCTAACTCCTCTATCTACTGACCCCCTTCTTGTGTGGAACTATGGTTTCGTCGCGGTTCTTTCCTTTATCGGGGGCAATCTCTTTTGGATTACACACCGCAAGCTGGATAAGGAAGAGGATGAGCTCAACAGGCTCGAGGCGTCTTCGTATTTGGGCCGTGGGCCACGCGCTCAGAGTGAGAAGACCGATGTCTAGCAATAGCAAGTCCTTGCCTACGGAGTACGGCGTCAAGGTAAGGTGTTCATGCGGATGTACTCAATATGCATTGTGAACATAAGACGATATGGTGGTTGTTAACGGAACATGTCAGTGCACTGGTATGCACATAACAGATTGAAACAGACAAGAGGATTATTGACATTCCAGGAGCTCACATAGTAAACAAGACATGACGAGGCATCAATTGTAGAGGAGATTCATAGAATACAGTACAACCAGTGTACACACAGCCGCTGCAGCACCATGTGAGCCACCCAGCAGAGAACAACAACAATCAACAATCAACGCCCTGCGCCACCCACAAAACAAATCAGGACAAGAATCTATAAACCCAAATCAAAAGACTTTTCAGTCCCGCAAAGCAATGAAGATCCCCGATAACGCTTCAACCAAAGACACATAAAGTCAAGCGAAGAGCCAACCACAACAGAATCACTGCTGCGTCTTCTCCTCCTTAACCTCCTTAGCCTGCTGCTGTTGCTGCTGACCCTCCTTATGCAACTCGGGATGTTCCCAAACACTCTGATGCTTCTTCTTCAACCTCTCCTCCTCAGCAGCAACCATATCCTTCCACAAATCACCCTGCCCCTCATCCTGCTGGTGCCTCACAGGCTCCTCCTCAACAACAACACTACCAGACTTGCCCGCAGCAGCCTCCTTCTCCTCCAACTTCTTCTTCAAAATCCCCTTCCCCTTCTTCTGATCACTAATCTCGAACGCCGCAGAAGCAACCAGAACCGCAAGCGTCAACCCCTGCGCATAGACACGCGCCTGGACAATCTTCTGCTGTCCACTGAGGTACGGATTGCGTCCCACAAGCACAAAACTCCCAATCATAGATGCCACCCACGTCGCGGTAACAATCGTATACTTCTCCTTCCTCGCCCACGCCAGCGACCGCTCCATGAAACTCATCCCCTGCAGCGACTCCTCGCGCAACCGCTGCTCCCGGTTCTGGTACCATTGCTGGTCGGCGTTGCGCTCAGTCTCGAAGTTCCGGGATGAGTTGTCGGCTGCGATGATGCCGACGAAGGTGCCAGAGGAGGTGACAAGGAAGGCTTTCATGGGGAGAGTTAGGTTGCGGATTGTGTGGTAGCGGCGGGATGCGGCGAGGACGCCGGCGTAGCCGCCTATTAGACCGAGGACGGTGCCGATTGTGCCGCCTTTTAGGACTGCTCTGTTTTTTGATTTTGTTAGTTTCTTTTTCCTTGGGGAAGGGGTAGAATTGAGCGGAGTTTGGGAGTGGTTTGGAGGGGTTTTCTGCGGGTTGAGGTGGGTTGTATATTGGGGTTGTATGGTGTGGTGTGGTCTTACCTGTAGTGAGCGTCTTCTTCTTCCTTGGTGAGGAGCTTCATTTTGTGTGTGTGTTTGTTTGTAGTGTAGTTTGTAGGCGATATATTAATCAATTAGATATTTATAATCTTCACTCGAAGAGAAAAGTAACCCAATCTAAAAACCAGAATGGTGATTGAAAAGAAAAGCTATGGCGCAACGTCGGATTTAAATAGCAAAGCGCACGAAAAAGACCAGAGTCGGCGATTGAGCAAAGGCCGTGACGTACCGATGAAAAGCAATTTAGGTGTTCGGGGTCTGCCGGGCAAAGCTCGGAAAGCATGGGTAGTGCAGCGAACTAAACTCTTTACGTGCACATGACGCCAGACTTTCTCGCGCGAGAAGAAGCGCCTGAGTCAGCCGTTGCGGGTAATTTTGGTGTTTCCGGATGGCATGATTGGCAGGTTACTCCTACCCACTTCGGTATGGGCTTCCGGAAATTATTCTCGATCATTTTTTATGCAAATATTGTTGGTTTGTTCTAGACTAATGACTTTGACTTATCAATCCCTTGACGCCGGCACCCGAACCGTAGGTAACACTTTGCGATACAATCGGATAAAACATAAGAAATGTGATCGGCAAGATGAGAGAAAAAGAAGAAAAAGGAAAACAAGAAAAAAAAAATGGGAGTAACCATGCATTCGACATATGGCAACATTAAAAGGATGAAAACGAGACAGTCCTATCGACGCGATCCCTTCGACGCCGCAATCTGTCGTGCACGCATCTTTCGGAATCGATCCTCTCCACTGGCACCCAGTGGCCGCGCGAACTTGCTCTCCTGCACCATCGTCGGACGAGGCACGACAGTGTAGCTGGTATGTGTGATCTCGGCGCGGGCACGGTTCGCCAGACGAGGAGGAAGCAGTTCGCGAGCGCGCGCTTCTGCCGCAGTGGCCTGGGCCGACTGTATAGTACGTTGAACTTTTCTAGACAACCTAGAGTTAGTTGTGTTCCGGGTCAACCAAACTTGGGGGATTGGGTAACATACCGAGGATCGAATTCCGCTTCCTGGTAGACTCGCTTGGAGTAATCATCGCTGCGCTGGAGGATAGGGCGCGTCCATTCAGCAAGCAGACGCTCAGCCATACGCTTGATGCCGGCTTCGGGACGTTTGCTCCGGGTGTAGAACACAATCACCTTGCCGATTCCACTCGCAACAAGCGCCTCCTTGTTGATCGGAAGCTTAGCCAGCGAAGTCATCAAATCACGCTGGATATTGTAGGCCGGCAGCGAGCCGTCATCCAAAGGTTCCAGGAAGAACTTAACCGCCTCAAGCAGGTTGATTTCGGGGTCAACCAGACTGTTGACATACTGGTTACGATTGAGTAGAGAAACCACCTCAGGCAGCATCTTCAACTTATGCATAGCGGGCTTGCCCTCCCGACGACTGACAGCGTCCATCTGAGCAGCATGGGTCATGCGCTTGCGCATATCCTCAATCTCGGCATCGGCCATTTGTTCCAGATCCTAGTAATATCAATTAGCACCCAGCCACACAGTAGACCCAAAACACCAAATATAAAACATACAATACCATCCGCCTTGCGAAAACGCCGTTTAGTAGGCTTCTTAAGCGCCTCATCCATAGCACGATCCAACGCCCTACGACGACCTACACCAGTTAGCCCCAACATCCATCACCCCAACCCATCTTAAGAAAAAGGGAAAGGAAAAAACATACGAGTAGCAGGATCCAACGTTTCATCATCCTCAGGAGTCGGCTCCCTCCTCTTCCTCTCCCTCCTCTTCGCCTTACCCTCCCCATCATCACCACCCTCCTCCAACTCCCTCATCCGCCGACTCTTCTTCTCCCTCCGCCCCTCCCTCTTGCGCGTCGACCGCTCCCCATCCTCAGTCCTCTTCCGCTTATGCCGTCCAATAAGCTTCAGGTTATCCTCATCAATCGCCAACTGCGGCCGATCCTCGACGTCGACATTCTCAGGATCAAAGTCCTCGAACTGCGCCTCGTCTACCTCCGACAGAATCGACTCGTCATCGGACCCGTTGTCCTTCTCATCTGCTGCGTCCAAGTCGGCAGCGGCTGTTTCCTCGACGCCCTGGGCTTCGTCATCGCCGGCGCCGGGGGTGGGCGCTTGCACGGGGTCTTCCTCGACCGGTTTGATCTCTGGACTGGCGGACATGTTGGTTCAGTTTATGTGGATGTGTAGCGCGTGTATGTGTTGTAGACAGTGAAGTAAGTCGATAGCGCACGGCGCTCGCTCCGTTGCTATTGCGACGGGAGAAACAGATATCTTTAATCGACCCTCTCTTATCTTCCTTTCTCTTTCACTTTCTCGTCGTGACCAATATCGATACAAAGAAGTATAATCAAGAATCCAGTAAAGAGAAAGCCAAAACCAAAGTAACTGCAACGTCAGAAAAAGAAAAGTAACCTGGCGCTCAACAAGAACACAAGTGACGACGGGACTTAAAGGTTAAGTAAGTAAAGTCGAGTTGACCGCAGAAATTCCGCCTCCGCTGATGGTCCGTGCGTTGGCAGAATCGTAGCCTTTCTTTAACTCATCATCGACTTAGCGTACCTCACTTTCCTGGTCTTCCATTGTTGTCATTGTCTTCACGTTACCCGTTCCATTTACTTAATTTACCTTTCTTAGTACAAGATGTTCGCTCCTGGTATGTTCTATTTTCTATAACTATCTTTTATTTAGGAGTTTCTAGGGTTGTTGGGCTAATGTGTCTGTGGTTTAGGTCAGGAAACGCTCTCGAAGGAGCAGATTAGAGTATGATCCTTTTTCTCTTTTTCTGGGTTTATGACGATGGTGAATTGGGTTTGAATGGGAATGCTGATTCTATGGGACAGGCTGGTGAAGAGGAGGCTCAGCAGACCATCCGCTCTGCCATTACCGGTGGTATCCTTCTGTATCTCTGTGAGTCTTGTTTTTCTGTCTTTCTTGTCGGGACATAGACGAGCTAACAAGGGCAGCTCCCTTCGCTATCGATTTCGTCAAGAAGTTCCTTTAAACGGTCCATAATTCGTACGGTCTACGTTATGACGGGGATTCATTAGACGGCGTCACTTTGTCTGTTTGCTCCTGCCTAGCCAACGGCAGATGTATTATTATTGTACATTCGGGTTATCATTGCGGAAATACAGAATGAAGATGGGGAAATGACAAAGTGTCGGTTTTTTGGGGGTTTTTCTTCTTCTTTATCTAAGGGTTTCCGAATCGGATCAATTGCAAGATTACCAGCTCCTATAACTCCTTGCTCCCGGACATTCAACCTAAGCCATGGATTCCCCCCGAGTGTCACGATCAATCATAGCGTAGCGAGCACAAGGCTAGTGATCTACCCGGCCTTGGAGCTTCTCTGCCTCGTCGAAGTCCTTCCTCAGGGACTCCAGTTCCTTCTGCAGGTGCTTGATCTGGGTATGATAGTCGTCCAATATCTAAAGGCTGTTAGTAGGGATGGGATAATAGTAATGGTGGAGGTTTGGTGCTCACCTTCTTAGCGGTCTTCATAGTCTGTTCATCCAATTCGTCATCCGCCTGGGCAGCGGCACCCGGGCCAGCCTTCTCCATCTCCAGCTGCAGGCGTTTCGAGTGTTCCCGGATCGCCAGCATTCGGGCCCAGATCTCTTCTTCGCGTCCGTTCAAGGAGGGGTCGAAGACTGAGCGTTCCAGCAGGGCGAGTTTCTTCTTCAGCTCCTCCTCGGCGTCGTCCATCGCGTAGCCCCGGTTGCGTAGGACCTGGGTCTTGGCCGCAAGCGCCAGACACCGCTTGCTCAGGACAAGGTGCTTCCGCCGGCAATCGGCTATCCTGACGGAGATCTTAAGGTCGTGGCGGGAGAGCAGTTCGGTGAGACAGTTGTTGATCTCGTGGAGGCGGGTTTGCATCATCGTAAGGAAGTCCTTTTGTCGCTGGGCTCTCTTGCCCAGCTCGAAGAAGCCCCTCACAATAACAGGCACGTAGCCAGGTGCGGGCCTCTTGCGCAACGCTTCCTCCCATTTCGATTCGTCGTCGTCCGGTCCGGGTTGGTAGAAAGGTGCCGCCTCTTCGCCGACATGGTTATACAAGTATGCTCGGAACGGAGAATTACGGCTGGCAGTGTCCCACTTATCCTTGACGATCGCGATCTGTGTCGGAACAGTCCGATGTACTACGAGAGTCAGCGCAATGCATCTTCAACAATAATTCGCACAAAGAGAACTAACCTCCAGTGACGGCGCGTCCAGGCGACCAGAGGCTGGACCCCGGTTGTTGCACCGACTGGCCCAATTGAGGCTGTTGTTGCTGCTGCTGCTGGCCCTGTTGCTGTTGACCACCTAGTAGGGTGCCTCCAAATAAACTCTGCTGCTGCTGCGGTTGCTGCTGTGTCTGACCCAATCCACCTCCGAAAAGACCACCGCCCTGTTGCGGCGCTTGTTGCTGCTGTGTCGTCTGTCCTAGTGTACCTCCAAACAGACTGCCCTGAGGCTTCTGCTGACCCAACGCACCCCCGAACAATCCACCGCCCGTCTGTTGCTGCTGCGGCTGCTGTTGCTGTGTCGACTGGCCCAATCCACCAAAGAGACCACCCGCGGGCTTCTGCTGGGTGGCAGTATTCCCGAAAAGTCCGCCCGTCTGGGGTTGATTCTGTGTCGTAGTGTTGCCGAACAGGCCACCGCTAGCAGGAGCAGCACCTGTCGCGCCCTGGTTCTGTGTCTGTCCAAAGAGACCGCCGCTACTTTGCTGGGTTCCCGTTCCGGTGGTATTCGAGCCAAAAAGGCTTCCTCCAGTGGCAGCGCCGCCAAAGGGGCCGGGCTTATTCGCGGTCGTCGATGACCCAAACAGTCCGCCGGACTGCTGGGTCTGAGGCTGATTTCCAAAGAGAGACATTACGGTACGTAGCGGAGTGCGAGTCGGGGAAACGTCAAGCGAACAGTTCGAAGAGAAGTGGCGTGTTCAGTATCAACACCCAAGAGTAAATAAATAAAAATTAAAAAAAAGAATCACAGCTCCGCACCAAGTCTTGTTCAGCAGATGGAAAGTCGGTCGACAGAAAATCGCAGATTGTCACCGTCCTGCGCGAAAGCAAACTCAGGGTCGGACCAATATCTCCGAACCGCACGCTGCAGCAAAGCAGCAACTTCGTAAAGGGTCGGGGTGCAGAACCACTGCAATTGAAACTGGCTACTGCATTCAATTCACTCGTTCACTTGTCTCGGGAGCTGGTTTGTTTTTCGCCGTGTCACGTGAGACAGCTCCAGCAGCAACAGGTCTTTGCTGCCTGAGGCAAGAAATAATTCCCACCTCGGATGCGGGATCAGACACCTCAGGCATGTGTATTACATAACTTCCCGCAACGGACCAATGACAGACGAGCAAAAACCGACCTCCAAACTCCAGCATCACCCGGACTCGTCCATCAAAGGCCCTCCTCACTATACGGTCTCCCAATTCCCCAATTCACGCTTACGACCAGACAAAATGGCGGCCCGAGAACCTCAGTATGTTTTTTATTTGCTGCCACAGCCCCAATTGACGACCACTACCGGTTGTTTCCGTGTCCAATCGAACGAGACGCTAATGCGGTTTCCATGATAGGTTCAACCAACAGGTCCTGGTGGACACCACGCCCATGCCGGCGGACATTCCCAGTGTCCAGGAAGTCGGCGCGACCTCGGCACCCCTGACCAGTGCGGCGTACTTTATCGGCGACAGGTGCAAGGCCTTCAATGATGACTACATGAAGTGCAAGCAGGAGGCCAATGGAAGGGGGGAGTTCGATTGTCTGAAGGAGGGCCGGAAGGTGACGAGATGTGCGGCTTCTGTGTATGTTTCTTCTCTTCTGGTTGCAGAGCTTCGGGGGAAGTGGGGTGGGGAGAGGGTCGGATGCTAATTGCTTGCAGTATCAAAGATATCAACACCCACTGCCTGAAACAATTCACCGCGCACTGGGAGTGTCTTGAGAACAACAACCACCATCTGTGGGAGTGCCGGAAGCCCGAGATGGAGCTGAATAAGTGTGTCTTTGACAAGCTGGTTTGTCTCCCGTGTTGATTCTGTGGTAGGTGGTTTTGGCTAATAGATTCCTTGCAGGGCCTCAAGAAGACGATCCCCGGCGCCCCCGAGGGCCAGACCCCGGTTCATCTGCGTCCCAAGCAGATTTATGCTCAGTTCCCTGGTCCTCAGTATTAGGTTTTGTTTTATGTCTGTCTGGTCTGGTCTGGTTTGTGGACTGTTTGTATGTGTACATATTAGCATAGGAATTGAGTGTCCTGGTTTCTCGGTCTAGTGTCGTGACTACATCTTCGATATGGGTATTGTGAAGGACTTGAGTTATTTGGCAATTGCAACGCGACTTCTATGCTAGAATACAGGGAAGCCTTGACTCTAACCAACACCAATCCAACCTCCTGACATTAACATGGCATGACAAAAGAAATCAAACAACGAAAGACAAGGGAATCTAATCAGGATATATGAAGAAAGAATATGTACTCGAAGAGAAAGCAAAACGAAAGCCCACCAACTAGGGGGATTTATGTACCTTGGACACCCGTCGAAGGCCCTTCAACTTCGACAACCGCGTCTTCACCTCCGCCCACCCGACCTTGAGCTTACCCTCCAGCCGTCGGTCCCCGCGAATCCGCATCCAGATCAACAACATCCCCAGAATGGCCAGGTCGAAGATGACCTGTCGAAGCGTGACCCAGACGAGCCATTTCAGCCACGCCCAGACACTATTCCGGCGGCGATGAGCCACGGCACGGGCTTCCATCTGCTCCCGTACCGCGGCAATCTCAGCGGTCATCTTAGTCAAGGCCTGCTCGACTCTGCGCCGCCACCGCCGACTATCGACATCCGGGGGTTTCTTGCCACGACCGCTGCGTAGTACCGCCTCATCAGCATCATGCTGACTACCATCCTCAGTATTGGCATGGTTATAAGAGCCATCATCATTGTCATGGTCATCATCATCTTCGTCAAGAGTATCCTGCGCCTCAGCATACTCCTCTTCCTCCTCCTCATCCTCATCCTGCCCCCGATCCCCAAGAGACCCGCGCCGTCGCTGAAACACCTCCTCCGGTTGACTAACCGGACTAAGCACCCGTAACCTCGAATCCCCCCGCGCCGTAGCAATCAAATGCTCATAATCCGAACGAGCCAAGCGATCCCCAATACTCGCATAACTCGGCTGCGAGTGCGACAACCGCGGCGCAACCGCCTGCACAGGACTACCACTAGACGCCGACGACACAGAGGTATTCATCTTCACCTGATCCCAAACAAACTCAAGCTCCGAAACCAACTCCCTAGCCTCAGGCGTCTGCGACGCATACCTATGCATCGTCTCAATGAGAGTCGAGATGTATCTCCGTTTTGCCTCGGTACGGGATAGTCCGCGCTGCGCGAACCATGCATCCCTGGCCGATTCATTCAGTAATCGAGTTGCGACCCAGGAAAAAGGAGGGGATAACACGACATGACATACCACTTCTCACACTCCGCATACACGTCCGCTGTATTCCCGACCGGTCGGTCCATTACCCCCTCCACGTCGCCTTCTGTTTTTCCCCTGGCCATCAGTATATCCCTCTTCCGAGATAGAATTAGGGTATATCCGTACCCATGCTTTGTTTGTATAAGCCATAGAGCTTCAATCGCTCGGAGGCGGGTGGCCGGGCGGTACCGGTTCGGGGGATGCGTTTAACGGTGTTGAGGGCGTGGACGAAGACTCGATCTGTAACAAACATAGATCAATATCAATTCACCAAATATCAAACACCAAAGTAAGAAAGAAGGGAAGAAAGGAAGAAACATACCCACAGAGTCCGACATGGTGCAAAGCCTATGTAAGTACTTGTACTCGCTTCATGAGAGCAAAAGATCAGGTCCAGATAAGCACCGTCATGGATAACGATAGTAAACCCCCCAAACAACTCTCAAAAACGAACGTCAAGAAAAAGAAGAACAAAAGAGAACCATATAATATACAACCTTTCTCACCGGGCCTGAAAAGAAAATCAACCCAGTAAACAAGAAAAAACTCAAGAAAGAAGAAGTAAATTGGGGAGGGAGTGCCCGAAGTTTACAAGCTTTCCCCGGATTTCCGGCCAGCCACAGAACCCAGAAGGCGAATTGAGCGAGGTTGGTTTGGCTTGTTGCGCGTCAATGAGGGAGGAATGTGGGAATTATGATCTTGCCCCTTTTTTTATTCGTGTATGGGAGGTCCTGTTGTAGGGAGTGAGGGAGGAAAGAGGCAGTCAGTAGTAGTTGGTTAGGTCGTTGGTTAGTAGATCGGTGGTGGCCGTGACTGGCTGGTGTTTGATTGCTTGTTCGTGGGTGGAAAACTAACCGCGGCTCTCGGAGGTCCCTTTGGTTGCGCCTGGGCAATGACTGTGATCGTTCTCCATTTACTTGTGTTGGGGTTGACCCCAGTGGATACTTATCGATCAGGCCATAGATTTATTCTATCTAATTTATTCTAGTCTTTCCGTGTATGCAATGGTTTCTATATATTCTTATACTTATTACTGTTGTTTAATATTGACTGACTCATTGTATTTAATTCCATCAACATCAAGTCTGGTATATACATGTGAAAGACTAAGAAACCGAACTATACATAATCATCACATCGATCGTAATTTAAAAAACAAGGGTTAGCAATCACTTCTTCTCACCAATCGCAGCATCATCCGGATACGCATTTTCGGCATCAACAGCCTTCCCCGGAATAACGTCGGCCACGTCGTCGCCCGTGACAGGCGGACCCGTGAAATGTTTCCTCGCATACCCGACATACCAAGTGATGCTAATCGCCGCAAAGCCAGCAAAGACCACACTGGCATAGTTCATACTCGACGCATCGACCGGCAACGACACAGGCATACAGAAGAGCACCACGGACAGAACAATCCAGCAGATGGTGACGATATTGATAGCGTAGCCGAAGCGACCCAGCGAGAAGGTCGATTCTTTGACGGCCTGGCGGCCGCGGATCACGCTGATGAGAATAGGGACCCCGTATGAAGTCGAGAGGCAGATGGTGGCGACGCCCGTGAAGGAGTTGAAGGCGGCCGTGGAGCCGAAGTAGATGAGACCCAGGAGGCAGTCAACGACGGTGGAGAGGAGGATGGCGTAGACGGGCACGTCGAGGCGGTCGTTGACCTTGCGCCACATGCGGAATCCGGGGATGGCGCCGTCACGGGCGAAGGCGTACGTGCATCGACTGGCGGCGGTTAGGGCTCCGATCCCTGCGAACATGAGAATGCCCAGGATCAGGAAGAGAAGGCCGAAGCCGCCCCCGGCGGATCCGGTCACGGTTTTGAAGACCAGGCCGATGGGTTGGCCGCTGGCGACGTTGAGCAGTGTCTTTACGTCGGGGAGCACGAATAGGATAGGGACTAAGTAGACTACGCCTGTAATGCCGGCTGCGACGACGGAGAGGACGATCGCTTTCGGGACCTCGCGGTGGGGGTTCTGTACCTCTTCGCACATAGCTGCTACCATGCCATACCCCGTTAGGGTATATGCTGCCTGAAGTAGGCCGACGAAGAAGGCCCATCCCGATGGCCTGTGAGGTCGTTAGTATGTCTTCAAGGATGCAGAGACAACAAAGAAGTAGGGAAAGCGTACCATCCGCTCTGCGACGCATCATAATGGCCAAAGACATATGCACCGTCGTTGCGATGGTCCGCCATGGTCAGGAGCGTAATCAAGATGATGACCACGCTCGCCGCGGTCCAAAAGATGCACACCTTGTTGATGATATCCAGCCATCGGGAGAAGAAGATGTTGACCATCGCGCAGAACCAAATCACCGCCCAGAACATGAGGATGGTCTGCCAGGCGTTGGCCACGAAATCCTCGTTCCACAGCGAGATAGCACTTAGAATCAACTGTCCCCCGGAGAAGGTAATGCTCAGGGTGACCGTCCAGTTCCCCACCAGTGTCAGCCAGCCATCCACGAACGACATCATCGGGGCCCATTCCTTCGTCGACAGCATGGCACTCCAGTAGTAGACCCCTCCGGCGGTCGGGTACACGGCGCAGATTTCGGCGAGGGAGGCGGCGATACCGATGGAGATTAATGTGACGAGGACCCAGCCCCAGATGATGCTAACACATTGGCCGTCGGTGAGTGTGATGTACAGGGTGGTACTAAGACCGAAGGGTGCGGCCATGATAGCGAAGGAGCTGAGAAATTGTGTTAGTTGCCATGGATAGTAGAGAAACATGTTCATGGTAGCTCTGGTTAGCACATACAGACCGAGGATACTCAGCATACTCAAGTTGCGTGGCAATTCACTCTTGTAGCCCATCCTGGCCAACGCCGCGTCGGCGTTGGCATCGGTGGAGTTTTGACGCATGATTGTGGGAATTAAGAGCTCTGAGACACGGGGCAGGTATAGGCATCCAGAGTCATCACGAAAGGGACAATAGGGTTATAGATATGGCAGTAGGTTAGTAGTCAGACCAGCTCCTACTAGCACTGCTACCTCAACTACCCAGGCCAGGCTAGGGCCGGGGAGCGGAGGCATATAAGTAGTGGTCCGTATAGCATCCATGACAGGCTTGCATCACCAAGAGTCCGGGGTACTAACTACACGAGGACAGGAACCTTAAACAACTCCACTTGGAGTCTTGGATGTCCCCTCACGGAGCCTAAAACTGGTTGGATCGACTGATAAGCCAATCCGGTGTCGGACTAACGATGGGCGGTCCGAGACCGCGCTGATAACCGTGGGATTTATAAAGCGTTCTGCACGAGGTTAGTTATCATTAGACCTACTAAGCCCTATCCTTTGTGCTTATCTTGGATGGCCGGACAGCCAGATACCACCATGAAGCATATCCCTCCTCCCATTCTTTGTTGGCCCAGTTACATCTAGACTAGATAGCAGGTTAAAGAAAAGGGGAACTTATTTCCAACGTCAGACCGGAACATCGAACTAGTTTATACGTACATGTACCTTGGTCTGCCGCTCACCTGCATGACATGTCTTTGCATAGTGTAACATTCCTCCGTCTGCAAGGAGACACCACCGTCCGGGCATGAGGAACGGTAACTTTAATTGACATCTTTCACCCTCGCATAGAACGTCAGGCTTGATGTCTTCCCATGTACCGCGTGTGGGTACCTGCGTAGGGTCTGGACCACATGACGTCCGATTGTTGGATGACGGTACCACAGGAGACAGATGATAGCTATGTGACCTTTGGCCACCAGAAAGGACCCCCTCGTATTCAGGAGAAGGCTAAGGAACCAGCGTCCTGTGGTCCATGCGGTGGAGTGCAACCCCAACCGAACCACTCTTACCTCCCGAATTGCGGGGGGTTCAAAAGGTGGTTCAGAAATGGCCCGCCACTAGAGCGGAACCCTCACTTGACTGCCAGTGCTTATATATGTTTATACTAAATTTACG
This sequence comes from Aspergillus sergii, assembly GCA_009193525.1. Lineage (NCBI taxonomy): Eukaryota > Fungi > Ascomycota > Eurotiomycetes > Eurotiales > Aspergillaceae > Aspergillus > Aspergillus sergii. Next base: position 146,433 of record ML741795.1, read on the forward strand.
AGTCACTACAACCGGGCCCCCCGATCTATATATTTTTAACATTCCATTCACAGCTATCATTCCAACATACATGTATCTGCGAGTGTCACTCAGAAAGCGACGGCTGCCACATCCGATAACTGTCCTGTCCGCTGTTCTCACTCGCGAGAACAGAGTGCCGTCCATCAGTTCATGGACCACTTGACCTTCAGTCCGAACGAGACCATGGTCGGGGCAAAGACAAGGATGAGCGCCAGGGAAGAAGAGAAGAAAAGGTGGGGGTGTCGGGAAACGAAAGGAATAGGAGGAAACCGTTGAGGGATATGGAAACATCCGAGCGTGGTGAAACACTGGGAAATTGGGGGGGGGGTATCAAACAAGGGGCATGACGTGTATAGGATTATGGAAACAGGACTTGATCGGGAATTTTGGAAATATGGCTTTTTTCTTTTTTTTGCTTCTTTTGAATCTCTAGCGTACGGGAGGTCCGCAGTCCAGGGCGAAAGTAGGCCCAGTATCTTCGAGGAAAAGTCGAAGTCCCGAAATTCCACAAGGGAAAGCAAAGGGGGAGCGGACAGGGACAAAGGAAAGATAGACAGAGGGGGGAAGTTAAGGAAGTGAGGAAGGAGGGGAAATGATGGGAGGTATCGTCGATAGCAGGCCGGGCGGGTCTTCTTGGGCGGGTAGTGGGCCAGTCTGGGCATCAACAACGGCCCTGCCACCTGGCGAGCGCTTCCCACCGCCACTTTGGAAGGATTCTCGACCTCCGTTAGCCTGTACATCGGCCGCCTTCACCGTCAAGTAGGAGATAAATAGATAATATGACCACGGCCTCGTCGCAAGGCCTTAGCTGAGTCGTAACCAGCCAGCTATCGTCAAACTCCGTCGTGAAATAATAAGATCCAAGGGGGTCACAAAAGATAAAAATGAGAAAATGAAAACAAAAGCTAAAAACGCCCAGTCATGCAGTCGTCAATCAAATCGTTACATGGAGATGATGCTGTTATACCGGCTTGCAAGTACACAAAGTCGAGGAAGGTAGTCCGATTCAAGGACTAAGAACGTTACAGAGATCATCTGTGGCGTCCATTCCAAACCCAGCCATGTCGACAGAATGCAAAGAGCCGGGACCTCGGCCCAAGGAGATGTCAGATGAGGCATAGTCGTGCTTCAACCGCTCGTGAGGTCCAAAAAATGGCCGAGTTTCTTCGTTAGGCGTATTGCCATCGCCTGCAGCCCAGGGCCCATGCTGCCAGAACCGTGTGTTGGCCTGCTGGTCGCCAAAGAGGTCATGATGGTCGTGATGTGTTTCTGGTCCGTGAGCGTTGTAATCGTTCGGGGATTGGAAGCGCAGGTGCGGACGACTGAAACTGGAGCACGGAGAGTCCGCATGTAGCGGGAAATCCAGACCTGACAATGGCAAGTCCTCGACTGTTGTTATGTCTATCGTTGGGTTCTCAGTTTGCTGGGCTAGTGCCGATGCGAGTCGGAGGTTAGATGCGGAGCTCTGACGACTATGACTTGCGGACCGCTCAATGGCCCGTTGGACAAAACTGCCACAGGTCTTTAGAATCTTTTCTTGGTCCTCCGGGGAAAGACTGGCGAAGTAGTCGTTGGCCAGTGAGGGTTTAGGGAGCTCCGGCTCGCTTGGAGTCAGCCCAAACGTCTTCTGGGCATACTCGCTGAAGCCAGAAGGCATGTCGTACGGGGACTGATAGACGGTCGGTGACTGTTCCCGTTGCTGCTCCAGGTACGCAAACTTGCGAGGCAATTTGACAGCTGCAACACCGCCCTTGTGAGCACTCTCCTGCTTATTATTTTCCGTCTCCTTCTTCTGAAGCACATCGAGCCGATCGCGGTGACTGACAAGGGAGAACCGGAGCATCTGCAACAACCGAGTCACCTCTTCGGAACGCATATTGAGTGGCTGCAGGGGTAACAAGGTTCCGTCGGCGGCGCGAGGTTGGACCCGTTGTTGGGCCATGGCGAGTTCCAGCTTCTCGAGGCCAGTCGGCGGCGGCACGGAGCCCATGGGACCCAGGAGCGTCTCAACGACTAGCTCGGGGCTGACGATCGTATACCCGGCGAAGACATTGGCATGGTCGGTGATCTGGGCCAAGCGGCGACGAGCGATAAGCTCCCGAACATTGGCAAAGGTATTCGCGGGGAGATGGTGGCTGTGCTGCTGCTGCTGCTGTGATTGTTGCGGATTGTGTTGCTGCTGAGACAGGTGGTGTGATTGATGAGTCTTGGCGATCTGAGGGTACGGAGCATGGCGGGCAGATTGAGTGGGCAGGGAGCGATAGGCAGACGGCATCGCAGTACTAGCAGGAGGAGCAGCAGAGGAAGGAGTACGAGGAGGAGGGGCAAGAGTAGGTCGCTGCAGCAGGGAAGGGCGGGAGGCAGCGGCGGCGGCGGTGGCGGCAGCAGCAGCAGCAGGTGAAAGGTGGTGAGGAGGGGCAGCAGCATACTGAGGAAGATGGCGGTGGGGGTAAGAGGGGATCCGGGCCATCACGGCGCCAAGGGACTTCACGCTGTCCAGGAAATTCGACCGCGGGTTGTGGACGGGCACGCTAGGGTTGTGCGTATATTGAGCCCTACATTCGGTCGATGACTGGCCCAAATAATACCAGATCTGGTCACCTTTGTCCAAGTTCACCTGCACCGGTGGTGGGGCAAAGCGGTGATTAGTCGTGTCGACCGTCTCGAATTCGGCCCACTGATACGGAGATCGCCCATCGCCAAATGGATTGCCAACCACCGGCAGGGCCGATTCCAACTCTTTCCGGGCCTCGGGTTTCCGTGCTAAGTGGGCAGGGAGTGGTTTTGTTCCTGGTGCCAGAGGCGAGAAGTTGCTCCGCCGTACCACAAGCATCCACCGGTACGGTAACTCAATTACATCTCTAAATCGTGGAACAGGGGTCAGCGTCATGATTTCCAAATCAGGAAAATTCTAAACAACCACAACAAAACAAGTATGTGTGTCAAGAAAAAACATTAAAAAAAAATGAAAAGAAAAACTTACCCTCGTGGCAGCACTTTGACCAGCAACGTCCGTTCCGCTGGTCGGTTCTCCAGCACTACAGCCCCATTGATCTCCTTGTCGGCCTGGAATTGCACCAAATCCCCGGCCACCATCCGTTGAGCCGATTCAATGAGCTTGCGGTCAAAATCGGGAGAATCGCCGCTCGTCATCCAGCTTGGCTTCTTCTGGCGGTGATATTTGCATTTGAGGTCCACACTGGGGATTGAGTAATGAATGCCGTCATCCGCGATCACAGCAATCTCACCCTGCTCCACCTGCACTCCGGCTAAAAGCGCACAGGTTGCATGGTATGATCGCGTGCATTTGCCGAAATTGCATTGGAAACAAGCCCCTCGCACCTCACGGCAAAAGAGGCACTTGAGTCCCATGCGAGCCTTGGGGATTTTGTCAATGTCACACACCACCTCCTTGCCAGTCTCGTCACGGAGGATACTAGTCTCTTCGGTGTAGAGGGCACAGCGCCGATGGGCGTGATTTTTCCCATCTTCGGTGGGCAATAGGTCCTCGTAATCCAGGTCGTTGGGACACAGGACGCAAGGAATCTTCCGTGGGACGTGGACATTGACTCGCATGCGTTTCGCCTTGGTTGAATCACCGTCATGCTTTCGTTTCCGGCCACGGTTACTCTTTTCTGGGACGCTCCGTGGTGGGGTAAGGAGGTCGGAAGCACCCTCGAATTCATCTAGGTCACTTTCGAATTCAGGGTAGTATTCTGGTGTCGACTCGCCGCGCAGCTTACGCTCAATCTCATCGACATCGATCCAGACGCTATCAGATTCGCAGTGGCACTTCTTGGCGACACGACCGTAATCCAACCACTTCTCGGTCGCAAAATTGACTGACTCGGCACAGTTGTAACCAAGATTATATCCCGAGTGATATCCGTATGGATAAGTGATCACGAACTCGCCCTCGTAGTGGACAAGCCTGTTAACGGTGATACCGTACTGCGACTTGAGGAGACTAGGGGAAACAAGGTAAGTCTTATGGCGGAGGAACTGATCACAGTTTTTGGCATCGCTGGGCCAGATACCTGGCTTGATAGTCAGCATTTATTCATGGGCCCTTCACGTTATGTAAACGTACTCTTCATAGCCTGTTCAAACTTAGGAGCATCTTCCTGTGAAATGCTATACCACTGTTTGGGTGCACCGAAATGGATATAGTTGATACTGTACAGATCAACATCTTCTAAATGCCAGGCAAAAGTAGCTTTCCACATGCCCAGGTAGAGGTATGCGGTGTTCACACCAGGTACTTTCTGGCCCAATACATCCAACAGATTGGGCAACCTGGCGACGTTCCAGGAGGTTGTGATGTTCTCGTCGAAAAGAGAGCCAGGCATATCCGCGCCATACATCGGATTGTTAAACATCAAGGACTTCCAGTAGGCGGTTTCTAACTCCTCACACCGTTCCTGCGTATATTCCTCGTGGTCATGGATGCGATAATCAAAGTCTTTGAAAGCCTCCTCATCCACGTAGTCAATCGCATCGCCTTTGTTGTGTTTTCTTCGCGAGGTGACCGATTTAGGTTGTCGCCCTTTCGGCTTTGGAGCGGGAAGAGACTCGCCGTCGCTCAACTCTTCCGTCTTGGCCTCGACAGGGTTGGATTCAGGAGACACGGGTGTGGGAGGGCCTTCAGGCTTGATTTTATCAAGAGTATCTTCTGCAGGCTCTTCTTTCACTTTCACCTGATTGGATCGTTTGGGTGGACGTCCCGGCCCCGGGCGACGTTTCTGGGAATCAGATCGGGCTGTCTGGGTTCGGGAGGAAGGGGGAGCACGAGTGATTCGCTCCTGGTTGCGGCGTCTCTCACCTCTGCGAGCAGGAGGCTGATGGCTACTTTCTTCGCACAATCCTTTCCACTGAGGGAGGTTGTATGATCTTTGTCGCTCGATGTTCGCCTGGGTATAGGTTCCATGTGATCCATGGAATTCCTGCATAATCGGGTTCTTCACACGGATTTTCTTGACGGCTTCGTCGAGGGCTGGCAGGGAGTCGGTCCTAGAGAAAGAGCTGGTTGGCAACGGCTCTTGGAGAGATAATCATCGTAGAGAAGACATACCATTCCTTGGGAGGAATAACCTTGAGAATTCCAGACCGCATGCCATATTTCTCAACTTTATTGATGAAAGATTGGAAGTCCCTGAATTGGTCCATCGTCTAGGCCCCATCGTCAGTGACATCATCCAAGCACAGTAACACTAGTAGAGGGCAGCACTCACCGGCTTGAACACAGGGATCTTGCCGCCGCCGTAATAGTGGTCTGGTTCAATGTCCTCCTCTTCCCCCTCTACCGATGCGGCCTCTGGCACACCCGCAGCATTAGGATCGAGTTCCAGATCCGACAATTCAGAAGGAACGCCATCCGGAACTTCTTTCTTGCCGTTGGCGCTATGGGGGGGAGTAATCGAGGCGGCGGCCGTCGCAGGACCCGCGACAGATTCGAAAAGGGGTTGATCAAGCGCTGTCGCCATCATCTCAAGCACGATGGAAAAGACGGAAAAATGACTGTTCGGATTTCGATATGGGTGCCGTCGTCGGAAGAAGCGACCGCTGATCGACGGCGAAAAAGAGATTCCCAGCGGTCGGGGAACAAGGCGCTAAGGAGGGATAGATGTCTGCTCTTCTGTGGCGATGTTATTATCGTGAAGCGCTTCCTTCTGATCAAGATATGTGCTTGGAAGGATTCAGAAGCAGCCGAAAGGAAAGGGGGACGGATAAGTGAATGGAATGTATTCAGGCGGGAGTGATGTGATAGTTGATCCGAGCTTTTTAGAACGAATTGCCGGGTATATCAAAACACAATCACTGTCGGAAAGTCATAAAAAGGGATAGATCACGGGGAAATGATAGGTAACAAGCAGTTACATAGATAAAGGAGAAGATTGGCAAGTGGATGATGCGATCGATAACACCAGCATCGGGGAAGGTCAAGCAAGCAAGCAAGCCCCTCCTCCAGTTTGAGGGATTGGAACGAGAAGATTTACCGTGTTGCAGGACCAAGAAGCAGCAGATGCTCAGCAACGAGGGCGCTAGTTCGCCAGCGATGCAGAGGCAGGATCTTCTAGTGGGAAAGCGATGGGGACGCTAAAAGCAAGAGGACGCAGAAGGGCAGGGACGGGCAGGACCAATACAGCGGCACATCGGACGGTCAAGTGTGGACCCGGCCAGAGCACGATGGTCTGACTATGCGACGCTGTGGTAGGCTGCAGGAAGGGTGGACACCCTTTAAAACAGGTTGAGATGATTATTGGAAGGAAAGGGCAGGGTGGATGGGCGGATGAGCAGCCTGAGCGCCTGAAAAGGACTTTAAGGCACCAAGCTAGCCGATGGCCTGAGCCTTGAGAGTAACCTTGTAAAAGTAAGGCCAATACCTCTTAAGGCTAAGGCAGGTAAAGGAGGTAATTTTTCCAGCCGCCGGGAGCAGATCACCGCACGTCTCCGGTCGTCGGAAATAAACACAACCAGTTGGAACAAAGAGAGAGAAAAAGTCACCCTCACTTACCAGTATCCAAATAAGCTGTGGAAGGATCGATAGTATGAATTTAATAATTTTAATCGAGGAAGGATTTGACGATTCCCAAAATAAAAAAAAAAAAATAAAAAAAGATAATTAACAAAGATCAGTGACGCAAGGATCCATATACAAATGTTTGTTAGTTCGTAGGGAGCTGTTCAAGTGGATGGAACACTTCCGCCAAAGCGACGGAATCAGCGGTCGCCAGAGGGATCACGTGCACCACATGACTTGACCGAAGGAAGTAATAGTAATGACTGGAGGAATGGTCAGATACTACGCGGGATCCAGACTACACCATGCGGTAGCCAGCAGCACGGCAGAGGCTGTGCATTCACAAATGATATCTATCGACTCAACCTATCAATCAGTAACGTTTCGAATTTGGAAAATCGGATACCGGCGGACCGGCAAGGGAAACTTACCGCTAGATACATTGATGAGACAGTTAGAAACGCATTAGAAGGCGACTAAATCAGTTTGTCAAGGGGGGTCTGATCGGTTGGTGGAGGATATGATCTCACCGACTGATTCTTTGATTGGAGAGAGGTTAATTAGCCGGTGGTAAAAGCGGCTGGCCTTTTTTTTTTTTTTTCTTTCTGGTCTTTTTCTTTTTTTGGCAAGATTGGCTGCATCGATAGGAATACGATGGAGTACCTCATTGAAAATAAACAAATGAGTGGCCTGATAGCGAGACTCGTGCAAAGAAAAACTTATCATTCCGGGAGTACATTCTCCCACGGCATCCGAACTAGATAATCTACTTGATACAAAATCTGATACCATCACTGGATTTGTGCCTGAGGCCATCACAGAAACAATTCATAACCATTGACTGTCATGCCCTACAGTGACAAATAATACTCACTGTACTCCATACATACAGTATGTACAGTGACTTGCAGTTGCAGTAGCCGCATCTAACCAGAGGGGGGGAAGAAAAGGAAAAAGAAAAATTTTAAAGTAAAAAAGGCAAAAAAAAAAAAAGAGGTATCGTGTACAACGCATCAATTCACTCACCAATAAGCCACTAAGCCTACGGAGATCAACAGAACAACTCACAGAATGCCCGTTATATTTTCGATTGTCTATTCAATACCCCATACTGACCAAGACATATTACAAGTGCATACATGCATACATATCTAGTGTATGACTTGCACATGCATATTCGTGGCAGACGTGGAGCGTTTATCCAAGGGCCAAGGCAATATCAAGGTTGTAATATATATATGTGGAATAGGCGCCCTTTACAAGATCATAACCACACAAACAACAACACGAAAAGTGCTATGTATTCTTTACCTACATATAATGACAATTATCCGGATTTGCCTTGCATGTTATACGCTATCTCACTAGATCGAAGTTATGATGTACATATCGCTAGGTGGAGACAAAGCAAGACACCACGTTCAGGTACCGCAAACAAAAGGGGGAAAGAAGGGAAAATAAAAGCAAGGCTATTTTCTGGTATTTACGAATATGCTGTTATGTAAGTCCACGAATCTACGACGATTTCAATTGAAAACTGCGATGGTCGTTTCCGACCATTGTCGGTTGGGCAGAAAGTCGGTGGCGTGAACACAGTGGATGGAACTCCATGTTCCTCGACGTTTTCGGTATGCGGCAGGCCAAGTTCTGGTTGGCTCATTCTTTATGATTAATAATATTACCTCGCAGAAAGTTTTCTCTCACAGTGCATTCCTGACAGTGCATTGAACTACGAGAAATGACTCAGAGCATGATATGATTCTGAACATACAACAGCTACTTCATCACATGATTAGCATCAAACAGAACTACGAGGACTAGTTTTGAAGAACAAGTAATGGCATTGGTATCTCGCTCTAAATGTGCATATCGTAGATTCTTAACAATACATAACCAAAACTCCCAAGGCAGAAAGAATCAGTACTCATTTAGACGTAGTTTCTTGCCAACAAACCGACGTCGTTCGGGTTTCTCTCCGTTACGCTCTCGGTCTGTATTCAAGCCTTTGAGTGCATGCAATAGCATTCCGGCATCGAAGAACCCGTCTGATATGCTGTTAGTATCTGTTAAATATTGATTGAGTCGGGAACTTACATCCACCCATGCCGTCGTCTTCTATTTCTCCGCTGTCGGTCGTTGGCGTATCGGCACCCCGGCGCACTGCCCCAGGATCTCCCCGGACGAGCCGGCCCCGACGGTGATCCCCTTGGAGCCGCTCGGCGATGATCTCCATTTCCCGAGCCCGACTGGTTCGCGGACTGGCCGTCGTACGGTTGGTGGCGCGTAGCAGCTTTCGGATTTCAAACAAATACGATTCGAGTGTGTACAAAAACCGAGCGGTCTGACGGTGCTTGGACGAGGCGCAGAACGAGATCGAGTCATCTTTGATTATATAGCCAATTCCGAAGCCATCCGCAGACGTTGGACCGAAACCAAAATGCCGCAGACATGGATTTCCGCAGTTTGAGGTTGACAGTATAGTATTGTTGATCTTGTCCCAACCGGGGTCACTGAAGAGTGCTGGCGTGGGTGGCGCTGGGCGAATCGCACGCAAGCCATAGCTGGTCGTGGAGGAAACGCCGTCATCCGACAACGGGGACTTGGGTGAGTCAATGGTAGAGCCATTCTCAACCGGGCTAGAATAGCCGTTGGAACTGCTTACTACACTATTGCCGGAGGAGGAAGAGCCTTCCTCAAACGACCGCTGCCAGAGGCAATATAATGCATAGAGATGTCGATCCTGTCCCTGTCCCTTGGAGCACTCTTTGGTAGTAGCGGTATGTTTTTCGGTTGCCCTCTTCAAAGCCTCCACCTTCTGCTCTGCTGGATTTTCTCCCCAGAAAGTCTGTACAAAATTGGAGCATTCGTTGGTGACCGTCCGTATCGCCTCTGTCCGACCGTGCAAGAAGAATTTGGTCATCGCTGGCTCGTAAGTGTTCTCCAGACGGCCATACAGCCCGTAGTACGCAGCTTGAAATGCCATCTGCACGAACGCATCTGGCGAGAACCCCATCGACGTGATGAAATTCTTCCCAAACCCTTCGAATTCAAGCACGCGGAACTCGTGCTGCTTGAGAAGGTCGGCGAGATGGGATTCGGCGAACCGCAGGGCAATACTCAGTTCAGGAAGCATGTCCCACTCTAACTTGCGGGGCGTCGTGCTGACATTGCCAAAGCTTTGGGGATCACGCTTGGCCGGATCGGGGCTGTTGCTTGCCCACAGAGTGGGCGCTTGTCCATTGATAGTTTTTGCGAAGCGAAGTATCGTATCTGTGTAGACGTCACTGGCAAAACGCAGCACCGTATGGCCGTCCACACCGGTATGCTCAAAGTTGATACCGGCGCTGCCGTTCTGGCACACAATAATCTGGAGCTTATCATACCACCGATTGGTACATGTTCCGACCTGCACACCTTTCACCACTTCACTCGTACCGCAAAGCATATTGGCACAGAGATCAGACGTATTGCTCGGCTCAGTATAGTCTAGACAGAGAACAAAGAGAGCTGTATCAACAATGTTCAGACATTCTGCGTTGTTTGAGCCTTCGTCCTTCGTTAAGATATCTCGTAGCCCAGACCACACTTTGCGGTTTTCCGTACTGAGGACACCCAAAGCTCCCTTGGCAGCATCCTGGATTGGGGTCTGTTCCGCATCCCCAATTATCACCTGCAGGTTAAGGGCAATATCCTTCTCAGTCATAATCAGATCATTGTTCTCGTCGAGGACATCGAACCAGTAGAACTGGCCCCGGCACATGACAACAATGTGCTTGGCGTGGGGGTCCTGACTGATAACGCATCCATTTTCGGTGGGCAGGCGTGCTGTTCCGAATAGTCGAGAATATTGATACATGCATAGTGGCGTTCCTCTAACGGTGTCGGGCTCGAGTTCTTCCCTCCTCACAGCTCGGACAAAGCTGAGGGCCGATACAACAAGCGATGCTGCTCTAGTAACCTGGTGATTCCTGGCAGGTGTGGGGTCATCCTCCAGCAAGAAGAATGGGTTGAGATTCAAAACGACCGCTGTTAAGAGTCAGTATGCTGGAACCCAGATAGTTTCTGTGACAGGACAATTCTTACGGCTGTCGTAGTTCAGGTAAGAATCATACCCTGAGTGGCAATATTAGTTCTCATTCGATTTAGCAATGTAACACCCTCACCCCCTTCCCGGATACACTTACAAAATTGCTCAATATAGCTGGTCTTCGAAGACGCATAGTTCTTTAACTTCTCTTGAAGAATAGGGCCGTCCGACTTGAGAAAATCTTGTACAGAGGCCTTTGTTTCTTCCTGTTCCCTCGGCGTTTGTAATGCAGACAGGGCCTCAATGTATTTCTTGCATGTGCTCTCTAGATCTGGGATCGGAAGTTTCGGGAGAGAGTCTTGGTTAGCGAACGTGGACCCTTTCTTCTTCGGCTGTTCTGACGCGACGTCATGGCCGTTCACAGCGTCCACGGAGGTAGGCTTGATCTTAGTCTCCATGGTAGGCTGAGAGCGAGGGGTGGCCATCGCGTTCAATAGTGGCTTTGGGGCCGTGAAGTGACGAACTGCGACAGACGAATAAGACATCGTGTCAGTAAGTGGTATTCAGTCCAGAATATGGTCAACTAAGCGTAGCGACAAGCGAGGAAGGTAGGAATGGACAGTAGGCGCAAAGCGGTGCGATAGAAGTAGTGACAATCTTGCAGGCAGTATGAGGGCATGGATTCTGGCTAGTAGCGCATGACCAACCCAATCACGGGATAATAACTAACAGCAGGTCTTGATGAAGATAAAGGCAATTTAACAGTAACAAGTCTCGGGTAAACTATAGGTATGAAAAGGAGCGAGGGGAAATATAATATTAATAAGGACTATACAGGATAAGAGCACCCATTCTATAGCCCCGCTGTGCGGAGGAACGACAAGCGCGGGGAGAGCATGTGCTCGGGCGCCGGGCTAAGGGAAACCAGGGCCTATGGAAGATGGACGGGGAAAGGGACGCGTACAAGGTACCAAAAAGGTAATGGCAAGAGGAACAGTCAAAGCTCTGCTAGCCGGATAAAGCACGGCAGACCGCTGTCGCAGGCGCAAGCGTCGGCTCGCTTGGGGCAAAGATGGTATCGGAGGAACGGATGAAGAAGCTTAGTCGATATAGTAGCTCCGCGATGCGCCAAGAGATATATAGAACGTGTGGGTCGCAGTCGCACAGACGAGCGAACAATTGCCTAAAAACCACAAAGTTGAAATTAACACTAATCACCAGTTGAAGCACTTGGTATATTTTTCTTCGATCCAATGCCTCCGATTAGGTCGCCGTAATCTTCCTAAACCGGGTCTGTCGTCATACAAAAGACCCGAGTGGGGTTTGACCAGAGGTGAGCGACTGAAGAGCTACTGTCTTTGTCTCACAAACTAGGAACGGAATTGTGTATGTCGAGAATTGCGTGTACAGCCAATTGACATGCCACATATGACAGTTCTGCGACGGTGACAGTAGGGAAGAGCTTGTAGATCTAAAGTGTCAGATTAATGATCCGTCCGAATTGACGTCGTATCGCCAGATTCCAATTTGATGTGGCAATCTTCAGCAGCCACCCTAGGGCCAAGGTTAGATAGGCTGCACCACTGCCGTCACAGCGGAAATAGGCTCTGAGGCGTGCTGCTGATTTGCAACCCGACTAAGACGGGGATTCTCTGCCCGATGACGTTTCGGACGAAAGGAGCTGGCTGGGGAGGTCGAATGTGCAGCAGCTATACCTCTGGTTGCGGGGAACTTAATCTCCAACGGGCCGGTCACGTGGAGCTCGATTACTTCAGCCCAGCCGTTCATTGGTTACACTACATCTGTCAGTGCCTTGGCCGCAATCGGCGATCGAATGGGTTCTACAAGTACGGTCTACAATCCGCAGGAATCATACTCGTAGGAAGTTTCATCATTTAGTTTTTGGTCATCAAAAATGCTCCGGCAAGACGCTCATATGCACACATGAAAGCACAAACGGAGAAGCGAAGAAAGATGAAGAATCTAATGATTCAAATGTTGCCATTGGTGTACCATGACGGGGCAAAAATCAATATTCACAGAGAAGGTAAATCAAAAACTCCACCACATCGCATAGCCTGCGCCTCGGTACCAACTTGACGGCTAGACCCCCGATGGCGGAGACGATCATGAGCTTGGCGAGTGGGCGCAGACAAACGTGAGGTGGTCTCGCAGAAAAACCGAAGGAGACAGGGAGAAAATTCAAATAAAAGCAAGAAACTGACAATTGCCAGGCGTATCTCCATTGGTGAGTTTCATAAGTTTCACATCTCGCGGACGGCTGGTACAGGAGAGCATCTGTGCACCATTGATTTGGCCAAGTTCATCTAATCTGACCATAGAGCGGTTCCCGTGTGCATACCCGACCCCATCGATTCAATCACTACCCTGGATGGAATCTTTGCCGCTACATGCACAGACAGATCTCCCGTCACAGTCGAGGCGAAAACAACTCTCGAAATTTAAGAAGCGACATACATGGCCTGTCCAAGGGGACGAAGGACATTATCGGCATACTCGCCGGCATAGTTTCCTAAACTATTGTCAGCATTGCTGGGGTTCACAGACGGGATACAAGGGTGGCTATCACTTACCGGCCGGGCTGTAGTTGCAAACAGTGAAGGGGACTGCGACGGACGAGTCAACGTTACCAAGACTGTTGCAGGTCACGGTAGCGCAACCAACGTGGGTGGTACCCTTCCACACAATCTGGGAAAAGTGGCCCCAAGCGTCGAAGTTGTCCATGCTGGGGTTAGCCTCGCCATACAAGGCCTCGAAGTAGCCCATCTCGTTGTTGTACATCAGGTTGGTGATCATCTCTCCAATCTTTTCCGAGGAGACACCATATCCAATGTTCTGGCCATAGCCACCGCCGTCAATGGTACTAGAGAAACCGTTAGTACTTTCACACCCAAGGACAAGCAGGGGTACTCTTACGTGTCATGCTGGTAGACGCATCTGGCGGCGAGGGTCTGGGCGCTAGCTTCCAAAGAGGCATCCCACTCAAGAGAGCTGGCGGAGTGGTTGCTGCGGTGAACATTGTGGTTGTACAAGACGGTTGACTGGTAAGCATTCGTGGCAGTAGCGCCGCTGGCACTGGAGGTGGTGCTAGCCAGGGTGGTGGGCTGGGCAGCAGAAGAGGTCCAGGACGATGTCCACGCGGAGGTCCAAGCAGAGGTCCAGGCAGATCCTTGATCGGCAGCAGCAGCAGCGGTTGTTGGCTGCACCTCGGTGGTGGGCTCTGCAGGCGCAGGAGCGGAAGAGGTAGCCGGGACTTCAACAAAGACGGCGGACGAGCTCTGTTCAACCGGTGCCGGTGCAGGCTCTACACTCGCGACGGGTTCCTGGACGGGAACGTAGGTGGAAGAGGAAGTCGTAGCAGCAGGGGGCACAGGTGCGGTGATGGTAGTGGTCACCGTGACGACCGTCCAGTCCGTAGTGTAGGCCCGCTTGTCGAGAGGGTTGGCCATGGCACCGGCCGCGCAAAGAGCGCCCATAAGCAAGGAAGACCGCATGATGTTTGGTTGGGGACGATTTATTGGTCTTGTAGGTGGTTTGCGAGAGGTGTTTTCACAGGTCAACTGCGTTCGATCGAGAAAACGACTTCTCCGGGAAGCTATCCGACCGAGTAAATGAAATGAATGGAGAAGATGCGTCCGACAACAGGCAGATCGACTGCGATTGGACTGGAGGATCAGGGGGTTTGGAAAGGAAGGTTGTTCGGGAGTATGTACGCTTTTCCGCCTAGGTTAATATAGACAAAAGAGTGACAGCCTTGGGAGACACTTTTTGAAAGAGTGAAAAAAGTGTACCAGAGGCGAGGTAGATTTGGAAATGCGTGAGAGACCAGCAATGGGGAACAAAAGAGAAGGGTGGCAAAGGATGTGGAGGAAAGAAGTGATAATATAGTGGTAGCGTGAGACGGCTGTGATGAAGCGGACTAAACAACCGTCGATGGGGACCTTAATCACGGAAAGGAGAGTCGAAGGCCCCTCAACGGGCGTGGTCACTCTTGCCAAGTGGGGCCGCGCGATCTGGGATAATTAAACACAAATGAAATGAGCTGGAGAGAGAGCTTGGCTTTTTGCGATGGTGATTAAAGGAGAGGTCTAGATGGGTTCGTAGTTGAGAATTATGTCTGAGGAATCCAACCCAGCATCCTTTTGACGTGTGATTAATTATCCCGGTGATATTGTCTTTATTTCCTTTTTTCGTTTTTTCTTTATTTCTTTGAAGACCGGTAACGAATTATTAGAGTTTTTGATTTTAGTGGACATGAGTTTTCTTTATCCCCTGATTATCCTCCCAACCACCAAGTCCAGTTCGTACATACCGGAGATCGTCTGGAATAGTGTCCCGACCATCATCCACTACGAAATACATTCCTGTCGACCTCCTGAAAGAATCTCCCAGCCATGGACAGGATGTAACATTACCTATCAATTATGAAATGATTTCGTTATGGCTTCTGTCTAATCTAATAAGATTCTCTGCAGATATTAAAACGAGATGACGGTGAATTTCCCCGTAACGCACGATAGACGATGTGTTTCTGTACCCCTGGCACACTCTAACCCCGGTCCGACCAATCAACATGCCGACCGGGTCAGGCACCATCCACCATTGGCTAAATTACGGTGGAGATTGCAGGCACTCGACCCCTGCAACCTTGGAGCAGCCTCCCCCACTAGTCAGAAAATGGAAGACGAAAGAAAAAAGAAAAAAAAAAGTGGACAAACGTAAGATTGATTCGTACCTTCAGCCCAAAGCCATGGAAATCGTACAATTCTCATTTTCTGGGCAGGGCGGATCTCTCGATAGATCCATTGTCCGGTGGTCAATGGCATTCAGCAATACAATGGCTTGAATGAAACCCAACATACCAAGGCTGAAGAGAACAGGAAAACGAATCGGTCTAAGACGTGAAATTTAAGAAATAATAATTACTCCGTATAATACAAGATAATATGAAAAAAACTGAAAGAAAAAAAAAAAAAAAATATCAAAACAGAGTTTCAGATGGTCAAACCCGTGAAACTGCATCGCCTGACCAATCCGATGCGCCACCCACGAGGACGGGCAAATGAACGGACCACCCTTACCAGGGGTACTTCTACGATTCTGCCACTCGCTAATGTTTCATCTTGCTGCCTCCTCGGAGATTTGCCCCATCTGCCCATCTTCCCATGGATATGAACTGTCCAGTGACGACTCGTGCTTACGTCCTGTCCCATTATCCATGCCACCACAGTCCACCCGGTCTCACCGGCTTTTTCTTGTCCACGCTGTCTCGAGCAGTCCAGAACGCCTTGGGCTGTCTAGCCGAACGGGTCCCAAGTACCGTTGCCGAGTCGAGCCTCGCGAATTGAGTAATTTAAACAATCACCGTGGTCTTGGCTGATCTGTCATGATCTGTCAAGTGGCCGGTCTCCCGAGGCGTTAACTTAGCGTATTGGGAACTTTATACGATAAAGTATGCCCATCAAATTCTATCCCAATCGCATTGTTAACATTCCACGTGGACGACTGATAGAGACCATCTGCACATCGTACATGGGTATAGCCTGTATGTACATGGACATATACATACATACAAGTTGCATACCGCCGTTGCTGACCCGACAGATGACAACGTAGACGCCCGTGTAACCTTGGACTGTTAATTATACGGGTCGTCCACGGTACTACCGGCCCCAACGCCATCGGACTTAGCTGGCGCCTCCATGCAGGGTTCTGGAGTCAAGAACAACGGTCAGTCTATGGGTACTCATCCCATCTTGTTTCACCTTTATCAATCTTTGTTTTTCATTATGCCCTTCCTTTGGTTCTCTAGCTGCAGTTGATGTCATGATACCACTCATTGTGACTTTTGATATGAGCTGTAGCTTGATGTTGAATATCAGCGTAGCGATATGAAAGGGGGACCATAGCAAGCTTGAATATAAGCATGACTGGAACATGTTGAAAAATAATTTCAACACACGAATCAAGGCGTAGCTTACAAAGAATGGATGTGAAAGGAAGCCTGAAGACGAGCCAACAAAGGATCAGGGGTGAGCCGGTTGATAGATCCAATTCTTCTACAGAAACTCTTGATCGGATAAGCTCGATCTGCACAGCTCCTATCTCGACTGTCTATTCCTTTGATACCGACCCAGCTGAAGAAGATCATGTCTAGTTCAGTGTGGTCTCCTGAGCTCCTGATCTCGCCAGGTCGGTAGCAAACAGACAATTGTGGCTATCATCTCCCGAGGAAAAAGCTCTGCAGTCCTCCTTGTGGCTATTCTACTCTCTTACTATCGTAATATACACAGGGTGAGTCCTACAGTATACATTCTACCCCTTGAAAGAGTAGTTTGATTTATCGATAAATCCGAACCTGCTGGATTGACAAAAGTCACCCCTTGCCGCCGGGACCACAATGAGTTAATGCTGCTCTGCCCGTTTTGAGGAGTCCAAACATTCCAAACAGAAACAGCTCATGCGGACAAGTCTGCACGAGTCATGACCGCATACCATCGATCGTTCCGGCGACGCCCGTGATTCAGACCAACATCCTCCGTAGACAGATAACGGTCGATCTAACAAAACCAACTCTAATGAGATTAAAGCTTACTCTGAAAATGGTCCCAAACCCAGATTCAGTAATCCTATCGCATTAGAACCATTTCCAGTAACTCGTACAGTAACATTTTCTCCTCCCAGAACCACCTGCAATTCCACTCTGGCTACCGACGGAGATGCAGGTGTTCATTCAAACCGCGGGTTAATGCTGCATCTCGACATCCGGGTTATCCAAGGGTACAGCTCTCGAGATGCGACGAACAAAGAGTGTAGATAGGACGGCAGAGACAATGGATTTGCTTCAGCAATGAAATTCTTGGATACTGAGCGAAGATGGCTTGTAGTTATATCCAGGACTCAGTTTGAATTAGTGCTGCAGTAGTTGGGACACTTCTGGTTGAAGTAAACATATATATAAATAGTATATGTTTACATCGATAGATAACATGATGTAAGACAAAGAAACTCTCAAGGGTATAGCTTCTTTAGATCTAGCCATCAATTCCTCCAAATATATCACAATCATTCTATGCTCCTACAACGCGTGATTGATATATATATATATATCACCTATCATTCATCTGGAGCTGTTTCACACCCAATGTCTTTACTCCTCTTCACTAGCGGAGATCAATCTCCATCGTGATATCGGTTGTGGTACCTAGCATATTATCCTCCTTCAATAACTGCACATACATTCGAAGGCAACAACCGTTTCTACTGAACTTGCTATTTCCATAACGCTGCTGCTTAGTAAATTTCCTGGATCCGTTCAGAGTAATATGCTAGAGATATATCAACCCAATCCACTATATCTATTAAACCCTCCCTCTACTTCCTCAGTCTACCGTCCTTCTGACTCTAGAATATCAACTACATCTACCCCTAATCATCCACTAACGGGGACTGTCAATACATATACTCCGAAAGATCACTCTTCAATATACCATTCCAGTCCAAACCAGACAAGCAAACAAGTACAAAACGAAGATAAACATACAAGTATAAATTAATCTCCCCTCCCTCACCCACAATTGAAATAGATTGAACACAAACACAACCACATACCATCCATAAACCTACATCCGCGTACAGAAACCACACACAATTAACACAACACCCAAAAGAACCCTATCTAGCACACAGTCACTCACCCAGACTCAACTAATCTACACAAAATCCCTCATCTACGGTAAAGTCAGTAAATGTTTCACCCCCAGGATCCACACCTGCAGCCTTAGCCCCCCTAATGTAAGAGAAGATGATTAATCGGCAGAGTCCGATATCGCCATTTACTATATATCAGATGCTTGGTTAAGCGGCTAGATGATCGGCGAGGGTTAATTACCGTGGTTAATTTATGTGAAACACGGTGCTGGCAGTAATATAGTGGGTGTGGGTTTTGGTTGCATTGATGTATGATCTATGGCTCTTGTTTATTATACCTATGAGAGGTAAGGGATGTGTTTTCTGTTCTATTTTCTTGTTCTGTAAAAAAGGAGTTTGTTTGTATGTAAGGTAGTATTTTGTTGCTAAATTTCCAATGGGTGATACTGCGCGTCTGATTATGGCCATCCTGTCCAGACTCAAAAACAGACAACGAAACCAATTGCTAATGCAAAAAGCCTCCAAATTCATAAACGAGAAGAACATCGATAGCCCAGTACTGAAAGTCATGAGAAAGGTCGGTCGCAGTAGCAAGACCTGCAGAATTATACATCCACCATCTTGCAACTACCACCTTCACATACAAGTAAATAGTTTTTCGCCGGTTCGGTCGGCTTCAAGTCTTTGTATAGCTTATTCCGAGTCCGCAACCAGAATGACTGATTACCGACGAAGTCTCCCACGTGGGAAGGCCGGATGTCAATGAGGGAAACGGTGGTCGTTGAGGTTGAGATCGCCTGACCGGCTTCTGCCCGAAGTCTCTGTACAATGAGCTCGCGCACGGATGTTGGCTCGTCGGATCCGCTGCTGAGGCTGTCTGAAGATCCGGGCCCGGCCTGAGGAAGAAGTGTCGTAGAGAGAACGCCTGTGTAGTTCCGTGAACCAGCTTCCAGTCCGGCAATTGCATCAAGCAGTCCGACAAAGAGAAATGGGTGCTGCAGGATCTCGACTGCGAAAGAATGACATGTTTGGCGACAGAGCAGCCGGTAATCTTCGTCCTCGAGCAGGTTGGCGAGACGCAGCAGGTTGCGTGCAATGACTCCGTTAACAGAGGGAGTGGCCGACTCAGTTCCGGTCTTTAAACGAAGCAGAGGACCCGGCATATCTGATGTCATGTTGGACGGCGTACTGTAGTAACCTGCCGGAGTTGATCCCACGTATGCAAGGAAATTTTCGTTAAGATATTCTGGTAGTATCGTTAGTACCTATAAGATGAGGGTTTGTCAGAAAAACCTACTCTGAAGCTGCTCTGCGAACTGCAGATAGCTGTCATCAAATGTTGCCTCGTACATATCCAACAAGCCGCTGATAAGATAAGCGTAATCGTCAGCAAAGCCTGGCGTATCGCCTCTACCACCATCACGATAGATACGCCACAGTTGCCCGGTTTGTTTATCAAAGAGATTATTCTTGATAAAGCTAATCGCTTTTTCCGCTGCCTCCCTGCACTGTACTGCCTTGGAGCTTTCAATACGCTCAAACAGAGCACTGCATTTGGCGAGTGCCCCAATGACTAGCCCATTCCAGGCGACGATGATCTTGTCATCCAGGTCAGGGCGGACTCGCGTTCGTTCCCGATACTCGCGTAGTTTTTGCTTCGCCGAACGAATGATTCTTACTACTTCTTCTTCTCCTAACCCAAATTCCCTGGCCAGCTTGCTCGGGGTCACCTTTACCGAAAGCACATTCTGGTTCATAAATTCGTCGTGTGGGTCATTCTCGGGGGAGATATTACCGTCAGGGTGCATACCCCAGTGGCGAGCACAAACCCCAGCATCCCGTTGGCCGAGCACCTGTGTCAGCTCTTTCAATGTCCATACATAGAATGCTCCTTCGCGTTTTTCCGTGTCATTCGGTGATGGCAGGCTATCAGCGTCTTCCGAAGAGTGAAAAGCGCCAGTGGGTGACTGGATAGGTGCGGTAGTCAGGTAAGTGGCTAAATCATATACGGCGCCGAGCAGTTCGGGATTGTGGGTTATCTTGAATGCATCCACATATACATCCAGGAGTTGTGCTTGGTCATAAAGCATCTTTTCAAAATGAGGTAGGCTCCAGTCAGCAGTGACACTGTATCTTGCGAAGCCATGTCCAATATGATCACGGATGCCACCACGTGCCATACTAATGAGCGTATGCACCGCCATGGCAGTTGCTTTCTCACATTCTTCTTGACCAACAATATCCGACACCGCATTTGGGTACGCCCCGAGCCGCAGTAGAAAGCTGAGGTTGGCGGGGGTGGGAAACTTAGGTGCTCTAGAAAAACCTCCATGTACAGAATCATAGCGAGACACAAAGTGTTGATAAGCCTCCTCCAGAAGTTCAATGTCCAGATCCTCATCCGCTTCCTTGTCTCCTTGGTACGAATGTGTTCCTTCCTCGGCGAATTCCCTGAGTTGCTTCGTGATCTCCTTCGCACTATCAAGACACCGTTGCTGTTGGGTCTGCCACACCTCCCGTAGCTTTTCCAGAATATCTACAAAGCCGATAGTCTCATTACCTAGTAGCGTCGTCGAATTGGGACCAGGCCAGTAGGTACCGCCAAAGACCGGTTCTAGATCCGGAGTTAGGAATACGTTCAACGGCCAACCACCAGAGCCAGTGGTAGCTTGCACATAGTTCATGTAGATATCGTCAATATCTGGTCGCTCCTCGCGGTCCACCTTGATGGGGATGAAAGATTCATTCAAGATGGTAGCCACCTCCGGCGACATGAAGGATTCCTTCTCCATGACATGGCACCAGTGACAAGCCGAGTAGCCGATACTGAGAAACACCAGTCGGTTATAGCGTCTGGCGAGGTTGATCGCTTCTGCATCCCACAGTTGCCAGGCGACTGGGTTGTTCATGTGGGCTCTAACATACGGCGACCGGCTGTCCCGTAGTCGGTTGACCAGCTTCGGTCCCGCATCGCTGGCGCCGTGTTGAAGATGCGCATGCAAGCCTGATGGGGCCGCCATCTTGCGCCAGGATGATCTCCGCGGGAAAGTGAACGACTGCTGGTGAGTGGTACACCGCCTGCTGTAGCGTAAAGACACCCCGGTCCAGCCGCGCGTCTGAGGGGCACCGTGAGCGACTAGGTTCCAACGAATATTTGCAGAGTAAACAGCCCGGAGGCTAGACTAGTGATGATCGAGACTCTGTAAGCACACGTGGACGATCAGGTAACAAAGGAGGGGAAATAAAGAAAGGAACGAGACGTGGAGAGAGTACGTGAGATGCCCTTCGATAGGCTGACCCGCATCCGGGAGATCGTCGGCCGTCCTGCGTCATCCATGCATCAAAGCGTGCACGTGACTGGGGTGGATTAGTCATCACCATCAGCAGACAACAGAGTTATTATTACATCTGGTCAAAGAGCGTTTCCCATCCGATCAGAGCTGGTCCGGCTCATACGGGACGCTATATGATCGACTTGAGGCTCGCGTCAGAGCCTTATACTGGGGCTGTACTTCTGACTCCAAACCTGAGGGACATAACAACTGGGAGCTACTTTCAGAGCCCCTCAGTGGTGTAGCAAGCGAAGAGGTGGAGGGGCGAATACTTCTTGCTCTTTCTGCTTTGTGCATCAGAGCCAGCCATGGGGATATCCGCTATGAATGTGCCATGGTCCTCCCCTCTTACGAAGAGCTTGTCCGCTTCTTCCACCCTGGCATAGGTCTATTCCCACGCATGCATTATCTGACCAGTACCTTCGGAGGAAACAGACTGGCGGGATCGATATACATAGACCCCACGATTTTGGATATTCTTTTGGTACTCACTATTGGTGCGTTGTGCCTTTTGCTTGAATTCCCATCCCTGTAGGGTAACCCTTTGTTTTGTAAGCACCCAGTGCCATGCAGCCAACTTGTTGGCATAATCCCAAGATGAAACGAATCCCATTATAGGATAGCAATTATCCGAGTCGTAGCTTCATTAAATATCCTGATGGACAACGGGAAAGTCTAGCGGGTCACCCACCCAACTCTAATGAATACGTAGCACGGTGACGGCATATAGCATGTATCCCACTTGCCCTTGCTTCCTCGCGCAAGGACTCGACTACGGTTTAGATGACTTCTCTAACATTCTGTTATCATGCAATGAGGAGTCACCTGTAGAGCCACGACGCATGAGTGGCTGGCAAAGGGTATGATACATTCCATCAAACAGGAAAGAGACCCCAAGGCTGCGTCCGGACATATTAGGATAGTCGAATGGGATGATTTTTCGTTGGACACATTCTTTGACCATCTTAAAGCTATGGTTGATAATGATTTCATTTATTTATTGTTCGGCCCTGTTTAGATCGATGAAAGTGACGCATATAAAAAGCTAGAAAATTTCTAGATAGTGCAGGATCAGACCCCCATTCTTTCGTTACGTGAAAGCAGCCACTACATCCAATAGCAGGTACGCTATGGATATTGCTTCTCAGCTAGGGTCGATTTACACACAATTTCTTCACGATCTGAAATTGACCGAACCAACGAAGAGATGTGAGAACGCAAAGCACTTCAATTGCAGGTGCATCTACAGAGCTTGGCCAACCATCTACGGCTAGCCTATAAATATTATGACCCGCTGGTTGGGAACCTCATATTCACATCCTTTTCTAACCTCCTTACATCCGACTGCTCTTGCTACTCGGGAAGGAGTTAAAGCGATAACAATATCCCCACGGCAAGGCGGACAGGGCTTTCCATGGTATATGCGTGAGAAAGATGGCGCAGGCGAGGCATTTGCCTGGTTTACTTTCCCCAAGTCACATTGCCCAAAGCTTGATGTCCCAACCGAAGCTATCCCGGACATGGCCGCTTTCTCTGCTTGGTGATTGACATTTTTCGTGAGTATTTGGGGGTCTCGAGATGAACCCACTGACCAGATTCGGAAGATTCTACAAAGAACAGAATATTGGCGCACGCATGCCGCAGGATATGTACACTTGCACATCATGCATGGGCGTTACAGGTCGTGGGGGGTTGGTGTGGGGAGTAGACCTGGTCTACAGGAGGTTCTGAAGTAATGTGAATCTATTATTTGCGCGTATTTTACCCTGAAGTAGATACCCCTGACAGGCTCCGCAGAAGTCTATTCCCAGATCCATTGTTCTACTGTGGCATATGTATGTGCAACATATATAATCGTTGAAAACAATGCAACGGATTCATGTACAGAGTATATCTATATATAATCCTTATACGTATCTACGAATACAAAGGACGTTATTCTTTTCTTTAGGAAAAAAAAAAAAAAAAACCGGCACATGATTGATGTGAATTCAAATATATAAATCAGAGAAAGCTTTCCCGTAACCATTCTTTCAGTGCGCCAATAGTGGTGCAATCAAGGAATATTGAGCTTCTCACCTCAATTCCCATTTTCTCTTTGAACTTTTCTGCCAGCACAAGGGACAGTAAAGAGTCTACTCCAATCGCTGCAAACTCCGTTGCATCCTCGAGTTCTGCCAGATCCAAAGATGTTTCTGCCGCGATTAATCCCATCACCTTGTCCATTGGGTCCGAATTGGCCGAAGCAGCCGGGGTTGTTTCTGCTGTGGGCACGAATAGTGATGGTTTTGAAGGCTTCTCGACCACCGCCGGTGCCAACGGCTTTGTATCATGCTGATCATTAACAGATAACTGCCCGGGAGCCTTTGAAGAGGCCGTAACCAGCTCCTTCACGATTGAACTCTTCTGAACGGCTGCTTTGCAGGGAGTCAAACCGGGCTGGTGTGCGTCGGATGGACTGAAAAACTTGTTGAGCAGCATCCGTGGGACAGTCCGGAACCGAAGACCCTCTACCAACCCAATAATTTCGCCTCCCTGTAGTATGTACAAGTCTCCAGCATACATACCAGGCTCCGCCTGTGACACCATGCGTACGTACGATTGGTATTCACTCCCTGGGAGGAGCGGCTTGGCAATACGAAAGGACTTAAATCCAGGCGTCACGAAGAAGTTCTTCCGCGTGTCGACCGCATTGCCGCCGTTCAGGATGAAACCAGCTAGATGGCTGACGCTATCAGTATGTTCCGGTGGAATCGTCCAGTTGCCTCCATCCTTCGATGATAGGACAACCTTTGCTGCGGCTTCCATTCCATGTAGCACAACCTGCTGCATGCCTCGATAGCGGTCCGCATAATCAACAAGGTTAGCAAATAGTGTGTATGCCAGGTCACGGGACAGTCGATTAGCAACGCCTTCGTTAGCCAGACGGTCCAGGACCTCAATCCTGCTGGTAACAAGATGAGCATAGGAGGCCCACTGGTCTAACCAGACTTGGTTGTCTCCAAAATCCACCTCCGCAGAGGCGAAGCCATCATCCAGATGCCCGGAATCGGGCAGTACATTGTACCATTGAAGCTGTACGGATAGCTTCTTGCTGAAGTCTGCTGTAGCAACAACCCTTATTTGCTGAGGGATGGTCTTGTTTTCACGGAGGACGAGGCCTTGCAAGACCTGGAGGTTACGCATATCCATTCCCGGGCATTGTGAACCCGGCCGGATGCGATCAAAGAGATGCTTTGCGAGCGTCAACGCGATATCGACGTGAATTGACTGTTGGAAATAGATATGATTAGATTGAGAATCCGTACAGGAGAGAGACCCTTACCGATGTTACAACACCATGTCCATTCATACGGTGCCCATTTGCCGCCTCGAAGAACTCTGGTTGCATTAGATCGGATTGGATGATAATGGACCCTTCTTCGCCTGAAATACTCTCCTCAAACACCTGATGAATTAGAGATGTACGGAGTGTGGACGGAATGCCAACAGAGTCTGCGTGTTGGATACAAGTTGGTAGTTGATTTTTGACAAGCAACCAGTCACCTGTATACTGGAGCCAGTGGTTCTTCGCATTCCAACTGTACGAGGGAAGGTCATCTAACAGACGCAAATTTCTTTCAAAGGGCCGGTGCCATTCCACCCAGTTGACATCTATGCCAGCACTGTAGACAGATGCCAAGGTACTCGACAAGGTTAAGAAGTTGTCTTCCCCGCGCCGCAGGGAGGGTAGAATCAACGAAACCCCCGGAATGGCATTCTTGATGAACTGCACAAATGTTGGTTGCGGTCCGATCTCCAGCCAAATGGTTTTTGAGTCAACCACCCCCATCTCCCATGCTTTATCGACCGCAGGAATAAAGTTAGCGGTCTCACGCGTGGCACGCCGCATGTAATTGGCGTTGATGGTCCTGTCATCAAACACACAATCTTCTAACAGGCATGAAATGAAGGGGACATTAGGGGCCTTGAAGGTAGCCGCTTGCGCAAGAGCTTCAAAACCATCGAGGATTGGGTCCATTTGCGTCGAGTGGAAAGCATACGGAACATTGAGCTGATGGCATTTGATTCCAGCCGCCTCGAGATTGCTGCGAATGTGTGTGATCTCTTCTATAGTGCCGCTGAGGCACATCTCTCGCCGGCCATTGCGCGCAGCAACCTCATACCTCGCACCATGGAGGTTCTCCTTTACCTCCTCTTCCGTTGCCCGAATTGCAAGCATGGCATGGGTGTCCATTTCACATTTACTTTGGAGCAATTCAGCCCGACGACCGGCTAAAAGCAGGGAATCGGAGGCAGATAGCACTCCGGCAGCGTATAGGGCGGCATAATCTCCAAGACTTGCTCCCATGGTGATACTAGGACGAATTCCCACCGTTTGGAGGAGTCGAACGAGTGAAATTCCGACACTAACCAACGTCAGATGGTTAACCAGAGGGGCAAAGGTTTTGTTCTCGGTGTCTGTAAGAACCGGTATGAATGAAGGGAAGCCGTGGCTTTGACACAAATCATCAAGCTGGTTGATATCTTTGCGGAACACCGGGTGCAGCTCATACAGCTGCCGACCTACCCCGGAATGGAGAGTCCCTTGGCCAGAGAAGATGAACGCTACTGAAGGCGCCTCATTCGGAACAGGCCTTTGGGTCTCTGCTGATGGAAGATAAGCACGTAGCCCTTTGGCGATGTCTTCAATCGTCTGGCCGCTGACTCCAACACGATGAGTATGGTGGAGCCGACGGGCGGTGGTTGTATACGACAGATCCCCCACCGGCAAGCCTGGGTTGCGTTCTAGATGGGTGATGAGCCGCTCGATGTTATTCACAAAGGATGTCTTGCCTCTGGCGGAAACAGTCACGACTGTACCTGCACGTGGGTCCGCTTCACTGGGAGGCTGTTGGCAAGGCGGCTCCTCTAAAAGAAGAGTGGTATTTCCACCAGCCGCACTGAAGTTGTTAACCATAGCATAGCGCTTCCGGTGGGGTGATCTCTCCCAGGGGACAGCTTGCCAGGGAATCTTAACATTCAATTTCTCCAAGTCAGGGAAGCTGGGATTTAGTGTTCTCTTCACGCCCACATGTCGAGGAATTTTACTGTGCTTAAACACAAGAAGTGTTTTAATCAAAGCTGTGATACCAGCAGCCGCCTCACCATGGCCTACGTTGGCTTTCACGGCACCGATATACAACGGACGCTTCCTCCTGGGAGCAGTCGGGGCGAAGACCTTTGTGACAGACTCAATCTCTGTGGTATCTCCAGCCTGGGTGCCAGTGCCATGTAACTCAACAAAGTCAACATCCATCGGGTCAACACCAGCCTTGTTCAGGACCTGGCGGTACAGATCGATCTGGGACGGTGCATGGGGGTGGGTAATAGAGATTGCCTCTGCTGAATGATTGGTAGCCGAGGCAGAAATCACACCCAAAATATTGTCATTATCAGCCAAAGCGTCTGGAAGACGCTTCATAACAATAGATCCAATGCCATCTGCACGACAGTATCCATCAGCATCTACATCCCAGGTTTTGCAACCTCCTGTTTTTGAGAGGAAGTGGCCACGACTGAGGGCCGCAAAACCATCCGCATTGGTCAACACGTTCAGGCCGCCGGCCACGATCATGTCACTGTCGCCATTGTGAAGCGAAGTGCATGCAATTTGGACAGTAGCAAGACTTGAAGAGCAAGCAGTGTCACAGTTGAAACTTGGACCGCTGAATTTGAAAAAATAATTGATCCGTCCAGGTGCAAATGCTCGGCAATTCCCCGGGATCAGATACGTATCAACGTCCTGATTGGCATTGGCTTCACGGTAGTCGTCACAGGATTGGCCATAAAATGTGCCAACCCGCTTTGGGTTTGTCGATGGAGTACGATTGGGAGAGTAGCCAGAGTGCTCCAACGCTTCGTAGGCAGTTACAAGAGCTAGTCGATACATGGGGTCACAAACGGCAGCTTCCCGGGGCGACATGTTGAAAAAGCTGGCATCAAAAAGTCCAGGGTCATCGATGAAGCACCCAAATGGAGTCAAGCTAGTATTCCTCCTCTCTCCAGTTGGATCAGTATGCGTTTCAACGTCATACCTATTGGCAGGAACCTTTTGATGGACATCACGTCCTTCTTCAAGGAGCTCCCAAAAGAGGTTTGGGCTATCGGCTCCTCCTGGAAACCGACAAGCCATGCCCACAATGGCAATTTTGCAATCGGAAGTATTAATCGGCTGTTCATTGATGTCGTCTTCAACCCAAGATTGAAGATCAAAGGATTTCAACTCACACGCCGGATACCCTGATTCCTTGGTGGCTACCAATTCTTGGGTTGCATGGTAAGAGTGAAACGTATAGAGCTGTAGGGTTTCCGAGGAAGTCAAATGCAGCCTGTCTATAACAGAGCGCACAACCTTGCTCCAACGCACGGCACAAGTAAGAATCTCAGTAATGACACAATGAAAGAGCTCCACTGCAGTGGCTGCCTCGTAAGGACGGCCATTGCCAACAGATATGAAAGGCACTTTTTTAATATCCCGATTCGCGATGGACGGCCGCACCGCCTCGACAATCCTCTCCACGTGGGTGGAGTTATAGATATGCGGAGCGTGACAAGGTCCACCATAAACAGCAATTGAAACAAAGCGTGAGTACCGTAGTTTCTCAGAGAACCGAAATAATCTCTGGAGCTGGGATGGAGGGCCGCTAACGATGACATTGTCAATGCCCTCTCCACTGATGAAGATCTTGGATTGCACTGGAAGGTTCTACTCCACGAGTCAGATTGAAATGACCTTGATGGTTTGGCATACTCACCGTAGCCGAGTTGAAAACGTCAAGCTCCTTTTGTACTGTTTCGACACTAAGACCCTTGACTAACTTCGCCCAGCTCTCCGGCGCTTCTCCTTGCTCGACAGCTTCAAGGTTATTTCCAACCTCTCGCGCAACAGCCTCTAGTCGAACAGCCATACGAATCACCTCTGCTCCTGCCGCAGGCAGCTCTGACAGGGTTGACGAGGAGGCTACAGCTGCTCCTACGAGTAGTCCGGCTCCTATGCCGGTAAGACATGATCGGGTTTTTGAAAGTCCATATTCGCTAGGGTGTTTGTCATAGTACCTACATCAGATTAGTCTATCGTTAAATGGAGGCGGCTTCGGTGTACAGAAAAGGGTACTGCAGCAAGAAACCGGACTACTGACCCGATGAATAGCCCGAGTTGAACAACGAGGAGCATGATAGACTCAATTGCACTCCCGAAAGGCAGCTTCGATAAGTTTGGCAACTCCGCAAGATCCAGTATATTGCCGAAAGGTGGAAGTGTGGCTTTCAAATCATCTGGTAGAAGGCGGAATTCCTCACGCAATGTGATTGTAGCGTCATCCAGAAACAGACGCAGGAAAACATGGCTTGCAGTCTTACTGCATTGGCGAAGGTGTGCCACAAGCCCTCGTAGATCAGCTGTAGGATATTCATTTGGAAAGTGATAGAGCTGCAGCTCCTTGGAGTCAAGCATGACAAAAGATGAAGGAGTGGTTGCACATTCACTGTCCATGATCACGAGAAATACGAGATGAAATGAGATGTTCTTGCTATGGGTATCCAAAGAGGCAGACTTAGATAGGTGTCTACGCCGCATTTATGTATGTTGGTTCTGTCCCTTCCCAAACCCTAGCCTGCAGATTCACCTAGTGCTTATTCGCCTACGCAGCTTTAGTTGTAGAATACAGTTATGTATCGTATTGATGACACCGTCAGTGTATTACAGGTTATTTTCTTTTACCAACCTAAACTTATACTATCTCTGTACGTACGTTTTGCCCCGGTGAAGGTCCACCTACCATTAGGCTTGCGGTGACCATGTCCGAAGGAATACCACCAATTTGTCCACAAATGCATTCCAGCCGGACCTATCTGGTGGCGTGTCTCCAACAGCCCTGTCTTCGGACGGGCTTATCTCACTGATGTTCGCTGCACCTTTTGCAGGGATGTTGCGACTAAGCCATTCAGCCCCCTCTGAGCCTCGGAATCCATTCTGTCCGATAGCGTACTCGGGAGGAACCTCCGGCCAGGCGTCAATGCCATCCAGAATGGCCACAGACATCCCTCCCACGAAGTGTGTCTCTACATGGCAGTGGAACATCCAAGGGCCAGGATTGGTAGCATGATATCGCATGACGACCCACGACGGGCCATCAAACCCTGTAACGAAAGTATCTCTGTAATTAGGGTTGTCGAGGCTGAATGCCTCGGGTTGCGCCTGCATGGCTTCCTCCGTCGTTGAGTAGTTCCAAATACCCATTCCAGCGCCTATCTGCCACATCTTAGTGGTGTGCTTATGGAGGACATGTGGGGCATCTCGTTTTTGCAGTGGGTGAGATGCTACCTGGACCACCAGATCGACCCAGGTACCGTTTTTGGTCTGAATGATCAAGTCTTTCTCCATTTGTTCGGTTGGAGCACTGCGATTGTGGAGGAGGGGTCTATATGCATTCTCGTCCTCGTTGTACAGCCCACCACCGCTGAGTGTATGCTGCCAGGCGTGTGTCCATCGTGATGTATTGAGGACATGTAGTGCATCCGAATGGGTTGCTGGCTGGAGAGGAGGATACGGTCGGAGATGCTCCCGGTCGGGCCAGGTGATTGGGGTGACATTACGTGCACCATAGTCGAGTGCGGTTGGACGTTTGATCCCGTCCGGCTGATGGCCTTTGTAGCGCAGCGTTGCGTAACCGGATAGGACCTGGCTGATTCCGTCATCGGCGACTTGGATGGTGTAGTCTCGATATGTGTTGTTGAGCTTTATCAGCACTGCGTATCTCTCACCGGCATACTGCCGGACGATATCAACCCGCTGTGGCTCGATATAATGGCCGTCCACTTCGTATATCCACATAGGATGGTCTGCGATTGTAAACACTGTCGCCTTGAATGTGGCCGCATCGATAAAATTCAGACTGGCCCAGCCCACTGCTGGATCAACTTCGATCACATCATGGTCTCCTTCACCAGGGATACATCCTTTCTGCAACCCGCGAGGCACATTTTGCGGCTTCGCGACTCGGAGATGGCGGCCTTGGGTCGCCCAAACGTAAGGAAGACAGCTGCCATGTTATTAGATTTCTAGCGCTTCAGATAGTGAACGTCATATGGTACTGACCCTTTGTCACTCACTTGCTGGGGGTATATAGCCCATTTAATAAAGTTCATCGTATGGTTGACGAGATAGTCCTCTCCAGGACAATAGACATTCCCTTTGCCGTTGATGAGAATACTGTCCACACAACTGAGAAATCGGTCAGTCGCTTTTGACTGAGGACCGGGCATGAATGAGGGAAAAAAGAAAACGAAGAAAAGAAAGAATAAAGATACTTACAATAGGTTGAGATTTGCAGCTTTCTCGGCTTCGATGTAGTCCCACGACTTGAACTGACTCCAGTCCGAAACCACTACCAACTCTGGATTTGCAACAGCTTGTTCAATGCCTTTAATGTCGTCTGTATCATTGGTGATTAAATGCCACGGGGTTAGGGTTTCTGGTTTAGGGCTGTTCTCTAAGTTAAAAGTCGATCGGATAGAATCAATCGTGTTGCCTTGTCTCACCGGATGAAGATTCCCCCGTAGAGTCCGTCCAAAGTGATGGTCCGTATATGTCCATGATACCTATCCCGTCAGTATGATGCCCCGACACGACGTAGCACCTGAAAAGGTCTCCCTACCAATACGTTCCAGCAGGGTACGCCTTGAATCGGTAAACATAACTGTCCCCAACTTCGATCGGCGCCTGAGTAAGACCGGTCGCTCCGTCCGACCACGGTGTTCCATGCATTCTGTGCAATCCATTGTCATTCGCTGCTTTTCTCACCTAGGTTTTATAGGGCAAGACCTACTCCAAGCCGTGCCAATGGATACTAGCATTAAAGGGCATAGCATTGTGAACCAGTACTTCAATATCATCACCTTCGTCCCAGTAAAACTTTGGACCAGGGAAACCTCCGTTCATCTTAATCATATCTCGCGCCTGGCCATTGGGGGCGCCTTCGTCCCATGTCAGAACGATCTCTTCGCGCACAAGTTTCGAATGTACTCCAAGGAAGGCAAATGCCGCAAGGAGAAGATTGAAAAGTAACTTCATCCTGGGAAAAAGGACAGGTATGTAGCCTGAAAGTCGCAAAGATCACCAGAACCTTGCAATGCTTTATAGAAGGTGAAAACGATAGTCTAAGCTAGGCGGCACCGCTATTTACAATACACAGAAGCAGAGTAGAGTGGGGCCGAGATCATAGGATTAGCAATACTGCGCCTTTCACCTCTTTCAGCACTGCATGACGCTAAGACCCTGTAGAGGTGGAATGCTATTCCTTTCTTTCGATCAGCCTTGCCGGCTTAAAAAGCCAAACTTCCATGCAGCACCAAACAGAAAATAGCGAATGCGACCTCTAAACTGGCAGTCTTTGGATTTTCTGATGGAGAGAATACGGTCGTTGGCAGGCAGCCCTTTCTCTCGTAACGTCCCGATCATGCCCAGGTTCAAGAGAATTGTTGTTCGAATTGCCTTTGCCGCAACAGCAGTCGGGCTACTTGCATTAATGATACAAATGTATCTGAAGTTCCTGTTGAAGGATCTCCAGCAAGAGCTGTTGCAAACGATGGGAAAAATACCAACGACTTCGCCTGCCGCTTTCCGTACAGCCGCCGATGAAGCACAGGTTGCGCCAACGTTATGGGATCATCTCTGCAATGATAGCCACGTTTCTAAATTTTCTGGCCTCCTAATGATGCTGGATGAGGAACGAGAGATGCTGAGCTCACCAGATGGAGAGTATACGCTGTTCGCCCCCATTGATGATGCTTTTCCGCTGGAGAGCTTCGATTGGGATTTACCCGAGTTTTACTGGCTCTTTCTGGTTCAGTATCACCTTGTGAAAGGCACATTCTCGATGAAAGACCTTGAGATGAGAGAAACGCTCCCTACACACATATGGGCAGACATCTACGAGTCGTATTCGCAAAGGATGAGTTCACAGTTCACTCCAGAGGGTTCCGTGAGGCTCAATCATCGTTCTACGGTCATCCAGCCGGACGTGGTATGTGTCCTTGCTCTTCCCAGCGAGTCTAGCCCGTGATACTAACATCTCATATTAGAAAGCAAGTAATGGGTATCTACACTATGTCGATCGGGTCATCATGTTGCCGGGTTCAACCGCAGATGTGCTCCGATACATGCCAGAATTCAGTACTCTCCGAGAGGGTCTGATACACACTGAGCTGGCCACGATTGTCAATGATACCTCGCTCCACAACGGACATACCTTTTTCGCCCCCTCCAACACTGCCTTCCAGAAGCTCGGCCCCGCTGTCAATCACTTCCTGTTCAGTCCCTGGGGAAAGGAATGTTTGCGAGCTCTGTTGGAATATCACATCCTTGGAAACCAGACGCTCTTTACGAACTCCTACTTCCGAGCCAATGGACGAGGGCCTGGCCAGTTTCATCCAATCTCACCAGGTTTTGAGGTAAGAGAATCACTGTCCCCTTTGCGTCTTATCATTATTTCCTCACCCCCTCACCCAATTAAAGAACAACGCTGATTGGGGCCATGCAGGCTGCCCTCCCCACGATGATTGCCCCTCTCCATGTGAACGCCGCGATATTGGAACACGAGTCTCGAGGAAAGATCACCATAAACCACGCAGTTGATGTGGTCATGCCGGACATTGTCGTTCAAGATGGTGTGATCCATTGCATTGATGACATCCTCCTGCCACCTAAGACTTTCTCACGACCCCAACAGAATGATCACCGCCCTCCGGTGTGGGAAATGATTCGAACGGGTTTGTTCGGACCAAGGAAGCTGACGGTAGAGGAGCTGCTGGAAAGATTCGAGCCTTATCTGACGCAGGGGGCGGAGAAGACGTAATGCAAGGATCGAGGCGTGGGGCGATGTTGGAGTGGATGATACTAGGCTCAGGTCACCCTCTTAGGTACTGTGATTTAGTAGATCCTCGGAGTGAGAATTGGCCCCGAAATGGATGTCAGACATGCATATTTGATACTACTACTACTGTAGTGTCCTAGGAACTGTCACAGTTACACCACACATGCATGCATTAGTTCATCAGTGGACTTCTCGATAAGATCTTGCAGTTTAATATCGGACTGGTTGTCTAGTAGCGCCTTGGCTGATCCTACGTGATACCCTGCATAACTAGCGTAATGGAGACACGCTAATTAGGGCCATTACGAAGCTGGTCGTTCCTCTCGGGGCCTACCATCCAATAGGATGCACGCCATGCATTCTCGGGCCCGAGCGATAGCGTGCTGATCATCCTAGTTGATATTCCGACTTTTGAAAGCTTGTTCTCCTGCAGTTGTCACCCAGTCATATCATTGCTCCATAAACATGCATCGAGGCTATCCATGAGCAATTTGATTGGCGTTTTGAAGTAGTGCTTATGTGGGATTGTGCCTTGATCACAATTTTTTGTCATGTATGTAATATACTGCATCTGCAATGGTACGACATCGTCACATACGAAAGAAAACGTACGGTATGTGTATTTCAGTTGTCATAAAACCTCCTAGAAGTTTCAATCTGACGTTGGCCCTAATTTGAGTAGTGATAGTCCTTTGACAATAAGCTGATCCTGTTTTACTGAGGGGTAGAAGGGAAGTAGCATAAGACCTACTCTTTCTCTTGATCAACTCAAGTCAGCTTCTATTGGCATTCATCGCTACGATGGAAAACCCCTGCGAGAAAGCTGAGCAGACCAGATACTCACCATCCCTCTTGGAGAAACTGGCCAATGACATATTGCAGAAATCCACCCAAATCAGTGTTTATTTGGCTGCAAATCATCATGCACAGCCGTCTTTTGATAGAGACGCACCCATTACCTGCATTCCCTCGAATGCACCGCCGGAGATTCGCAAGGCTCGCCAAGACTTAATGGAAGGGTCCTTGAAGGCCTTCCAGCTTGCGATGGGTCCAAGCGAATATATCCCCAATCTAGCATTAGGTGTCAGTGTGTCGTGTCTAGTTTTTTTCTCTCTCTCGATAATACGAGCTAATATTCTCCCAGTTTCATTACCTGGCATGTTTGCGGTGGCTGGCTTACTTTAACATCTTCGCGAAAGTGCCCCTGCAGGGTTCGCTCCCGTACGAGATACTAGCAGAAGAGGCGAACGTGTCTGAGACTCAGCTCAAGGCAATTGCTCGCATGGCAATGACCCACCATCTCTTCTGCGAGACAGAGCCGAACCACATCGCGCATACTGCTACGTCTGCACTCTTCGTGACCCATCCTGAGACCCATGACTGGGCGATGTTCATGTCGGAAAAGTCAGCGTCCTGTGCATCCAAGATCCTAGACGCATCGGTGAAATGGCCCAAGAGTCTGGCAAAGAACAATACCGCCTTTAATGTTGCATACGACACCGACAAACCCTTTTTCGAGTGGCTCGATACCCAGCCGTCAGAGCGAGAGCAGTTTGCCAAATACATGCGGATGATCCAACAGAGCGAAGGTATGTCGCTAAGTCACTTAGTGGACGGTTTTGATTGGGCTTCGCTAGGGAAAGCCACAGTCGTTGATGTGAGCAAAACCTCCCGTCTTCTGTTTCGGTGACCGGGATTCTTACTCTTTTGTGTCCATAGGTCGGAGGCTCGACCGGAGCCGCCAGCATCGCGTTGGCCAAATCATTTCCCGATCTGAATTTTATTGTCCAAGATCTCCCGGGAAATACCAAATCAGGCGCGGCGTCTCTGAACGAGCCATCCCTGGCTGGTCGCATCTTATTTCAGGAACACAATTTCTTCGACATCCAGCCGTTCAATGGCGCGGACGTGTATCTCTTACGCATGATTATCCATGACTGGCAGCTTGAAGATGCGGTCAAGATTCTTCAGCAGCTCTTACCGGCCTTAAAGAAAGGATCAAGAATCGTCATCATGGATATAGTCCTGCCGACACCAGGAACCATTCCAACCGTGCAGGAAGGCCTTCTGAGAGCCCGTGACCTGACGATGTTGCAGAGTTTCAATAGCACCGAGAGGGATATTACTGAGTGGACTGCTCTGGTGAAGAAGGCGGATCCGAGCTTACAGATCATAAATATCGTCCAACCGGTAGGGAGTATCATGGCTGTGTTGGAGATAGTGTGGGAACATAGCTAGCCGGAAAATCCCCGTGGGAGCGTTGAACGTTTGGTTATGTTTATACAATTTGTCTTTACTTATATTGTAACGGTGCTGGGCCTGTATATACCAACAATTAAAAAAAAGAAAATGGAAAGAGTTCAGCGGAGCATGAAATATAGACTGAGTTTTTACCCCTTAGCAAACCAAACCCGATGACCACTTTTGAAGCGAAACCCAACGCGCTTCTCCACAGCCAGCTTCATCAAGACCTCTTTCATAAATGGCTCAAAAACATGATCCACCACCTCTTCAGGAAGGGCACCAAAGACATGGGACACGAGTTCTCTCGGCGCAGCGCCCTCTTTACTTTTCAACTGAAGAGCCTTCAGGCCCGCTATAACCTGACGCTCTCGTCTGTGTTTCCGCCCAATCTCAGCCTGCAACACCCTCCGAAGGTCCCAGATTACCTGGCCATGACCCGGGTACCCGATCTCGCAGCTCTGATGCTGCATTTTACCCAGACTAGCCATATACAACGATAAATCCTCCACGGCCGTGGTGCCGTGACCGAGAATATTGTCGCCGGTGAAAAGGGCATTCTCCTCTTCCAGGAAGAAACACATGTGGTCCGTCGAGTGACCCGGTGTGAAAAGAGCATGAATAGTCGCGCCCTCCACGCGGAAGATCTGGCGATCCACAATGGGCTTTTGTCCAGTATCCGGATCACATTTGTAGATTGACTCCTTGAGTTCTGGATGGAGTCGTAAGAGGTCGGGCACGCCGCCCGTGTGGTCGCCGTGCCAATGTGTCAGGAGGACTTGGCTGATGGTGATATCGTGCTTGGAAAGCAGTTCCTCCAGATGATTGATCCATAGGGGTATGCCTTGGCCGGTGTCAATGAGGATTCTTCTGTTCCCTGTACCTACTAGATAGGTATTGGTGCCTTGAAGTTGCATCTGAAAAGGGTTGTCAGCAACAAGACTCAAGCTCATTGAGATACGGAAAGGGGATTGGCCTTTCTAGCATACGTGACCAGGATTGCCGCCAAGTAGGCGAAACACTCGAGGCGAGACTTGGTCTACCTCCGGTAGTTCTGGCAGTGACCGCACCTGTGCATTCAGGTAGTCTTCGAATGCATAGAGGTTGACCAGTTTATTGATAGAGCGGTCCATGGGTTTGAGACTTTGGCTAGGGACCTGATTTCAAGATGGGAAGTTTGTGGGTTGATCGGGACACCATTTCACATTGAGTTGTACTGTGCAGGAGATGCCTTAATACTTCTTCTTTGTCAACTAGACGAAAGATTACCGTACACGTACCGGAATTACCGGAGCAACCTGAACATGTACAATACGGAACAGACCGTCATTTTTATCAGTATTAGGGAAGTACCCAACTCAAGTGGTTTAGGTTTTTCCTACTCCAACCCCTAAAAGCTTGACTCATTCGATAGTGAGATGGAAGTCTAGCGGCAGATGGTGAACTACGTTAACTGTCTCAACCCAGTTGACCGACAGATTGGACAGCCATATAGCCTTTTAGCAACCACAGATACAAAACCAGCAGAAGATGTGATGGATAGACCGTACACAAGGAAAGTACATGCTACTTGGACAGCAAACTCAAGTCCTGAAGGTTTCGGGCCCGAGGACGTGAATCCGATTGGCCACTGACGTCCGAGACGTACAACATGGGCCCGAAAGTAGTTTTATATAGATATTTTATATGCTCGATAGCTATGGTGCGACCAAAAGTCTCGCAGTCCTCGCCTCTCTCTTATTGACTTACCTAGATTGCATTAGAGTATATGTTATCTGGAAGGTCTACTCTTAATTGAATTTCAATCAGTTCTAACCGAAAGATGCCCGAAGACGCAATGTCGCGAGAAAAGTCAGCCAGGGGCGAACGGTCTTCCTCAGGAATACAGGCCATGTCAGAGAATGTCCCAGAGGATTCCGTCTCCCAAAATCAGGTCGCTGCTGAAGAGCCAGTCGCACATCCCAACGAGAAACCTGAGACTGGGGACGATCATAAGTATCCCGGGCGAATGTCCCTGACAGCAATCATGGTTGCACTGAATCTAGCAATATTCCTGGTCGCTCTGGTAAGTAAGATGCTCACCTCTATCCACTGCAAACGGTCATTGAAGCCTCACACTCTTTCGCCTCTAGGATCGCAGTATTATCGCCACGGCTATTCCACGCATCACCGACGACTTTCATGCCTTGAACGACATTGGGTGGTATGGAAGCAGCTATCTTGTGACAGGCTGTGCCTTCCAGCTTATCTATGGCCGCTTCTACACCTTCTACACACCCAAGTGGGTGTTCCTTTCAGCCATCGCCGTGTTCGAGGTTGGCTCTGCGGTGTGTGGAGCAGCACCCACGTCGACTGCATTTATTGTCGGGCGGGCAATCGCAGGATTAGGGTCTTGTGGTATATTCACCGGGTCCATCGTGCTCATCGTCGATGTAGTACCCTTGCAACAGAGGCCGATGATGACCGGATTCATGGGGAGCATCTTCGGTGTGTCCAACGTGATTGCGCCCTTAATAGGCGGAGCGTTTACGGATCGCGTGACATGGCGATGGTGTTTTTATATCAATTTGCCCATCGGCGCTGCGGCAGTCATCATAATAATGTTCCTTCTCAAGGCGTCACCTCCGCCGCATCAATCGACAGCATCGACCTTCCGAGAGCGAGTGAGCCAGTTCGACCCTCTCGGGACATTTTTCTTCCTGCCTGGTATGGTATGTCTGATTCTTGCCCTCCAGTGGGGAGGAACGAAGTACCCCTGGAGCAATGGCCGCATTATCGCCCTTTTCGTGCTATTCGGGATCCTCATGATCGCCTTTGTAGCGGTGCAGGTGTGGAAACAAGAGACGGCCTCTGTTCCGCCGCGAATTATCAAAGTCCGAAGTATCGCAGCCGGGGTCTTTTACTCGCTCACCCTAGGAGGGTCGATGATGGTTATCGTCTACTACCTTCCTATCTGGTTCCAGGCCATCAAAGGAGTCAGTGTTGTCAAGTCCGGTGTCATGAATCTCCCCCTCGTCCTCTCCCTCGTGATTGCCGGGATCCTGGCGGGAATAGGGGTTTCACGTATAGGCTACGCTGTGCCGTTCATGTATGCTAGCGCGATCCTGATGTCTATTGGAGCAGGATTGTTGACCACATTTACGGTGTCGACTGGACATGCTAAATGGATCGGGTACCAAGTCATCTATGGATTCGGTCTGGGTCTGGGGATGCAGCGAGCGAGTGTCGCCGCCCAAACGGAACTGGAGAGGAAGGACGTGCCTACTGGTTCTGCGTTGATGATGTTGTCGCAGTCGTTGGGCGGTGCTATCTTCCTGGCTGTCGCCCAGACGGTTTTCACTAATGGCCTTATCTTGAATCTCCAAGGGGCTGTACCGGACTATGATGGCAAGAGCCTCGCCCATGTTGTTGAAGGTGCGGGAGCAACTACTCTTCGTCAACTTGTCGGCGTTCAAGACCTGCCGGCCGTGTTGGTAGCTTATAATATGGCTGTAAGAAACACGTTTATTCTCGGGCTGGCTTTGTCCTGCACTACTATCATCGGCGCTATCTTTGCTAAATGGACAAGTGTCAAGAGTCCACCACAGAAGAAGGGTGATGGCCCTGGTCCGAAAGGTAATGAAGCTTAAAGAATACGGAAATGCTCCTGACTAGAAGTGTATTGGTTGATATCTAGAACACCATCCACGAAGTTGGACTGAAGGTGCTGGGTTATATTTTCCTCCTGTACAATGCAGGGTCTCAAAAATAACCGGAAAAGGGGAGAAGAAAAAAAAAGAGAAAT
Source organism: Aspergillus sergii (assembly GCA_009193525.1). Lineage (NCBI taxonomy): Eukaryota > Fungi > Ascomycota > Eurotiomycetes > Eurotiales > Aspergillaceae > Aspergillus > Aspergillus sergii. The sequence goes on from ML741795.1 coordinate 185,944, forward strand.
CAAAAGAAGGCTTTGAGATATGTATGAGTATGTAATTGAGAATAATAAAATAGAAATCGCACAAGTATATTGACCTTCGTAAGTTTCCAAAATGGTAGAATCCCGTAAATCGTGTAGGTTTGAATAGTTTCAAAAGTAACCAACGTTGTTTGACTGCTGCTGATACTCCTGGAACGAAGCATCCCACTGAGCCCAGTCAAAGGGGGAGTTTACCGCAGGATATAGTCTCGCAGAAGAAGCAAGATGAGTATCATAATCGACTGGATGCGTGCTCTGTACGACGCCCTCCCTGAGCTGGGGAACATAGCTAACATGGCTTGCATCCATGGTCATAGCAGTGCTTGGCTGGTCTTGGTCCTGAGATGATGGGGCAGCCCCTCGGGCGGAAACAGCTGGTGAGTACAGGTGTAGCTGCTGCGTTAGTTCTAGAAAGGTTGGAATAATGTTGGGCTGTGGGATGGTAGGCATGTGCCGACGCTCACACTCCGCTACATGGACTGCCCATGCTTTGACAGCTAAATTCGCCAGGGCAAGGTGCAACGGGCTCCTTGCTCTAGGCCCTTGTTGGTGATACTGGCGGCTACAAGTGACGTCAATCAACTGCCAGGCCTTTGCAGTTTCGTCTCCTATAGCTCGATATCGAAGCTCGTCCAGTATGTAAATCAATGAGTCCCAAGGGAACTGGTTGTCTACATGCCACAAATATTTCCGCATTTTATTAGTCGTCAGCAGAATGTTGCCATACTCAATCACGCTGAGGCAGGTCTTAAAGAGAAGATCTTTCTCAGCTTGGGTTGGGACCTCGCCTTTCTCATGATAAACGCGGGGGTGATGGGCGGCCAGGCGCAGTATTAGAGGTACTGACCATGCTACAACCATGGTCATGAGATGAAGCGGGATAGACGGGTCACAGTGGACAGCGAACTTTCTCTCAATAATATCTTCAAGTTCTTTAATCATACGGTCCTTCTCTTCAATCGGAGTAGAGCCTCGACTGATGGTCTCCCAGTATCCATCGAATGCAACCGGTTTTGACCTCGATTGACGATCAAGCCACTGACCAAGCTCATAACGCATTAGACAAAAGATCATCTCTGTGGCCGCTGATGATTCGGGAGGAGTCTCTTGCATTTCCACATCTAGATCACTGTCATTGACATTTAACGGAATGCGGGTATCCGTGAGAGGGTATAGAGATGAGGTGGAGCCAGACATGCGGCTAATTGCAGCATCTACAACTGTGATTTGCCACCAAAGTCGACGACGCATCTCAGTTTCAAATATAGGTAGACCAAGACGAGATCCATCTCGATGAAGACCGATTCGTTGAGCGATTCGTACCGCAATGCCACTTAGAGACCAGAGGGTGTGTGGATTGTATACCGCACGAACAGATAGCTGCACAGGAATAAGAAATGAGAAACCGTGGGACAGGAAGTAGAATCTCACTATAAATATCACAAATGCCTGTAGGACAACCATGTTGGATGTCTTCAACAATCCAGCCTGTACCAAAGCTGATTGGGCAGCCTGCTGATACTGAGTCAACAGGGCTGCCCTGGACTGTCCAAAGCCTTGTAGGACTTCTTCGTCACTCAGAGATCTAAGTGCTGCGCAGTAGATCGCAAACATGAGAGCCTCAAGTTCACTTGGGATTGAATCAAGATTACCAGTCGCATCGAGAATGCGTTGCTGTAATGTGGGCACGTGGATTATCTTTGTTAGTGGGTTTACATTCTCAAGGAAAATCTGCCATAGCTTGAATATATGCACTGGATTTGGATGTAATCCAGATAGGCTGGGTGTGGGGGCAGCACCAAACAGAAGAGCTCCCTCATCCAGGTCAGGCTCGCCTTCAGTTCGCGCTCTCGGTATCTGGTAAGATCTACCGCCTGAACTCTCAGGAAGAATCGATTCCGCATCTTGAACCTATAAAACATAAACAGTCTACAGCCGTACGAACAAGTTGATTGGCGAGGATATCGCTATCACGAACCTCATTGCTAGCTCTCTTCCACAAGTTACTATCGTACGTTGTTAGTCTTTGATAACAAATCTCATACAGATAAGAGCCACTAACGTGTCAAGATATATGGATCTCTCGCCTTTAGAAATCAATCTACCAGGCCCAATTTCGCTCCTAGTATTCGACTGGAGGTCCATAGGACCATGCTGTAGCATGTGTAGCCTCGTTCCGAGGGTATCACTAGCCAAGGGCTCCTCGTTACCGTCAGATACTTTAGTCTTCGGAATATCATCATTGCACTTCAAGGTTCTAAGGACAGTCTTTTGCTGCGCCTTTCTCCGCCGACGAGATGGAAGGGGATCCCGATATTGGCACAGTGCATGGCCTTTGACACAAGTAGAGCATGGTTGTCTCCTATCACATTTGACCTTCCTTCTTTGACAGACGGTACAGGCATGACTACTCAGACCTTCTGAAACATTAGCTGTAACGGGAGATCCGAGGCCATCAGCCATACTATGTTTCTTCTCTTCCAAGTGAGCACCGATACGAAAAAGAGTGTCCTGTGGCGAGTATGTCAAAGGGCGGAAGGCTGGATCAAGACAGACCTCAGCTGAGCGTGGTCAGAAACGACTGATTCTGCCGCTCACACCCGCGTTCGATAAGTGCACTAGACAAGGGTGTCAGTAACACGTGTACCCTCCTCGAGGTGCAAAATTAGTGGGGTTGTATTGAATAGGTAAAGCGTCTCACCCGCCTAGCTCACCCGGCAGCCACCCGGGTTAGGCCACACGCCGGGCGGTACTGCACCAATACTGTCCCAGTAGATACAGACACTCTTCGACTTTAGTTTTACTTCGCTTGACGCTGTCAGAGATACGTACGTTTTACGGTAAAGAGGACCGGTCAATTAGGGAAAATCGCTATCCAGGTGTGACGGAAAATTGCTAATTCTTCGATTTATATAGCCTATACTATTTAGTTAAGGATCTGATAAAAGTTCTAGAATCTTGAATATTAGCTTAAACTATTTAGATTGGGATTCAAGAAGCTGGAGCTTTCCTAAAAATACTACTACTATGCATGCACATGAGATAGCCAGGAAACATATGAGGACAAACAGGAAAATGCGGACTATCAAACGAAAAAGCCCAACTACAATGCTCTTAAGTCGCTTGACATCCCTAGGAAGGGGAACACCATTTCGTCGCCCCGCGACTCCATGGCCTCCAGGTAGCTGGCCACTAGGGGCTCGATTCCTAATGTGCGGGCCCTCTTAACCCAATCTGCAAGCATAATGCGACCGAATTCCCCACCGTATAGGTCCTGCATACGCTCCTGGATCTTGTCAACCGGCACCTTGACCCCGCTGGAGTGGTGGGTGATTGATGGAAGCAGTGTGGTATGGCCTCTGGGTACCTGCACAGTCTGCAAAGCCTTCTTCACTATGTTGGTTGCCACAACTCCCACCTTCTCAAAATCAAAGAATCCTCTTACATTGGGAAACTGTGGTACGACTTTCATCAGCACAGAAAACCGCAGGATCGCATTCAAGGCATCCTCGCTGGGCGCTTGGTCGCCTGTCAGCGCACAAGGTCGGTGGATGCACACATCCAACCCCGTCGCCTCGGCAACATTCTCCAGATATCGCTCGCTGGCCCATTTCGACGCAGTAAAACCATCGCTGCCAGTCGTGGGCGGGGGGAATGCCGACACTGACCCCGGAGGGAGCGCGACATCGCCGGAGAGTAACGTCACCCGGTTAGAAGAAACGTAGTGTAGGGGAACGCCTCTCCAGAGCGCCACCTCGGTGAGGAAGCGAGTTGATCCTAGATTCGGCATTCGCAGCGAGAAGTAGTTGTTTAGGCAATGTCCATTTGCACCCGCGTGGATCAAGGCGTCTACAGTCGACTTCAAAAAGTCGACTTCCCTGGTGCTCAACCCTAGCGCAGAAGCATTGAGGGACCCAGGGTAGATAACAATCTTATGGGATTTTGGGAGACTCTGACCGTGCTGCGCGTCTACTGCAAGACAATGGATTTTGCTGACGGTCGGCTGCTCTAGCAAGGCCTTCAAAATCTCCACCCCCAGAAACCCGGTCGATCCCGTGAGGGCGATGTGCAGATCAGTTTTTTTGGGCTCTCGCAACCGTTGGCCGCGTGCGAGGCCGCCGGGCACGCGTGTCTCATCCTCCCAGTCGATTGTCTCGGAGATAGGCTGGTTCTTCTTCTCGGCGTCAATCAGAGTAGCCATCCGTCCCAACGTAGAACACCGGTACAGATCCTTGAGGGCGACGGATAAGCCGTATGCATTCTTGATCGCTGCCTGGAGTTTGACCAGGAGAAGGGAGTTGCCGCCCGCCATGAAGAAGTCCGTTCGTGGATCAATTCGCCCGGTCTGAGCGGTCTGCTGCAGAACATCTTGCCACACCAGGCGGAGCTCCCCCTCTGCAAGACTTAGAGTCTCGGTGGGAAATGACGAGTCAGGCTGAGTAGGCAGAGGCTTATCCTGTAACGCCTTCCGATCGACCTTCCCATTCGGAGTGGTGGGAAGACGATCAAGTAACACTATAGCTGCCGGACACATGTATTGGGGTAGCGGCAGGGATTTCTTGAACGACTCGAGATCGCTATTCGTCACCTTTTGACCCCTGGCGGGTACTGCATGAGCGACAAGGAATTCTGGGTCCCCGCGTACCGATACCACCGTTTCTGAAAGCAGTCCGGCGGCGACTTGAAGCAGACTGTTGGCCACCTCTTCGAGGTCGATCCGTAAGCCACGTAGCTTGATCTGCGTGTCACCATCGAGTCGGCCCATAAACATCAGGCCCCCGTCTGGCCCCAGCCTCCCACGGTCGCCGGTCTTGTACAACCTCGTCCAGCCCAGGCGCCTGTCTGCTGAGGATGCAAAAGGGTCATGGACAAACTTTTGCTTCTCAAGGTCTGGCAGGTTCCAGTACCCAAGGGCGACCCCGACACCACCAACGCATATTTCACCAGCGAAGCCCGGTGGGACGATACCCCCATTGTCATCTAAGATGTATATAGCCGAATTGGGAATCGGCCTTCCAACAGTTGAATATTCATTGGCTGTATCCCGGTGAAGGTCAAGCGTGTTGAATGAAGTAGCAGCGGAAATTTCCGTTGGTCCATAGCAATCAGTCACATTGGGACAGTTAGGAGACAAGCGCCGGAACTCACGCTTTAGTGGCTCTGTCACCGACTCACCACCGAGACAGGCATGTCGCCAGTCCCTGTATTGACGGAGGTACTCACCGCCATGTTGAAGAAGCATCAGGTACTCAGACGGCGTCCCAATCATGAAAGTAACTTTCTCCTGAAGCATCAACTGTGCCGTCGCAACAGGATCGCCCCGAGCACTCTGCGGGACAACCACGACAGTGCCTCCATGAGCAAGGGCATTTCCGATCTGAGCAATGGACATGTCGAAACCCACTGAGCTCTGCTGCAGGACAATCTCTCGCCCCAAGCATAGGTGGTGACCTTTCGATGCTAAGTAGTTCATGTAGCCTTTCTGAGGAAGCAAAATCCCTTTCGGGATCCCGGTTGATCCACTACTATAGAGCAAGAAGGCCGGATCGTCCGCAACTGGTTTGGGCATTGCAGTCGTAGTTGCACGTGTTGGCGAATCGCCTAGATCAACTTTCCTGGATTCTTGTGGAGCGAGTCGGTCGATACTGCCTGCTGACGTGCGGTCGCATAATATGACGCTCGGTCGACAGCTGTCTAGGATAGCTCTTCGCCGAGCTTCAGGTAGAGTTATATCGATAGGCACGTACACACACCCAGCTGTAAGAGTCGCCAGCATCGCAGCTATCGTATCCCTCGAAGGCTGAATGCAGACAGCAACCCGTGCATTGGGCGGAGGGTTGCACCCCAATATGTCTTGTGTGATGTCGGCGACCCGCTGCTGTAGCTCTGCGTAACTCACAGGCCCCCTGCAGTCCTTCACGGCAATACTATTCCCGTCAGTTGCTGCACGCCGAGAAAATAGCTCGCTCATAGTTCGAGGCCAGCCAAATTCGAGGCGAGGTCCAAGCCCTACCCCCGGTTCGCTTCTGTCGTTAAGGAGACCGTCCTGTATTTGCATAGAGGTGTCCCCAGCGAGATTCTCTAGGAGACGAATATACATGTCGCATATCACACCCGAAACCTCAGGGGCGTACAGGGCATCCCGAGAAGTAACCTGGAGGTAGCTCGTTCCACCAGGACATTGGGTGACATTGAATACGACATCGTAAGGACTTCGAGCTTCTATGCTGGAATGAAGTTCAAGTCGGGCGCTTCCAAATGGGACCTGAAGCATATCACCAACCCTGTAGTTGAACACAACCTGGAACAGTGGACTGTGGCCTGACGATCGCCGGATGTTCAGTTCACGAAGGACTACGTCAATAGGCACTCCAGAATGTTCCATTGCGGACAGGGCCTTCTTCGATGTCCGGCGGAGCACCTCAGTAAACGAGTCGGTCGGTTTGACGCGAAGGCGCAAGGGCACCAAATTTAGGAAGAATCCAACCGTTTCAGCGAACTTCCTATTGGCCCGATTGGCATCTGTCACTCCTATACAAAGATCGCCAATCTTCGTCAATTTGTACAACAGGACCTGAGCAATTGCAAGGTGGAAGTGAAAGGGCGTCACTCTCAGTCTCTGGCTGGCGGCCTTAGCACTCGCTAGGATATCGAAATCCAGTTCACGTGTCGCCGTCGTGCTTTGGAAGCTCTGCATGCCTTGTCGAACCTTAGAGCTAGAAAATGGCAGAAGTGGGAAACTCTCTGGAACGGGCGAGAGCTCCTCCCTCCAAAATTCTAGCTGAGCATCATGCTCTTTATTCTTAGTCTCCTGGGCCTCTACCAAAGCAAAATCCAGAGCTTGTGGCCCTCCAGGTGGCAGTGCTTGTTGCTGGTAGGACATGCTAAGATCGCGAAGATACACATGCCAGCTGAACCCATCCAGGACGATATGATGATAAGCAATAATCAAGGACTGTACCCTGGTAGGGAATGTCAACAGAGTGACCTTGAACACATCGCCTCTTTCGAGGTCCCAATGTCTGTTCTGCATCTCCAGAAAAATATCGTTCGCAGCGTTGTCGTCGTGTACCTTGACGTGCTGAAAAATGTCTCCGGGCGCTTCGATCACTCCTTGAAGAGGCTCTTGGGTATCCAGGTGGGCAAAGTAAGCAGAATGAAGTGCATCGTGTCGGTTAACCGTAGCAGTCACAGCTGCTGCCAGTCTATCTACATCTAGATAGCCTTTGACATCGAAACGAACGACAATATTCAAAGCAGTGGGGTCTTTAACCAGTTGTTGCTGGAACCATAGACGAGACTGTGCGTAGGACATAGGACCTGATCGAGAAAGCCTATTCACTCTTGTCTCAAAGTATTCATCTATGCTTGTCGGAGTCCTGGTGCCAGATCCAGATGAGGAACTGTCGCCCGACTTCCGTTGCGACCCTGAGTCTGAGGAATTGTCATTGTCCTGATCTGGGGACAAAATACCGGTCCTCGACGTAGATTGTACCTCCTCTCTGACTGTCTCAGGTGGTGATGCCGTTTCCTGTTTGATCTTTGAAGCAGCGCTGGGCGTTCCTTGGAATGCGCTTGGGTTCATCTGCGCGAACTTTTGAATCGCCTCCGCGCAAATCTCAACAACTGTATCTCCGCTAAGAACCTTCAGGACTGGAATGTCAACATAAAGCTTGGTGAGGAACCATTGTCTGATCTCAACTGCGAGGAGAGAATCAACTCCAATGTCTAGCAATGGCATATTGATGTTAACGCTGTTGGTGGCAAGAGACAGCATAGCCTCTAACTTGGCCGCGAAGCATCGCAGGAGGACATCTATGCCTTCCTCGGCAGAGCTGGCGCTGCTCACCTGATCCCTGATATTAGCTGATGTCGAGTTGGATTGCTCACTGTCTTGCGAGCTTGCTTCTGTCCCGAGTCGTAGATGCGAGAAGATCGGGTTGTTGTACCAAGGCGGCTTCTTCAGGGACGCAGAAATATCATGAACTGGCTCAACACCCATGATGATGTCAGGACATAGTCCGGAGTCCACAGGGCTTGCCATGACGGCCTCAGCAAATAGCTTATGAATGTCCGACTCTGACAGAGGTGTGTAAAAGAGGTTCACAAGATGGTCTATCAACGATTGTCCAGCCCGAGCAACGTAACCCACATCCACTACTAGACCAATGTCGATCACCGAAGCAGCCAAACCACGCGATCTCCTTTGAGAGACAAGGCTTGTCATGAACATATTGGCGGCATGGTAATTGCACTGCCCGCCGTTTCCTACCACACTAGCGAGCGAAGAAAAAAGCATGAAGAAGTCAAGTTGCGTGGTAGAGAAGAGCTCGTCCAAGTAAATGGAACCATCTACTTTAGGTCTCAACACCTTATTCATATCTTCTGCCTTCATGTTCATGAACAGTTTATCGGAGAGAACCATCGCGCCATTGCAAACTCCAGCAATGGGGGGCATCGTTCTCAAGATCTCTTGGTGAACAGAGTGCACTGCCTTACGATCAGCGACATCCATTGGGTATACTTTGATGTTTCCGTTCATGGATTGAATTTCGTCAAGCCACTGTGCATCAACCTTGCCACTGCGGCTTGTTATAGCAATGTGTCGGGCACCCTGAACAATCATCCAGCGGCAAATGGATAGTCCAAGCTCGGAGTTGAGGCCGATCATCCAATATGTCTTAGCAGATGAGAACAATCCTGTGCAGTCTAGTGGAGCTACCGTAGCTAAGACCGCATTGTTACAGTCGAAATTGACGATGTTAGGATAGGACAGCAGAGAAGAGGATTGACCCGCGCTGTCCACAACTGGGAGTATTGACGCTGAAAGTTGCGCTGTCGAAGGCAACGCAGCCAGCAGTGATTCGGAATACGCCTGTTCGATGATACTGCGGAAGGTACTAGGTGTGCGCGTTAAATATTCCACGACGCAAGACGCGAAAGGGACTAGTTTCCCGACCGTGGTAGGCACGGCCCAATGCGGACAATCGTTCGAGCAATCTATGAGCGCTGCGGTATCAACGGGAAGTATATCCCTTGCTATGTTATGCGATACACGGGGATGAATATAAGTCCATCCTTTCTGAAGTGTACCAGACCTGGATGTGATGAAGTATGGTTGCTCTTGCACCCAGGACCGACTCAATATAATTGCCTCAGCAAGAACCTCTGTTGGCTCGTACAGAATAACGGATCCTGAGCGCGGTGAGGCAAAAGATAGTGCGACTGCAAGAACCTGTCCAGCAATGGAATAAAACAACGCCGGGTCACACTGCGAACGTTGCGGAAGGAACCAAGCATCTGTCGACGGGATTTCCATTAGAGACCCCAGCCTGGAGGTAATGGCTACTGCAGTCCTTCCATCATCTGCTTCAACTCCCATGCAAAGGAAGAATGACGCTAGCCGACTACTGGCCAATCGAGTTGCGAGAATGGTCCTGAGACGCACCGAAGCTTTAGATGTGCCGGTTACGCGTTTGCCTTCACGGATAATGATACGGCCATCGAAGCACGCAAGCTCAACTGGCTGCTTGGAAGCGTCCAGCGGTTTCATTATTTGACGGCGTGCGGCGTTGTACCGGTCATTGAGTACTTTGTACGGGATAATACGAGGTATCTGCCATTCCTCGCCGTCGAACGACAGCTCCGGTTCGATCTTCCATTCCACATCATCCTGTAAATACTCTGGCGAGTTTACCAGGGAAAGCTGGAGGAACTTGGTCACAACCTGATCCGCCCCGATCGAGAGGCCGGATCTAATATCGAGGAACTGAATATTGATATCGGGAAGCTCAAACTGTAGCGTTCTGCCAAGGCCAGTTATCATATTCGAATGTGGATAGTCTGTAAGCCGGTCTCTTGTGACCCACAGCACGTTGGTCGCACTGCCCAGGACTGCTTGAAGCTTGGAAAGTCGGGTATCAGTCAATGGCTCGGAAAGAAGAGGGTTGTCCAGCTCAGCGAGACAAATGACTGATCGACTACCCTCAAGAGGAACCGTCAAATGGTCAACACTGGGCGCATGTTCGATGTTCCTACGGAAAGGCCTTAGCAGCTTCCGCACTCCGGTCACCAGCTTTGCGACAGGGAGTGTGCCTCCTCCGAGGATGAGAATTGGATCCCGGATAGGGACATCACCAACTCTAGGCAATGGGTCGCGAAACAATTCAAGCTTGTCATCAATGGCCTGACTGACCAAGGCGGAGCATGAATGCTTACCATCGCTTGGCAAATCAGAAACGGTTGCCTCGATCCCGGAAAAGCCCGTCATTTGCAGCAGACCCTCCCACTGGACGGCAGGAATGCCTGGACCGTCCGTTCGGCCATCGTCCACGCCCAACCACCAGCCCGGAAAGCCACCCATAACATACATGAGTTGCAGCGTCTCACCCGTTACCTCAACTATGAGCAGGTAGCCTCCAGGACGAAGCAGGGACCTGACATGACCCATTGTTTCCTGTAAATGAGACGTCGCGTGCAGAACATTAGCGGCAACTACCAAGTCATAGCTGTGCCGTTCAAACCCTTGTTCAACAGTGTCCCTTTCGATGTCCAAGGATTGAAATCGCATCTGTTGCCTATGAAGTGGGAATCTTTCCTGGGTTTGTGAAAAGAATCCGGGAGAGATATCGGTGTATGTGTATGAGTCAAATGTGTCTCCAATGGTGTCAAGGATGGCTTTCGTTGTGGCACCAGTACCTGCACCAATCTCCAGGATCTTCATATGAGGGTTCTTGTGTGTCATGGCCTTGACAGTCTTCGCAATATACAGGTTAAGGGGAACAAATAGTCGACCGTCTGTGTAGAATCGGTTGAGGAGGTTGTCCCGCATCATAACTTCCAAGAGTGGCCTACGGCCGCGTATCACGTCGGGAAGACACTGGCCAATTGCATGCATCATTTCCAGGTCTATCGAAGACTCAAATGAACGACGAAGCGAATCGACGTCATTCCAAGAGTCCCCTAGCCATTCGCTGTGGATGCTTTTGTGTACACCGCCCTTAATCTGCTCGATAACCTTCTGAAAAGCGGTATGCAGGTGTCGAAACTGAGGCTCGGATTGTTCGACCTCACAGGGGGCTAACTCAGCGAAGGCACGCTGTAGGAAGAAGAGAGAGGTACGCTCCATTGCATCGCAGAGCTCGAATTGATCTTTGTTCGCGCATTCGACTGCACGCGACGAGAATCCATGGGCAATGTCGGCACCCCAAACGACCTTGGAAAATAGCAGTCGATCATTCAGCGCCTTAGCCTCTGTGAAAGATTGAAGACGAACACCTTCAATAAGGATGCTTGGAGTGGCATCTGGAGACAACAGATACACGTCACCCTTCATAGTGCTTGAGGAAGATTCCGTTATGAACGTATCTATCTCGATCGTCAGAGCCCCATCCGTGCCATAGAGGCTAATATTTGGGTTGAAGGACAACCGATCAATTGCGACAGGCAGGTAGGTCGCCCAGAGCTCATGGCTCACGGGGGAGGCGAATGCCACAAATATGGAATGCAATCCAACATCCATCACGGCAGGATGAACAACGTATTCCTGACCCAGCTCTTCCAGCGGCCAGGAGGCACTTCCAGTGGCATAAGATTGGGATCTCTGGAATGAGCTTTGAGGCTTGAACAGGCCATGGTAGTTCAGTCCGAGACTAGATAGCTTGCGGTAGAACATCTCGCGATCGAGCGGTGATAGGTTTGCCCGTTTCTTTGGCCGCGATGGAAGCTCCGAAGCGGAGCCCTCACCCTTATAAAGAATGAGGCGTCCGGTGCTCGTCTTGGTCAGGTCCTTCGACTCATCAGAGCAGGTATAGCAGTTGAAGTCCCATTTGGAGTCGCCGGTTTGCTTTAGACTAAACACAATTTCCACCCCAGGATGTTCTTCTTCGAGAACGACTGCTTGGAGGACACGGAAGTCCAAAATCTCGACGAGCCTGATTGGTTGACCTTTCGTTGCAATTGTAAATGCTTCCAAAGCCATTGCAATGTACCCCATCGCTGGGAATAGGGCTTGGCCTTGAAACTCGTGTCCGCGGATCCATTCTAACTCCGACAGCCGCAGAACATTTCGCCAGCGCATCTCACTGTCTGAGTCATCTGGGGCCCGCCTACCCAGAAGCTCGTGCAACGGTGAATGCCGTAGGCGGAATTGTCTAGAAATGCGAGACTCCTTCCAGTAGGCTTTGTCATGCTGCCACGGATACGACGGGAGGTCTTTGAGGATAGCTGGAGCTCGATCGGCCTCCCCGAAGAATGACTCGCGGTAGGAAGCAAAGTCAATGTGGTAGTCAGTAAGATGAGACCACACGTAGCCAATTGCCCCAGAGAATGCCTCGACCTCGTTTGTGGCACGACGCATTATACCGGCGTAGGGAAGTGACGTGCCAAGAGCCGACTTCAATGTCTGGGTGGCGGGTCCTTTCAACGCGGGATGAGGGCCCAGCTCAAGCACCATGTCAAAGGGGCCTCCAGCCCAGAGTGAACATTCCACGGCTTGAGAAAACAGGACGGGCTTGACCATGTTGTCTACCCAATACTGGCCGTTCAAACTAGTAAAATCCCCTTTTTCAAGAATCTCAATATCACCCCGCACGCTTGATACCCATACGCAGCCCGCACGTGGCAAACTTGGCTTGATCTTGCATGCTTTCAAGGACTTGAGGTAGGCATCTGCGCAAGAAAGCATATGATGGGAATGGTAGGCCGTGTCCACTTGCAGCTGCCGTGTGAAGACCTTCCGCTCGTCTAGGAATCCGCTTGCCTGAACAATGGCATCTCTATCTCCCGACAAGGTGACACTGGAGGGAGAATTGCTGGCAGCCAAACACACCTTCCCATACAGGCCACACTCTGCAATGAATGACATTGCACCTTCCATGGAGAGGCCTACGGCCATCATGGCACCAGGCTGTCCATCTAGCCCATACGCGAGCTTGGCGTATAGGCCCCTGTAGTACGCAATCCGGATGGCATCTTTCGCGGACAGGATTCCCGCGGCATAGGCAGCAGCGATTTCGCCGGACGAATGGCCAACCACTGCATCAAAGGTAATGGCCGCGGCGGAGCACAGATCCACCAAGGCTATTTGCAAGGCCGTGCAGAGTGGCTGCGAGAACGCCGCCTGCCCGATACGCGACTCCTTGTCGTCGGCCAAAAGTTCCTGCATCAGCGACCAGGATGGTGGGTCTGGCAACGTTGATAGGGATTCTTCGCAGTTTTCGATGGATACTCGGAAAAGGGGGCAGCTGTGGATCAGCGCCTTGCCCATGGTTGCCCATTGCGCACCCTGGCCGGTGAAGATGCCCAAGAGCCCAGGAGTGTCGGATGATGCAAGTGCCCTTGTGCCAATGTCGGAGCCCTCGGAGGATATCAGGGCTTGGCCCATGTACTTGAGAAGCGCTTCACGGTTAGATCCTGAGAAAAAGGCTCTGACAGGAAACATAGATCGACGATTTGCAAGAGCCCTTGCCAGCCCTTCGAGATCCAAGGATGGGTTCGCGTTGAGGTAGTCAAAGTACTCTTTGATCATGGCCCTCAATGTTGTTTGGGTATTTCCAGAGAATAACATTGGACCGACGAAGGAGTCTAGCCTTGCCTGCTGGCAGCCGCCGTTAAGGCACTCGTCCCCCTTATGATACCCTTCGAGGATGACATGGGCGTTGGTCCCGCCAAATCCAAAGCTATTGACACTCGCACGGAATGTGGTCGACTCAGGCCACGGCATTGGCTGTTTAGGAATCTGAATCTTGCCGTAGAATGGTTTGACTGAAGGACTCAAGTCATTGAAATGCATGTTAGGGGGGATGATGCGGTTCTGCAAAGCCAGACTAGCTTTTAGCACCCCTGCAAGGCCAGCACATCCTTCCAGATGACCAATAATTGTCTTAATGGAGCCAGCATACACAGGCTGCTCATTGTCTCTCTTGGAGGACGGAGGAAAGAAGGCGTCATGGACCGCCCGCGCCTCGACCGGGTCCCCGGCAGCAGTTCCGGTTCCGTGGCATTCGATGAACTGTGGTCGATCCACAGACGGTTCGAGTCCGGCCCGTCGATACGTGTCGCGGATCAACTCAGTCTGGGCGACCGAGCTCGGCATGGTGATGCCTTTCGTTCGACCATCAGAATTGACACCAGTTCCTCTGATGATACATTCGATCTCATCTCCATCCCTCAAGGCCGCTGACAGGGGCTTGAGATACACGGCCGCGAACCCTTCGCCACGAGCATAGCCGTTGGCATCCTTATCCCACATCCGTGATCGTGCCTCTGGGGAGAGCATGTGCAGGTTCGATTCGGCAATATACATGGTGGGATCGAGAAGCAGGTTTGCACCAGCTACAATGGAGGCCGAGGCCTCCCTATTTTGGAGCGAAAGGACAGCCTGGTGCAAGGCAACGAGTGAGCTCGAGCAGGCTGTGTCAATAGTCATAGATGCCCCTTTCAAGTCAAAAAAGTATGAAATTCGGTTTGATATAATACTTCTTGCGGTTCCAGTCGCGTTATACCGAGCCATAGTCTCCGAGTCCCGCAGCTGGATGTCGTAGTAATCGGCGTTCATCACGCCGACAAAAACTGATGTTTTGGTCCCTTGGATATCCTCCAGGCTGCAGCCGCCACGCTCCAGCGCTTCATAGACCGTTTCGAGAAGGATCCTATGTTGCGGATCCATGGCTTGCGCTTCCAGGCCATTGACATTGAAAAATGCTGCATCAAATACATTCGGATCCTCAGCCAAAAGGTACGATTTGTTTATGACATTAGTAGAACCATGGTGCTCTCCATCTTTGTGATAGAAGTTGGATAGCCGGAGACGGCTTGGTGGGAAGTCCATCAAAACATCCCTCGGAGACCGGAGAAGGTCCCAAAGCTTGGATGGAGAGTTGGCGCCCCCAGGGAATCGGCATGCAGAACCGACAATGGCAATCGGCTCCACGCGGACATCAGAAAGGCTGCCCATCTTTGCTGCCAGTGCTTTATGTCGAGAAGATGAGAGCGGTGGGATGATGTCTCTCCGATTGGACTTCTTCCGGTACAGCTTGATAAAGAGGGATCGTCAAGAGAAAGGCCTGCTCCCTAGGTTCACCAGTACGCAAAAGTTGCAGGAAAGTGTCACCACAACTACATAGAGGCCTGATGGAAAGACGCGCTTTCCATTGGACTCTTAATGTCTCACTGCTTGCCACTTTCCTTCGCGGCTAGGACCAATAGCTTAATAAGACAGCCCATGTTCGCGAACGAATACGGACGAGTCCACCAAACTGATGACCATCCTTTGGAAGCGAAATGAGTATCGGAGATATGATGACGGGTATGACTAACAGACCGGCCATGGTGGGCCCTGTGAAGGAACAGCGGACCGGGCGCCTTGTGGCTTACATGAACCCGCGCTTACTACGCACAGTTGCGGCCGAGACGGACAATACACCCCAGGATGACGGGAGACGGTGCTCGGGCAGTCCTCCCCGTCGCTTGTCTGGGACTGACGGTAGGGGGCCGGGTGTGTTGGGGGAAACGAGCGAAGGTTGGAGATTCTGAAGTATCTAGAGTGCCATAACCTTATCTAAACTAGGATGGTTGGGTTCGGGTATGAGATTACTTCACCGACCAATTAGTAGATATAGGTTAAGGCTAATACCCGGAGGTCGACCTGTAACTAATTTATCGAGATTCCACAAAGTCAACTACGTTCTTTCAGGTTGCTTAGGCTTACAGTAAAAGACCCCATAATGTAGCCATATCCTAGCTGTCCGCCAATATAGAATACAGTTTATGTGGCGTGTCCATTCGTGGGATGTAGAAAGGAAGCGAAGTGTAGCGTCTTCACTCCAAATCAGCCCATGGGAGATGTCGACGTCGGTCTATTGGAGTGGGTCGTGGATGCTGTGCCACGCACTTGGCTATCTTGGGTTTCAGGGTAGGTTGAAGTATGTGCGCCTGCCAAAGCCAAGGCATCTCCTTATAATATAATTGGAGTTCGCGCAGAACCAAGGATTGTGGTATCCGGATCACTAGAACCCGCTCCCTTTCATCTCAAACAATTCTGCTGTCCAAGGCCGAAAACAAATGGTCCCAGCTGCCCGGGCTGCAGTTCTGATCCAGATTGATGAAGTTCTGCCATAAATCATCAATGTTCGCATTTTCCAACGGATCGTATGTACTTGGTAAGATCTGGCTCGGGTTCACCAGGTCCCTGTCCGACAGATTCGGATAAGACACGCCACTGGCACCGGTGTTGGCCGACAGTGGTCGCAAATCCGGAACCGTGGTGGCCGGTAGGACTTGGATCTGATACTTCTGCAAGATATCCATGAGGGACTTCAAAAACCGGCTCGCCATGGGAGACGTCGCCTCGGCCTCCTGCAGGACTCGACACGCGTCGACGATCTCCTGGCGGCGGTCTTCGCTGCTTCCCCCCTCCTTATTGAGGCACAGATCCATGACCAGCACTGCGGTGGCCAGGAAGTAGTTATGCAGGAAGGTAGCCAGCCGCACGTGCGCTGAGGCGAGCGAGGCCATGTCATGATCCATGAGGGCCTTGAGCTCAATCACGCAGCGCGCCGACTGCAGGCACACCTTCCGTGAATATTGATAGCGTGGGTTCATGGACACGCGCGTGAGGAAGGGCTGATTTAACTTCGACCGGCGCCCCTGCAGGGTCGACCAGAGGATGTACCGCTGCACGATGATCTGGGGGTACTGGTGCTCGACGTCTCGGCTTTGATGGCGGCTGGCCTCGTCGAGGCGGAAGAAGACGGGGAGACTGCGGATGAAGTCTTCGAATCGTTGGTCCAGCGAGATGAACCGATCGTAGTTCACCTCGCCCCAGTCCGAAAACGGCGGGGGTAGCGCATCGACGGCGCTGCGGCAGATGTCGGCCAACTGGATGCGTAGGAGCGTGTAAGTCATCGCCGTCGGTTGCGATAGGGGTCGACTGTACTGCGGGTTGTAACGATCGAGGTCCAAATCATCGAGATTCCGGGGGTAGTTGACGCGCATGTGGGCCGGGTGCATCAGGTATGTCCCTTCTTGAGGCCCGCCTGACAGCGCCAGGATCCTGGGTGAAAGACGGAGGCGCGTTAGCAGAGTGAGCCGGTGGCCCTGGCCGGAGAAGGGGTCTGCCACAAAGTAAACTCACCAGTCAGTCGAGACCATATGCCACCATACCCTGCGTTTGATCTCCCGCCCTATGTCGCTATCCAGTGGTGCGTGGGGGCCGGGCAGTCGGTCCGGGCGCGCGTCCAAGCGATGGAGCGACAAATCGCGGGCCATAGTTAGAGCGCTGGCGCTGAGCGCGCGGAAACGCATGGTGAAACCCTCGAAGTTGAAAATGACAAAGGACAGAATGATGGTCGCCTGAATATCTTCGATTGAGCCGGGGGTGCTGCGGCTGGAGTGCTCCAGCACATCCAACGCCATCTTACTCCACAGGAAGGCACACTTGACGGCTGTTTGCTCGTTGGTAAAGACCGCGTCCCCGCCGGTAAGAGGGGTGAGCGTGTAGGCCGTGCTGGCAAAAATACTAAGAATCAATGCGACATGGCAGGGCTCTATCCGTAACCCCAGGGATAGTTGCTTGTACAGATCCTCCATCTGCCGGCGCACCGACGGGAGATGAAGGATGTGGTGTAGATAGGTGACATCTTCAGCGTAGCGCTTTAGCAGCCAGGTTGCCTCATTCTTCGGTGGCAACCACACCCTGGCGACACAGCTGCCCACGGACGAGGGATTACCGGACGCCTCCCCCAGGGAAATCTCAGTTTCTAACGCCTGCTGGACCGCGAGTACGCGGACGGATACGCCATTGGACATGGATGACAACTACAAGTGGGCAGGGCGCGCGGCTCCGTCAGTACATGGCACATCGAGTGCTGGCCAGGGCAGCATCAGAGACTCACCACGGAAGTATCACGGGTCCCAACCCCTTCCAGCCATTTCGAGTCCCCCTCGCCCTCGGAAATGTATGAGGGCTCCATAGAGGGACGCGGAGCAGCGGCACCGTGGGCGCGAAGAATGATGTCTTCCAGCCGCTGTAGACGCGACAGGATCTCGGTATTGCTGCCGGTGTCGGTGCCCACACTGGGATTAGCGGACCAGCCCGGCTGCAAGTACGTTGTCTGCGCTTGGACGGGGTTGGTGGTTCTGGGAGACGCGATGGACGAGGTGGTCGGCTCCACCCGATATGCGCGCTCACATGTGACCCCGCGGCTGACGCAGTTGGAGCAGGGCTGGTCGCGACTACATTTCAACTTCATGGACCGGCAGAGCTGACACGAGACCGGAAGCTGCCTCCGACGTCGTCGCTGCATGTTGGTCGATCAAATGCAGACGCTGTGGCGGAGATAGTGTGATGACATCAAGCTCGACGATATCAGATTAGCCGTAGCCGGGTCAGCAACACCAGAAGAGCTCAGAACGGTATGTCATGTCGAGGGTCAATGGTAGCTGACGGAAAAGAGAGGGTGAAAGAAAGAAAAGTGAGGGTCACTCTGACGGGCCGCTAAGCCTGATCGGGTGCTGATCCTCCATTGCAGTGGGAAACAAACGACAGCGGGCGCTAAACAAGATCCAGTGTGTGGGGCGGGCTGGTGGGTCAGGCGCTCAGGCACTCGGCGCTCAGGAACACTCATTGTCGTCCTCTTCCTGTTCCTACGCCGCTAGTCGTCTGTGCCTGCTACATAAAGGGAACAGCTCTCCCTATGTCGTCCTCTTCATCTTTTATTACTGTTCATGCGACTGCACGCATCTCAAAAAGCCTTACCTAATCTCCGTGGCTGCCCGGAGATCCACGGGTCTCCTCGGAGTCTCCATGGAGATTCCTTAACCTCCATGGAGAATGAGCGGCGCTTGCCCGATTTGGGAGTATATATGGCTCACGGCTTCTGTCACTTTTCTCTGCTGCTGCTGCTGCTTCTTCTTCAAGGCCTTTCTGCTTCTTCTGCTCAGTTCTGTGAACTCTGATCTTAGATCGTTCATCATGTCCGCGACAGTGGCCAACACCGAGGCTAACGCCGCCACTCCAAAAGAGTTCACGTAAGGGCCGGTCTACTTCCTTCCTCCGAATGCCGCTGATTCTATGGGATAGGCTTCGCTCGACCATTGCGCTGATTGGAGCCTTCATGGCCCTCTTCTGCACCCTAGGGTTCCAGAATGCCTTTGGGGTCTTCCAGGCATTCTATCATGCCACCATACTGCGCGATCATTCCGAGTTCGATATCGCCTGGATTGGCTCCCTATTGACGTTCATGATTTTTTTCTTTGCGGCACCTGCGGGCATCCTGGTGGATCGGGTTGGTCCAACAGTAAGTGATCCCAGGCGAGGAGGAGAGGTCGCATTCACTCACTCGTCATCTACAGCCGCTGCTCACCTTCGGTGCCATTGCGACTATCCTAGCAACCTTCATGATTTCACTATGTAAGGAGCTGTATCAGTTCCTACTAGCCCAAGGTATACTGCTAGGTATCGGCAACGCGTTCCTGCTCTGTCCGGCTATGGCTACCGTCACCCGTCTGTTTGATCGCCACCGCGGCGCCGCCAACGGAATCATGATCGCCGGGTCCTCCATCGGCGGTATCATCTGGCCCGTCATGCTGGATCAGCTGCTCAACAAGGACGGCGTGAGCTTTGGCTGGACCTTCCGCATCGTCGGCTTCGTGGTGCTCCCCCTATGTTTCTTCATGGTCGCGACCATCCGCCCTCCTCCCAAGACACCGCACAATTCGGACAGGGAGGGGATAGACCTGTCGCGTGGCGAAGCAGCGAGTGACCACAAGGCGCAAGGCGCAGAAGGGCCGGTATCGATTATCAAGAACCCGACCTTCCTCATCCTCTGCGCCGGTCTCTCGGTAGCCACCTTCGGCCTCTTCAGCCCGCTCTTCTTCATCTCCACCTACGCCACCGAGCAAGGTTTGTCCGTCAGTCTAGCCTTTTACCTCGTGTCCATGCTCAACGGCGCCTCCATGGTCGGGCGGGTCTCCACGGGCTTTCTAGCCGATCGCTACGGGAACTTCAACCTCTGCTTCTTGACGATCGCCTCCTCCGGGTTGATTGCCATGTGCTGGACCAAGGCCACAAACACCGTCGGCATCATCTTCTTTGCCCTAGCCTACGGATACACGTCCGGGGTAAGTCCGTCTGATCTTCATAAGAACCCTCCGGGTCCTAACACCGCGGTTGCAGGCCATGTTCAGTCTCCAAACCCCGTGTGCCGCCCAGCTCTCGACGCCCGAATCGAGGGGGGCTGCCGTCGGCATTCTCTTTGTCGCGCCAGCAATTCCGTAAGTATCGTCTTCTTCTCTCGAATGGATCGTTCTTGCCGACTAACTCACTCCTACAGCGGATTGGTCGGCACCCCCATCAGCGGGCGCCTGCTCAAGCACGGCTATCTGGCCCTTTCGATGTATTCGGGAGCGGCGTTGTTAGCTGGGGCAGGGTTAGTGCTGATCGCACGGCTGCGCCAAAACACAAAGCTGATGGCAAAGGTGTAGTTGTTCTTCTGCAGCTGAAAGTGGGCGTTGCGTCTACCTTTGCTCTGTCTGTCGGTTGTTCTGCGTTTATAATGGTCTGTCAATCCTTGCTTTTGGATGCAATGACCTTGATCAGGATCTGTTACGTGTGTTCTTGTTAATCTATCTACAATAAATCCCTACTTTAGGAATAGAAAAATAATATAATAGTTGATTTGCCATTGTGTCATCCATGTCTTCAATTGTAAGATGAGGTTTGCCGGCGTTCGGCTATACACGTAAATATTATATATATTCACAATCCCCGCAAGCCGCAACCACTGCAAGAAAACATCCTGAGCCCTAGAGAAGATCGCATGTAGAGGTCTACCATTGGTATTTTAGTTCCAGGTATTTGTCATACCGAAAAAGAGTTCCGTGGGGTTTGTGGATAAAATCCTCACTGATCTGTTTCACGGTACCAACAGAATATACCGATTATGGATGGCTAATGCGGTCGTGAACCAAGGCTCGTCCGGAAAGAAGAGCGTTCCATACGAATTTGAATTTAGAAGTCGATTTATTGAAAAGGAATCCGGTGTTAGCAGCGTATATCAACATTTAAGTATTTCTTCCTACCTAGATAGCGGGCCTGAATTCCACTTCCACGTCCCGGTTGATCGTGAAGCCAGCTTCCGATTTCTCTCCTTGATCAGGCAGGACAGGGGGTACGTGTAACGTATACTTGTCCATCACAGCCAGAATTGCCAGCTTCAGAATCACCTCGGCCATATTCTTGCCCAGGCACTTGTCACGTCCGATCCCCCAGCGAACAAATCCAAAGCGATACCGCGCGGGGTCCAGACCGAAAAATCGCTCCGGGCGGAAAACATCAGCGTCTGTTCCCCAGATACTTTTGTTTTTGTTCAGCCGGTTAACGTCCACGAGAGTTGGCGTGTGAGCAGGAATGTGGAATCCCCCAATGCGCTTGGGGCTGGCGTTACATTCCGGTAGGGTAAAGTCTGACTTTGTTAGCGAATCCGGGGTATCTCACTGAGTCGGTCGGCAAATGAAGAACGTACACATAGCAGGGGTAACGCGGATCGACTCCAGGAGCGAGAAATGCAGCAGGGTATTCTGTTTGCTAATATAGTCCCCTACCGTATAGCCGGGCTGGGCTCTGTGAGCGGAAATCTCAGCCCTGAGCTTTTTCTGCATGGCTTGGTCCTTCGCCAAGTGCTGGAAGATTAACGCTAAGATAGATCCGGTTATATCAATATTCGTGAAAAGCATTTCATCCAGGGATTGTAGAAACTAGAAGGGCATTAGTTACATTCGAGTAGATGTTCGAGCTTAGCTTACCTCCGGAAGGCTCATGTCGCCGGCTTCGACACCTACGTATATCTTTTCTGCTGGACACGAGAGCTTTTTCTACAGGCTTATCAGATACTCCTGGATATAACATTGGGACGACGGTACCTCTCTTGCAAGCTCGATCTGGGCAAGGTTGAAAGCCTTCCACTGCGTCTGGAACGAGTCCATCAGTCGCTTTTCAGAAGTCGGCAATTTGTTATACCATTTAGACATCACTCGCTTATTGAGAAACGCGACGAAAATAATTTTCTCGTGAAGTTCGTTCATAGCACTCAGAGCCGAGTAGTTCTTTATGTATGGTTAGCCACATTCAAATCGTCAATGTTCGAAGCCACACACCTCGTCACTGAACGTCTCGCCATAGATGCTCATCGCAATGGACCTTAGGGAGAGACCCTTGCACCGCTTCTTTACATCCTGCATAAACACATCTTTCTGGGAGCTCTTTCTGGTCGGGTTCTCTGAGAGATGCCTAACCCACGAGTCAATCTCCTGGGAGAATTGTTTTATCATGGAACGGCTGGCCCGATGCGAAAATTCCGGATCCAAATGACTCCGGGCAAGTTTCCACTTGGTGCCTCCCAGCTGTCCCACACATTGTCCTAGAAGTCTACATAAGATGGTGGTTACCAGAAGTCGGAAACTATAATTTTGGGGGGCCACTTACTGTCCTGCATAGTCACCCATATTCATGTTTTCAGGCTTGTAGTGTGAGTTGGCGTCCTTTCGATGGAATTCCTGGAGATGCTCTGGTGCGAAAATGACGAGCTCTTTCATTTTCCCGTTGCGAATGAGATATGGCTCTGAACCGGCAAGCCCCTCGCCGGCCTCTGACAGTTGCTTTCTGCATGGATAATGTCAATGTGGTGCCTATAGCCCAGAGTCAATTGGTCTCTATACCCATGGGTGAATCTCATGAACCGCGTATTGTCCGGATATTCCTTGATGTTCTGGTTCTGATCATTCTTAAATTCCTGGTGCAAGTTTTCCGTCAGTGACTGGATTGATGCTGGTTGCGATTAGGAGCATTTTCCGTACATCTGTTCCTACGAAGAACCATGAAAGCGCCAGGTAGATCACAATACTAGCCACCACAGCCACTGCGGCGGCAATCCCTGTCTTGGGCAGCTCCATACGGCTACCGGCAAGGAAGTTAGACTTCATAGGCGAGGCCATTTTTTGTCCTCCTGGGAGCTGAGTTGAGTACGCAAGTTTGGAATTCACTGGTTGACGATAGTCCACGACTGAATCTTCATGTCCACGAAGGCTATAGTCATAGACCACGAATGCCAGGTGTTTGTTGCCATGCTTCTCCAGCATACCTCCGCTCTCTCTGCAAGCGTCGACCGCTCCTCAGCTCATCCGAACGGAATATGTCCGGCTTATGTGAGCCGGGCTTTCCCCCCCGCACGAAACCTACCAGTGGTTCTCCCCCGTATTCCTCGCTTCCACTCGAGATAATATCCATTGTTTGTGCTACAGAGTTTGAAGGCTAAAGGTCATCCGCATAGTTTCATGGACCGCTCGAGCCCATTTGCTGTTGTAAAAAGCTGTGGTAGCGTTGTAATAATGCGTCAGAGGATTGCCATCCTTGGCTAGGGGTGAGCATTTAGCGGCGTGCGAAGACGTAGATCTGGGGGAGGAATCCTTCGACCGGGGTGATAGCGATCACAATGTGATGGTTGGGATAAAACCGGATCATCTCCCGTGCTTATCATTGGGGGCGAGGAAAGGGCAGACGATGAGCATCAGCCATTTAGCAGGAAGGGCCTAGAACTCTCGGCCGAGCTGGTATTTGTGTCCTTTCGGTCTTTCTTCTTGTTCAGCTTTCTGGAGTTCTAGTGAGTCTTGCCGGTAGTCAGAAAGGGCGACCAGGGTATGCAAGGCCCCGTGATTTGGAATTCCCTATCAACTATATGATCAGAATATTGTACTGTACAAGCTCGTAATACAACAATGTTATAAGACATCGTTTAGTAATCAGGCCACCACTGGAATAACAGGCAGTTCGGCCAGATGGCCTGCGACTGCATAAGATCCTGGTCATCTTGCTTGCTCTGTCCATTCTGGTCGTTCCTTGAAATGGGACTTTTACAAATCATACACTAATAACAAGCCCCCCCTGTTGAGACCTCAATTGGCTGGCTTGGCGCAAGAGGGAATTACTAAAATTAATTAGACCACATTGACACGTCTTATTATGAATACACTGTGCTGAGTAAGTATATATCTAATTATTTCGCCATGTATTCTAGTAAACACCACGATTGGTTCATCATATTGGCGGGATCCGTCAGCAAGGAGGGGCTCGAGTTCACGCTGCAGATGTCCCAGTCTCACACGATCAGAGGCGTATTCAAAGATATGCCCAAGCAAAACACCCGCCAGGCCACCACAATGATGGCATTGGAAACCTGTTCAAGTCAGGCATAGCTAAGGTTTACAGCTTCGGGTCATGGAGGTACGACCAGAATCGTGCTTACAATAATAACACCTAACTATATGGTTTATATACCATCGTAGAAGTACTTGAATTTCTTTTTTTTTTTCTTTTTTTTTTTTTTCGAATCCCATAGTCTGTCCTATTAAGCACCGTAACTAACAAAATCAAATACCTCCGCACGGCATATGAGTTAGCTCTTTCCATGACTAAGATATCTTAACAACAATACGTCAAAAGGGCCTCGTATCCGGACCCTGATTAGGGATACCACATCAGATACGAACAAATAGCGTCAGGAAACATTTTTTTATATCGTTTATTCTAAATTTCAAAGGATATTTCAGTCCCACTTCACCAAAACAACTATATGGCAATAAGGTCGCGTCTTGAACAGCTTATTCCCAACAGGATATGTTTGAAATCCGCCTGCATTGAGGCTCTCTTGTACTACGTGGTTTTATTCTATCTGCTGTTAGTAACTACTATCACTGGGGGTAGGCAACTACTGGAACGGTTACATCGTTAAATATCCATGGATATATTTCAGATGGCCAATTTTCTGGGATACCTTAGCGAATACGAGATGAGTTATTCCAGTATGATAGGACGTCCACTGTTAAACGCCAAGAGTGCCCCCCTTCAGCCCATGTGGTAAAACGCCATTGTACGCCGTATGCGAGATAACCAGACTGTGCAACGTGATGAGGCACACCTAGGCGCCCAAGACATATACACCGGGGTACAGAGCGGGGAAGAAATATCCAGAGATATAATATTGTTCCCTATTAGAATTTCTGCAAGTCGTCTCGATCAACCAATCTAAGTTCCACACATACCGTATAAGCTAACTTCACAAGATAATGAATTCTTAAGTTCGCTTTCAAAGAAGTCAAGCAGAAGGAGGTATTTCGACAGTAATTCTTCAACGGTCAATCTGACCCAACAGGAAGGCACCACTGATTCTATCCATGGATGCTTCGTGCTTGGTAGCGCCACAGCATGTTAACTGCAACACCACTGATCGCCCTAGTTTCGGTTGGCCCCGTATAAGCCTGCTTATGGCATTAAGAATAAGCAGCTCGCTCCTCCAGCTGGGATATTACGAACTCATGCTGGTTACTTATCTCTCTGCTCTGGCGTAGAATTATTCACGTTGCTCCTCTATATCGGTTATTTCCACTGTTCTTCTGCCCTTTACCTCTACGCCAATGGATGCAAGCTCCAGACCACTATCCCAAACCGCGCAGCGTAAACGTCGACGCCCAGTCTTAGCCTGCGATCGATGTCGGAGACGAAAGATTCGGTGCGACCGTAAGGTGCCCTGCAGTCAGTGTCTTAGGACCGGGTATGCCAGCACATGTACATACCTGGCCAACTCGAATTCCTCATTCCCCGGAGAGGACCTGCCAGGGCTGGACACCACAGATCATGCCATGGACATGACTACTTCAAATCCAATCCACGACGACAGCGTGCCCACTCACAACGGCATGGGCCACTCTCCTCCTGCCCAGGTCGAGCCAATTCCAAGCGAGGGCGAGATATATGGGGACTTCTGGGATCCACTCTTTGTGATCCACAACAGTAACTCCACCCGCAAACATCGCGATCTTGCCGGCACGCCAGCGAGCCCGGGCCACGTGCCCAGGCACACACAGGCACAGGCGCCAACAGAGGTCCAGGTGCTCATTCAACGGGTGCGTCAGTTGGAGCAGAAAGTCTTCAGCCAACAAGAACGAGAGAATTCCGTATCAGTTCCCCATATTCAACAGCGTCATCCGCAGGCCCGACGCACGGTGTGCCAGGCGAACCTTCTAGGCAAGAGTCACTGGCTGGTAGGGTTTGCGCAGGTAAGCTAATTACGTAGATCGATCTATCACCATGTGCTGACACAGTGCAGTTTGATACAATTGTACATACACTAAATAACCGACTCCAGGATGATGATGTGGAGTTCCGTGCTCTGTTTTTTAAATGCCAGCGGTTCTCACGAGCAATCCAGCAACAATATAGTCTGCGTGCTTCCTCTCTGCAGGCCTTGGACGGCAGCCTGCCATCACAGGAGGCCTGCGATGTCTGTGTCAATGCATACTGTCGCAGTTTCGAGTCCGTGCTGCGAATTCTCCATGTTCCCACCTTCCGACAAGTATACAATGAAATGTGGACAGGCTCACAGCCGACCAGCAAACTGTTCATGTTAAAACTGCAGCTGGTCATCGCCATCGGAGCCCGTGTAGCAAACCAATTGGACATGCTCGGCACGCCTGACATGGCCTCCCGCTGCGTGGCTTGGATCCAGGAGGCCCAGCAATGGCTGCACGCCCCAGGGGAAAGTCTGCAGGCCAGTGTGGATGGCATTCAACTTTACTGCCTTATCCTACTTACACAAATAGTATGCTCCGTGGATGCAAGTCTTGTGTATGTATCCACAGGAGCACTCCTGCAGAAGGCGCGGCAACTGGGACTTCATCGTGATCCGTCTCATTTCCCTGCAATGCCAGTGTTCCAGGCTGAGATTCGCCGCCGACTATGGTGCACCGTCTGCGAACTAGTTCTCCAGTCTAGTATGGACTCGGGGACCCCACCACTTATATCTTGCGATGAATTCGACTGTAGGCCTCCTGCTAATTTAAACGATACGAATCTTGGTACAACCAACGAGCCTGAGCCAAGTAACATATTAACACAAACATCCTTGTCAATTCTCCTTATGAGATGTTTGCCGATTCGCGTACAGGTGGCAAAGGTCTTGAATAGCGTCCAGTTAGATCCCTCGTACAGCGAAGTGCTCCGTCTTGGGGAAGAGCTCACCGCAGCTTGTCACCACAATACGCAAATCATTAAATCTATGTCTCCCGACCACGAGCAGCCGACCCTGTTCCAGCTGGAGCTCCTTAACTTACTGACCTATAGATTCCTCGTTTGCCTCCATCAGCCGTTTGCCATGAAAGCTCGAAAGAACCTCGCGTATTACTTTTCACGCCGGGTCTGCTTAGAGACGGCAATCCAGATACTGGCGGGTCACCCAACAACCCCTTCCGGACAAAATGTTAACGACTATTCGAATGTGAAACGCTACTCTAGTGGGCTGTTTAGAGACCCATATTTGCTTGCCTCCGTGACCGTGGGACACGAGATCCTCTGCGTAACAGAGGGCGATTGGTTTTCCTGCCAGCCTGTCTCCCCGCTTACAAACAACCTATCTCCTACGCCTAATGAAACCCAGCAGGGTCCTCGCACAGTATTAGAAGAATACGTAGGTTTGAGTGAATGCCGACTTAAAGACGGTGCACAAATAGATATCAAGACCTATGTATTATTATCGTGTATCATGGCCCAGATTAAAGCTGCCGAAACTGGGTCACCACAGGACGATGCGGTCCTGTCGGCGGCAGTGGACAGTCTGGAAAAGTGTCACACAATTCTGGTCGACAGGTACAAGAGTCTAGCACAATCGCGGGAGTCCCCTCAACCTCTACAGGTATATGGTGGGTCTAATGTGCCGTGTCGACTGGGTAAGGGTCCCAATGACATCTTGGACATCAACGAAACGGGGGAAGGCGAAGGATGGTCTGATTTCGATGTGAGCCAGGTGTGTGCGATGCAACACAGCCAATATAATCTTACTTCTGACTTCATACAGGCTGAGTGGTCGCTGCAGGTTGAATACCCTGATCTGGACTGGAATTTGCTGAATACTTGGTCGGCTTGTGTCCCGGGTTCTGATTCAGAGGGAAGTTGAATTGTTATATTCTCATCTGAAAGCTTCAGGTTTATATGAACAGTGCACACCACATTGATTTCCAATTAACCTCGTTCTTCAAAGTCTATGTCGTATGTAAAGCTCTTCTGTCCGAGCGAGTCTCGGTTCAAACCACCCCGGATAATACGGAGGCTGCTCCTGTCGAGAACGTAGTGGTTAGAAGATGATCAACACCGCTAGGCTCTCGCGAAGGAGCGATACATGCAAAGGGAGGGTAAGGAAAGGGAAAGGCAAGGAAGTTGAAAGATGGAAGAGATATGGCCTGCTTCTGTTGTGAAAGTCTCGACACTGTCCACTATGCAGGGGAAATGAGCCAGCCTTTGCTCTTATGCAAGTTCCCTGACTAACATCTAGCATTTCATAACAATGCAAGAAATAGCCACCGTAGTGAGCATGGGGAAGACGTTTGCAATTCTAAAACAGTCTTTGCAATGAAATGAGGGCCCAGCGCCAATATTCGGTAACGAAGAGCAGCAAGAACAACGACGGTCTTGATACAGTCTAATCAACGAAGACGCGCTCATGCAAGAGGCCTTGGGTGAACATAACAGATCGACTAACATCCAAGATGCTCCTGGTGTCTATTTGTGAAGTTCAACGAGTAGGGCAATTGACGATGTGTTCTACCATTCTGCCTATCCCTGCCCACACGACCAGACACTGTTCGCAAAACCAACAAACCTACTTAATAATAGACCGCCTCCTCTGCTACTTCTTGCCATTACCCTTGTCCAGCACACTCCGGAATACCGCCACCGTGTGTTCCCAGGCTCTTTCCGGCATGCCTAGCGCCCGGTACGGCTGAAGCACAGTATCATCCATCACGATGTCAGACGTGTGCTTCATCCGATAGAACCCCGGAACAGCCACGTTTCCAGTGTGTGGGGAGCTCTGCAACTGCTTCTGCCATTGTTGAGACAAGTCCACGGTCGCTTCGTAGAGTCGGCGCTCGCCAGACTCAGCCAAGGGCATGGCCACCACGTAAAACACCGGCAGCAGGACGGCCTGCATGACGAGCATGAGCATCCTTTTGAGCCATCTCCAGAACACCAGCCTCGAGCGAGTGCGCTCCGGGGATTGAAGGAAACTAGCCACGATGTCCGTTTGCACTTTGCCGGGGGACTCGTGCACAAAGTCCACAGAGGGTTGCTTGTGCGCCAGGTGTTCCAGCGCCAAGGTATTCATTAGGGTGGTGTAGGCAACCTGGTTCAGCATAGTGTAGCTTTTCTCCGATTGCAGATCTTCGGGCACGAAGGGGAGGGCACGTTCATTGCCACCGTTTAAGACGCTGAAGACTCGCGGTCGTCGACTGGACGGCTCATCCAGGTGATTCGCCTTCCCGGTTCGCTCGAGAAGTGGAAGGAGATTCATCGTGAATCGTAGGCGACAGTAGTATGCCAGAGAAGTCAGCTCTTCCAGCCCCTCTGGTGTATCTTTCAGATCACGAATCAACATTGTAAAAACTAAATGCAGGGATGCTTTTCTTACAGGACGGATGCCCGTTAGGCAGGTAGCCAGGACTCATGAATAAGAGGTCTAGCTGGGACTCCTGGCGGAGCACCAGGTGGCAGATGCGGTCGACCTCGGACAGCAATGAGATCTGTCCGTAGAGGGCCACCAGCTTAGCTTTGCGGTTGAGTCGCTGCAACTCAGCAATCCTCGGGGCGAACTGGGTGGTTGATCGGCAAACTATATAAACGATCGGTTTGTCAATGCGCTGGATCAACTCAATGAGGGTGGCCAGTCCAATCCCCTTGGTCGCTCCGACGAAGAGCGAGACATGACGATGGCCCGCCCAGATATCTCGGAGGCCTGCGTTGTGTACACGAATCTCAGTAAGGGAAACCATCGCGGCAGCTGAGTATATGAATTGCAAAGACTACCAGGTGCCCGCCGGGATGTTGTATGTAATTTCTAGAGTCCATCAGACAAGAGAGACTCCACTGTAGCAGGGCTGAGTTGTTATTCTGGCGGTGTCTGCGTTAGGGCTAGAGTAAGATAAGCCCGTCTCCGCACCGTCTCCGAACCTTGTGCGCCACGTTACTCGGCCGCTGTGGTTCTTATGCTCCATCTATTTGTTTGTATGAAGCATAGTAGATACAAAATGCGTGATTGGAATCTTCTCTCACCATCATCATGTGCGGTAACTTCTTGCTGGTATTCAGAGAAACCTGCTACGTTTCCACCCTCGTCCGCGTCACACCATGCCTGCCTCCGTTCATTTCGAGATCTCGGCCACTCAACGGGCGATCAAGATTAAGGGCCCCGGGCAAGCCTCTGTTGAGAAGGGATGTCCGGTCCCCACTTGTCAACCTGAGGATATCCTGGTGCGGGTGGTCTGCGTCGCTCTCAATCCTGTCGACTGGAAGTCTGCCGATCTCTCGCCTAGCCCCGATGCCACCTGGGGCACGGACTTCTCCGGAGAGGTAGTTGTAGTAGGTGAAGCCTGTCAATCCCGCTTTGCGGTGGGTGATTCGGTCTGTGGAGCGGCCTTTGGGAATAACCCCGAGGATGCCACCCAGGGCGCCTTCGCCGAGTATGTGGCCATTCCCGGTGAGCTGGTGTACAAGATTCCTCCAGAAATTTCATTCGAGCAGGCAGCTACGGTGGGCACTGGCTTGGCTACGGCCGGTCTGACGCTCTACCAAACACTCGGTCTGTCGTGGCCCGACCAGCCCGCCCAGGACGCACAGTATGTCCTCGTCTACGGTGGGGGAACCGCATCCGGGTGCTTCATGATCCAGCTTCTTCGGCTGTAGGTTTTAAGGCTTCCATGCCATTTATCACCCAGAGTACAGGAGGCTAACCAAGTCACATCCATAGGTCCGGCTACATCCCGGTCACCACCTGCTCCCCAAAAAGCTTTAACCGCGTCAAGCAGCTTGGGGCCGCCGAAGCCTTCGACTATCACTCCGCGGGCTGCGGCTCCGAGATCCGCGAGTACACGGAGAACTCCATCAGATACGCCATCGACTGCATCACCAACATCGACTCCATGAAATGTTGCTATACGGCCATCGGCAGCTCCGGTGGCCAGTATGTCGCGCTTGATCCGTTCCCTATCCGCGGCCACACGCGCAGAAACGTCAAGGCGCGCTGGATTATCGGATACACTATCTACGGCCGTCCGATTAACTGGAAGCACCCTTTCAAGCGGGATGCGCAGCCCCAGGATCGTGAGTTCGCAAGGAAGTGGTATCCCGTGGCCCAGCGGCTCTTGGACAATGGCAAACTGCAACTCCACCCACTACAAGTCGAGACTGGAGGACTCCCAGGGGTGATCGAGGGGGCTAACCGAAGCCGTAAACATCAGGTAACTGGCGTGAAGCTGGTTTATTGTGTCTGAGATAGGTGTAGCTAGCTAAAATCTAGGAAATGTATGTATCTTCCCGTTGTAGAAGCAGCATACAACAGGGCCCAACCTACGTTGAATCAAAGCTAGATTTGGATTTCTCCCATAAACTTCCACATTCCATTCTCGTATTCTAGACGCCTGATCTTGCAGCTACCGCCCATGGCTCAACATCGCTACGTCCATAGATTGGCCCCCTTACGCAGTCTTTACAGCTACATTCACCCCATGCAAATTGCTCGGCCCAATCCGCATGATGGCCTTGTATGGCCGGTCGTCTCGGGGCTCCAGAGTGCGAAACCGCTGCACGAAGCGCAGGAGCACGTACGATGCCTCGGTATCGACGAGCACATGCGCAGGGCAGATGCGCGGGCCTCCTCCAAAGGGGACGAACTTCCACAGAGGCCGTGCATCACCCCAACGCTCCGGGCGGAAGACCTCGGCGTCAGGGCCCCAATTGTCAGGGTCCCGGTGCATGAGGTACCGGTTGGCATGGACGATGTCTCCCTTCTGGATGAAGATCGGCTGGCTTTGATTTGGGCCTCCTCCGACCGGCAGCGTAGTGTCTTCCAGAGCAATCCGTACCATCTGGATGGCGTTCGGGTACAAACGATGGGCTGCCAGTAGGTCAATTGATTAGTCTGTGAGCAGGAATTGGCCGACATGCACTCACTCTCATTGATGACATATCGCAGGTAGCGCAGTCCACGCAGTTTCTCAAACGTAATCTCCTGGTCTCCCAGGGCGAGCACCTCCTCCCGCAGCGTTTGATACACATGGGGATGTCTTGCCAGGGCGAAAATGGCGTTGCTGATGAGAATCGACGTTGTGTCGTTGGAGGGGATGAACACAGCCATGATTTGGCCCCGCAGGGCCTCCTTATCCTGCAGCTGCTGTACCATGTCCCATAGCAGGTCGGTGCGACCGTCAGGCTGATTTTCTGTGGCCGACGTGCCCTTGCCGCTCTTGACGTCCTGTAGCTGCATCAGACTGGCATCGATGCGCTCGTCTACGAAATCCCGGACGATCTTCACATTTTCCATCCACACCAAGTCACGGTGGAGGAACATGAGCTTTGACATGGTCAGACGCACGCGGATGCCTCGCATTGTGTCGACCATGGCCTTGGCCACCTTCGCATTCTCCGGATGGGTGAGGGAGTCGACGGTCTTGCCGAACAGGAACTCGCTGGAGGTATCAAGGAACTACGTTTCCCGTTTGGTCAGCCATGCTGCGTTCCACTCTACATGCTGAAGAACTCATACGAACGGAGCTTACCCATCGTTGCAGCAACGGCTGCATGTCAAAGGTCGAACCATCCGTCGGCACCAGGTCCAGCAGACGATTCACAAACACCTCCAACCGGGCCAGGTTCGAGTATCCGTCGCGTGTGAAATAGGGCTTGATGATATTGCGACTAAAATCCCACATCGGTCCGTCCACTGTACTGACTCCGGGCCCAGCAACAGGGTCGGCGGCTCCGCTTCCCCGGCGAAGCGGTTCCAGGCCAAACTCGCGCCAGTATGTGGTCGACATGGCCTTCATGTTCTCGGACTCAGATGTGTAGATGGATCTCGACCCGAGAAAGTTGGCCTGGAAGGTCTTGACGCCCTGGGCAGCGAAGAGCTCCTGTTGCCATGGGAGCCAGCGGTGTTCCTTGAAGGCTTTGGAGAGCGTGTAGACAAAGTCCAGTCCGAGAACCGGGTCTCGATGGTGATAATGCTTGATCTCCCCGCAGCCGCGGGCCTTCTGCTGCTTGTAATAGTGATGTCGATTCCACAGTAAATTGCCAACCTTGTAGAGCACGAGCCAGACACAGGCGGCGACGAAGTATTCGGTTAGGGTAAACATGATTGTGGGTTGACAGGCGAAGTCGGTCCAACTCCGGTAATCATTCTATACCTCCCTAGGGCAGAGATGGATGATACGACAAAGGGCCGGGTGAACAAGGTAAAACAGGTTAATTTTGACAAATGTCATACCCGCCACATTCATGAGTTGGCGTGTCAGACAGCTCGGCCGCGGCGGACGTCAGCGTCGGGGCTTGCATCTTGGGCGACGGACGTAAGACGGTGTAATACGAGGCTCGGAGATAGCATTATTCATAACTGCTATAAAATTGGTTCCGCTCGTGCGAGCTGGATCGCTGGCCCGATCAAGCCATCGAACTTCGGTCCTTGCCATGGAGACTGTCGCTGCCATAAAAACGCTCATCCAGCAGCTGGCCCAGTCCACGGACCAATTTGGGCGTGCGGAAATCAATGACGCTCTCCGCGAGCTGCAATACTCGCTGGAGACGCCATTCGATACGGTGATGCGGATGTCGCTCGATGTAATCTTTCTGTTTTTCATCTTCTCAGCTCTCCTAACTTTTCTTAATAGACGTGCCAAGTCGCCGTGGCCCGCGTTGGCTCGGACCTGGGTCTGTTTAAACATCTCAGCCAGTGTGCATCTCCTCAGAGTGCGGAGGAACTGGCCGATCATCTCGGCTGTGGGCGGGAACTGATGAGTATAGATGCAATGATCATCCTTTTCAAGCATGCTAGCTAATGGGACTGGCCAATAGGCAGGCTCCTCCGCTACATGGCCTCGGTGCGCATGGTACACCAAACGGACGACATCAAATACATATCGAGCAACATCACACAGACGTTGGCCGTCTCCGGACTCGAAGCAGGGATGCGACATGCGTACGTTTCCTATTTCCCCCAAATCGCCCTCAGTGCGAGGCATGTTTTAACGGGCGTCCAGATTCGAGAATCTCTGGCCAGTCCTGATGGCCCTCCCAGACTTCCTCGCCGAGCGCCAGTATCCCGACATCGTGGATGCCAAAAACACTGCGTTCCAAAAGGCATTCAACACCGATCAGGACTGCTTCCATTGGCTAGCAACCCAACCAACACGAATTGCGAACTTCATGACC
Organism: Aspergillus sergii; assembly: GCA_009193525.1. Lineage (NCBI taxonomy): Eukaryota > Fungi > Ascomycota > Eurotiomycetes > Eurotiales > Aspergillaceae > Aspergillus > Aspergillus sergii. Next base: position 220,259 of record ML741795.1, read on the forward strand.
CTGCTCACCGACGAGCGCACCCCGAACTTCTTGACCACGTTCCCACTAGAAAAGGAGCTCGGATCATGGTCTGCGGAGCCCGAGAAGGCGCTCTTCGTCGACATCGGGGGTGGGATGGGACATGCATGCATTCGACTTCGCGAGAAGTATCCCCACCAACCAGGCCGAGTGATTCTCCAGGACCTGCCTCCGGTGCTGCAGGCCGCTCAGGCGACGCAGCGCTTGTCAGAGATTGAAACGATGCCACACGATTTCCATACTCCACAACCCGTCCAAGGTGGGTCACGAGCTCCGTCTATTTGGGCCTGCTGCATAGCTGATTATGGAGCATAAGGGGCCAAGTTCTACTTTCTCCGTCTCATTCTGCGCGACTTCCCTGACCACCAGGCGCTCGAGATCCTCCAGAACATTGTTCCCGCCATGGATGCCGAGTCCCGTATTGTGATTGATGACGGGGCACCTCCGGAGAAGGGGGCGCGGTGGGCAGAAACCGGAACGGACATCTGCATTATGAGTGCTCTGGGGTCGAAAGAGCGGACTCAGCGGCAGTGGGAGGAGCTGGCTGCAAAGGCTGGTCTGCAGCTTCAAGCTCTCTACCAGTACACCTGGCCAGTGGTGAATGCGGCGATGGTTTTTAGCCTGCAGTAGCTCCCAATACGTAGAACATTGTGCCTTCATGGACCTCTGTGCAGGCTTTATCTATTGTACAATGTTTCAATAGTACACCAATAGCGTACCAACGTCGCAGATATATATTAGATTTGTTTTGCTTAATACAAGAGGTTTTTCTACAGGCGTATCAGATACTCCTGGCTATAATATTCGGGGCAAAAAGTACCTCTCTTGCAAGCTCAATGTACTAGATCCTGACTAACACATAGAGGAAGGTACTCTGGAATATGGATCTAGCTCTTGATTACTGACTGAACCATAACCACAACGTCTTCGATATCTGTAAAAGGATCTCCTGGTCGTTCTAGGCCAGCGAAATGAACGAAGGTCGGGGAAGTCAAACAAGTGCCGCGAGCTATCTCGACGGTCGCCTTGTGCGCGTTGGGGACGCGTTTGCGACTTTCAGGTCGCACCTAGGGCTAGCCTCGGAGCAGGCCGCGCGTCACTGTCTCCAGATGGACAGGGCCTGGAGCGGGGAAATAAGCCAGGCAGCAAGGGATCGTAAGGCTAGACTCTTGTTGTTGAATAGGCTCATGGGGTTCTAGGGCTGGCTTATGCTTGTTTGCTGATCACTTGCACCCCCCAATTCCATTATTAGGCGGGGGCACCCGGATCCTCCAACTCATCCCCGGCGGCACAATCCAAGGCGCCGGATTCAATGGCACGATTGATGGTGGGCTATCAGCCCCGATCCACCTAGACGCTCGGAGCGAAAGCGGCGAAATGCAGATCACAAAGCTACCCTGGATCTACGTCTACGGGCACGCGGACGACGGATCGCCGTTCTTTATGGAGGAGGCAGGGATTAGGTTGGTAGGGAAGCAGAACACGAGAGTTGTTATTCAGGTTGGCGGCGGATATGCCATATTGCAGGAGGCCTTTCCGGTGGGGCAGCCGGGGAGAGAGCCTGAGGGTGAGGGAGCAAGGGTGGAGTGCTGGGTTATGCCTTTGGAGGGAGGGTATTGTTCTTGATTCGATGGTAATAGCAATCGATGAGGGCTCCATGCCTCAGCTGACAAAGTCAGAGGTGTCGAGGGCCCGCAGGTAAACCAAATAGCAAACAACAACCGCCCCACAGGCATTGCTGCAGGCGTGGGGAAGCTCGCTTCATCTTGAACTTCAGTAAAGCCAGAACGACTTACACATGTGGAAAGAAGACAGAAAAAGCATGCTAGATTTCTACCCACTCTGTCAAAGAGCAGGGAAACGTACCCATAACAGACGGTATAGCCAAACGATCCCACAGTGTCCACTCAAAGCTGCCCCTTCGTGCTAGGCAAAACCTCCACTACCGCCAGAACCCCCAGGTGATCCGTAATCCAGGGCTTCTCGAATCCCAGCTCCACGATCTGCCTCCTTTCTTCGTCCCCCTCGGCCAGGATCCCTTCCCCAAATCTCTCAAACTTCAATAACTTGACAGACCCTCGAAAATAGACCTTGTCCATTCTGGAACACCCAAACTGAGCGCGCTGCTTTGTTGTTGCTTGTTGGCCCCATGTATATCCTTCCTCGGTGTCTTCCGCTCCGCCTAGTTCCAGGAATGCGTCCTTGAGATTATTGTCCACATGCAACGTGCGGTCAAACGGCTGGATTGCGTTGAAGTCACCGGCGGCGAGAGCTGCATGCACCCCATCCTGATGCATATACTGAGCGACTAGCTGCATCTGTGGTGGGCGGTACGGAGGGTCAAGCGCCAGGGACTCTAGGTGCGTATTGCAGAGGCGGATTCGCTTCTCCTCCTGCCCAATAGAGACGTCCACGAAAAGGGCATCACGATCCATGCGCGTGTGGGAGTAGTGGACCCGAAAGACAGACGTAATATGCAGATGCTTGCCGACAAGGACGGTCGTGCCATACTGCGTGGTGGCCCAATTGGTGGTGTCGATATCTGTAAGATGGAAATTGGCTTGCACCCACGGAGTCGCGGCAATTGTATCCAAGTCGGAAGGGGTGCATTCTTGGAGAAAGATAACAGGGGCGACATTTAGAGGAAGACGGCGTGTGATTTGGTGAAGATGTGCAAGCGCTGGCCGCATGCGGGCTGCGGCGAAGGGTAGCATAAAGTCAATATTCCATGTGCAGAGTGCAATAGTAGTGATGGCTGGAGTATCAGGCCCATTGCTACTCGAGTTTCGGAGAGCGGATGGCGACTTGGAGACCCAAGTGGATGTTGCGGGGTCAAAGCCATGGTAGGTCTGGGCATGAGGCTCGTCCAAGGTCCAAGGCACCAACGTCTTCTGAAACGCCGCGGTGTTCCGAATGGCCTGGGCCACAAGCGCTTCCATGGTGATGAATGGGTAGAGGCAAAACGAATCAGAACGTATGAAGGAGGAAGAAATGAGAAGAAGATCAGCGAAATTTAAATACAGAAGGTAACGTGACCCTTTCTTTGTCTTGTCGGATGCCCGACAGCTTACTAGTGACTTAGGACTGCCCAATGATAAACTAGGGCAGAGATGGCCCCTTTTTAATATGTTCACTTTCTTAATCTCAAACCAAGTAATCATATATACGAGTATGCATTCTCCTCTGAGCTAATCTGAGCAAAGCTCTAAGCCCCTTCAATGGTCGTAAACTATCAGTTACGGCCTTAACAAACCTAGAAGCCCACTTAGTCTCACTAATTACGAGAGTTTGAGGACTTTCACATGGACATTTCCCAACGCTCCATTTTCCTGATTCCAATCACCAACGTCAACAAGATAAGAATTGGTCGTATCTATAGTCTGAAAGGTGTTTGTGTTCGACTGATAAGGGCTGTCGAAATGAAGGGTGGTAATCCTGGCATCCCCGTCCATCAGATCCAGGTAGCCTTCGGTGCCAACATCGATGCCATATCGGCCGCAAGCACACACAGACTTAGTAGTTCCTGGCTCTATGACAATCTTGTTGATTTGGCTGGCGCTGAGCTCCTGGGTTTTGTCACTACAAACATGCAAATTGCCACTAGTCGGGGGTAAGGGTCAGAATGAAACAGTTGGCAGACCTCCTTCAATGATTGAGTAGGTGATGCGCCGGACTCTCTGGACAACTGTAGCATTGGCAACTGCTTTTGACAGGATAAGCACTAGCCTTTCTAAATTAATATAGAGATAGTTTTAGATGTTTCAACTGGAGGTTGGTGGATTTGGTGGACTGGATTCAGAGCAGGAATCTTTATGGCAAATGGAGGTTAGTTGAGTATTTCAATCTGTGACCTAACAACCCAATCTATGATACTCAGAGGTCTATCAAAGGCAGAGTAAGAAACCTGGTTGATAACCAAAGAGACATGGAATATTTTACTAAGATGAAACAAGCAAAAAATAAACCTAATATAGTGGCCCATGGCCCTCTACTGTCAAGACATAATTAAGAACCAGTGACCTTAACTTCAATAGTACATAAGGAAACGGAAGTAACGAAAGAGGATGAGCGAATGCATTTATCTTCTACATTAGCGTTCTATAGGATGATCCGGGATCAGTAGTGCAGTGGAGCAACTTAATGGATTCAGAACTTCACGCTGGATTGAATTGTACTAGACGCTTCATGTCAGTTACATCAGAGGACCGTGACTATTGATGATGTAGGAAGCTCAGAGGTGGGAGAATTTCGGAGACATTTGTTATAGAGAGTATTATGGTTAACACGACTTTCTAGAGCAGGCTGATAGTGGCGTATGTCTTACACTTCCCATTAGACGCTTCCAATGTAAACTGGTAACTGCTCATAATCTCTGTTATGATTGTCAGCAGGAAAGAATTGCATTTGGAGTATCTTATCTTGTAAGAAATTGCCTCCCTGCCTGCAGCATACAAATCCATAGCGATGTGTGCGCCACCGGAGGAACGACCGAGAAGCATCGCCTTGTTTGGGAATCCCCGCCCATATCTTTCCCCAGCGATATGATGAAAAACCCATTCCCGAGCCAGCTCCATAGCATCAGTTACCTTGTTAGTATTGGCATACACTTCCCCTTTTGTTGGACTGGAATTCTACCTCTTCATATCAGATATTGAATTTGGTGGTATCCTGTGCTATCTTCCTGAGTATGTTCTCCATGGTAGATTCGTGTCCCAAAGCGCAATCCGTGGTTTGTGACAGAAGAAATTCCAGTCATCAACCTCAAAGGAATAAATGCCACAAGGGACTAGCGGCAATGAGTGGAGACGGATCTGGTAATGGTATCGCTTATGTACCTTGTCCATCCTTGGGGCTAGGGCAATGTCGTATCGATCAGAGCTCTGGGTAAGCATAGGGATATAACTCTACTGTAGCTGCGGGGTACTCTTAATCGCAAACTTGATTTAATAATCGTTTATCATCTCTCTAGTTATGGCTCTCAACTTCTCCGGACGCTACCGTGGTGGTCAGGTGTCTACTTGTACGTATGTTGCTCGGTCTTTCGGCGGGAGTATAAGGCTAAGACTCCCAAAGTGTGGGCTCCTGAAGATAGGGATGATCTTTGAGCTTTGTCCATGGATAGGATATCGCTGGCGCTTGTTTCACATGTTCTTATTTCTATGTGCGATAATATTGCCGATTCTGAGGATCGCTCTTGGTCCATTGACAGTATAGACAAGACCAGAGGACCGATCGAACTGTTCATTGGGACCCTATCGTACAGATTATCTTGCCCTTGGTTTGGTTCTTCTCCAACAGCTGATGTGCTTCGACAATATCCTCAAACTGGAATACCTTCTCAATATGCACCTTGAACGACCCATCGCAGAATTTTGGCAGGGCATAATCAATCAGCGTGTCTCTCAACGTCTGTTGGTACTCCAGATCTCGGCTTCGCAAGCCACTTGCCTCTAGGCGAAGCCTCTTATATAGCAATGGCGCAATGTTGACGCCCTCCGGTAACTTCGACCCACCCATGAGACCCAAGAGAATGATGCGGCCATCCTGTGCGGCAATGTCTAGATTACTCTGGAAATATGGTGCCCCGATGAAGTCGACGACAAGGTTCACACCGGTAGTGAGCCTTTGCAGCTCCGCCGCCCATTTATCCGTCTTGTAGTTGAAGGCTTTCGTGACACCCAACTCTTGCTCGAGAAAGTGAATTTTCTCTGGCGAGCCAGCAGTGGCATAGATAGCCGAAGCGCCTCTGGCTTTAGCTAATTGAATGCCGGCAATAGAAACCGAGGAGGCACCGGCATGCCATAAGACCGATTGCCCGCATTGAAACTCGCCGATTAAAAGGAGGGCTTGCGTCGCTGTCATCCAGGTCTAGCGAAGTCATTCATTATCAACATTAGTATCCAGATTCGTATATACGATGCCGGGGCCGGGGCCGCGTAGGGCATATCCGTGGACTATCCTGGGGGAGATCCCATACCTCCGGTATACCCGCAGCTTCCTCCCATGAAAGCTGCGCTGGCTTATGGAGTATGGTCTTGGTCGAGACCACGATATACTCGGCATAGGCACCTGTCCGACCACTGTAAGCTTTCTGGTTATGCTGCTTATTCCTAACAAACTCCCAGCACGACTCAACCCAATGACAGAGGCCACTGGCAGCAGTACCATCACTGAGATACGTACCTCCATATGCCAACCCGAATACCTCATCCCTACATTTGAACCCGCTCTCCATCGCGGTGGCTTCATCCCCCAGTTGCTCAATAACACCGCTGAATTCGACACCCATCGTTTCTGGTGCATAGGATGGTAACGGATAGAGACCTTCCCGCTGAAGTATATCCATACGGTTAAGTCCGAAGGCGCGGATTTTGACTAGGACTTGACCCGGTATGGGAACTGGCCTGGCTATGTCGGTGACATACATGGCAGTGGCGGGGCCTTTGCTGCCTTGGATAGCTGAAGGAATGTTAGGTCCGTCCTACTGCTGTACGAAGAAACGGCAGCCACAGAGCATCAAGATCTCATTGTGGGCGGCCTCTGACTGGGACTAGGATGACCACAGATAACGTACCGATCGCACGCATGGTAGCCATATCCACCGTTTAGAGTGATTGTAAGTCGGGTCAGAAGTGCAGATATTATATATTTTATTTGCAAGGTATAATCTCTCTTTTGTATCCTAGCAGTTCAGCCTCCAAACTAGGGGTCAAGAAAGTATGGAAAAAGGGAGTCCGCGGGTGAAGCGGGAATTTGTGGGAGGCTCCACTAATAGGATGGACAAATTTGTCAACGACTCGGTACATCGGAAGACCACCACCTTACCAAAACAAATAAAAAAATAAAAAAAAAATAAAAAAAGTAGGAAAAAAAAATTAGAAAAAAAATAGACTGGTCATGATTGAGTTTGTGGCTGCCAGATGGACCGGGAATTAATCCTACCAGTCATGGCGGGGTCGATTTACCAATAAAGAAATAAAACCCGCCAAGTCCAGGAAGACCCAGATGATATCCCTAGAAGATGGTGTGATTGCATAACGCTCCAGAATAAAGTACTATCAGTTTCACCTACTATATGAGAGTTCATGACGGGCCTCATACATATTTACCATGGTTGCTGGACCATCACGGAATGTCATCTGCTAAATATATATTTCTTTGGAAGATCAAACCCATTGCAGGCAGCGTGTCACATAATTAGAAGCGTGGTTTTGACCACTGCTACGAGAACAGGACAGTTTGCGTGACCATTAATGGTAGAGTAACTGAGGCAGCACCGTAAAATTTCATCTTGTCTTGCATGAAAAACGGGATGCTTTGGCAGATCATCGAGTGGAAAGCAAGAGCCTTCTCTCGACAATCCTGGGTTCCCGAGATATCGAGGCAGGTCCAGATCCAGTCTGTACGAGAAGCGAGAGCTTGATCGGAAGATAGCACTTGTGCTACTTGACTGAAACATACCGCGCGAAAGGCCCACAGGTAAGTCAATGCCGTTGCCATTGGCAGACTGGGAAACCATATGCAGGCTTTTGTGGTTTGAACGGTTACCGGGGAAGTGGCAGATGCTGCGCTTGACCAGAAAAGGGGACCAGAAACCGTCGATTGCATAGATTGCTCCCACGCGTCAAGCTCTTGGAGAGTAACTATCAAGGTAGTTAGAGTATTTCCCGCCATGGAGTCTTTTTCTGCGCCGGAAAGGAACCGGAGCGATTGAGACTTCCGAAGTAAAGAAGGAAGAATCGAGCCATGGCCGAGGAGAATCTGCAGAGGGGAGGCTGCATGTGAGGAAAAAGGTATCGTCCGCCACTCGTCAGCTGACAGAAACGTATCTTGACGGGACCGGCACGCCTCTACGAGCTACACTTGCGCGGTTAGTGGCTTGAGATTAGTGAATATATGCTTAGATAATGACATACGATCATGGGACGAAAGCCGAGGAATAGCTGGTGCGAGATGGGTTTATTGAATGTCCGAGGACCGCAGAGTTCCATCATTCGACCAATACCTCTAACATGAGCGATCCAGCCGTCTCTCGAGGTGGGAATCAACAGCTTGCTGATCTTAATGAAGAGTTCCTCGGGGGTTTACAGGAAACGGCACCACATACCTCTGCCATGCTTAAGCACATGATCGCCGCAGCGGACTCGTCACACACACCGGTACCTTCAGTCAGTTCATGATTCAAGCAATGCACAGCCTTGGAATAATACTCCGCGCGAGAAATCTCCCACTGACAGCGCGTGGAGCCATTGCCCCCTTTGGAGGCGATTGAATAACCTAGAGTTTTGAGTGAAGCAGAGAGCAGAGAAGCGCCTCGGCTGGTGCTTCGGCTGCGGTCCAGCAGCAAAGGAAGCACCTCCAACCAAGGGCTGCCGGTTGCTGACGGCGACTGGTCAGCACGGAAATCCTGCCACCGGCCATGAGGCTCGGGAGCGAAATACTCGGTAACCAAAGCATAGACATCTTCGTCGGTAGACCACCAAGCATTGGACAAATTAAGTGTCAGACAATTGGTGGACGATCTGACATGGACCATTGCCATTGCGGTTGATGACAGAGTCTGTGGTTCTTTGGGGGGAGATTTTGAAGAGACAAGCCGTCGTGGCCCAGTCGTGTTGGGCGAAACGAACCTCACATCCTCATAACCCGGGCAATGTCTCTTGGTTAAAAGACATTGAGTACAGGCAGGACGTTTTCCGTCGCACTATACAAAACCGGATTCGTTTCGTTAGTACAAGTCAACTCTTGAGAATTACTCCCAAGTATTGCTAGCAGCGGCACAGAACCTACTCCATATTTCCTTTGTCGACAAGTCTGACATACTGCCCGACTCTTGACTTTCATGTTTATACCGGCCGTAGTATGGGGGTCATGCAAGAATGCCTGCCCACCAGCCAGCCTGCCAGGCCGATATAACAAAAGACCAAGGGAGAGAGTGACAATTTTGAGTTGGGACGACGGGCAAAGTCTTGGCGGCTAATGCTACTGATTCTGGTTTAGTCCGATGGGTAACGATGGGTCTCCTAGTTGTGGTTCGACCAGTTCATCACCGTCTGTGCGCTTATCTTCCCCACCAGCTGCATTCAGGACGACCTCGGATCCTTAATACTTGTCCAAAAGAGGGCAAGTGCAGAATGCAGACCAATGAATAAGAAGGACCGGATCAAGAATTCCGAAACCTAGAGCCGAACAAAGGATAAAGGTAGGTCTTCATTACTCTTCTTTACCGTTACCAGTCAAGTTTTCCCGCTATTCATAATTCCCATCCGGCGGAGTATATCTCATGAGGTTGACGATGGAGCTTTAATTACCATAGTCGAGGGATGAGACCGAGACCTGGCTACATGAATATTCTGGTAGTGGGCTATTGATCTGTTGTTTTTTATCCCAGTTGCATCCAATCAGATCTTCCGCAACTTCTTCAATTATCATCATGCTTACAAGGTACCGTTCTAGCTCGATCGCGGACCATTCTCGGAACCAAATTCAATGTGCCCTTTTTTATTTGCCCAGCTGGAGGTGTCAAACTCGCTCATCCTGATGCTCATTTATATCTGACTAGGGCTACTCGTCGCCATCACACCTTGCACTGGGTCTGCAACAATAGCCATATCTCTCACCATGGTATGAGTGAGGCACGAGCACCCAGTCAAACGACATTCTGGCAGGTTTACGTACGATCTGAGCTTGGCATTACCCCTCAGGAAGTCAAACAGGCCGTCCATCTCGGATACAAGGGCTTCGCATTGACCGTAGATGCTGTTCGTGCCGGAAAGAGAGAACGTGACTTGCGAGTGAGCATCTCTCAGTGTTCTCCAAAAGGCACAAATTCCGATGATGATCAGGAGAAACTGATGGCTCTGCTGGAGAACCTTCGGTCGGATACCCGTGAGGAGCCTTCCCTATCCTTTCTGTTTTCAACCGTACTGGAGAACAACAGCGCCGTGCAATCCGGACTTGACTGGATTTCTGCTATAAAATGGCTTCGAGAGATCACTGAGTTGCCTATTGCCATCAACGGTATACAGTGCTGGGAAGATGCAAAGTTGTGTATGGAGTATGGCGCTCATCCGTGGCTTTCAAACCATGGGGGCCGTTAGCTAGACTCTGCTCCTTCGGCGGGGGAAACCCTCGTTTACATGCGTCAGCACTGCCCAGAGGCTTTCGATAAGTGCGAGGTAATAGTTGATGGTGGTATTACTCTAGGGGCGGATATTGTCAAAGCCATTGCCCTCGGCGCCAGGGCTGTTGGGCATGCCGTTTCTTTACTCCGTAGCCTTCGGTGAAGCAGGTGCTAGTAAGGCTATACGTATCTTGAGTAACGAGACTGAGACGACCATGGCCGTGGTTGGCCTGACTTCACTTGATCAACTTGACTCTTCTTATCTCTGTGTTCCCATTTGTCATCTTGATTTAGGGATCATGTCACGCTAATTTGCCCACCTATAGATTGATACCTCCTCTCTCCCTCTTGGCTTTGTGAGATCAGTGCTTTAAGCTCCCGGTGTGAGGTGAACATTTCATTGTTTGCCCTATATGGCCAAATAATCGGATGTGGTCCTTGTAAAGCGGCACTGTTCCGACGAAGATTGATGTAGAATCGCGTTCGGGGATTCCAGCTTTCGCCCATCCGCCCATAAGAGGTGTTTTCTCTTTATCTCTTACTTTTCCTTCCCACTTCATGCTAGAATGATGCTAGAATGTCCCGAACTTGCGCTGCCACCCTGTCTTGGGTGTCCTTTTGGATTATTTAGACTCTGCTGTAAAAGTAAACGAGACACCGTTGTACTAGCGCTGCAGTAATTGAGTTCCCTTCTCTGGACAATTGTAGAATATAACGTGTCAGTGTCACTCAATACTCAAACCTGAAAGGGAACCCCGGCACCAGCAGTCCAATGCGGCGACCATCGAATTCAAACGGGTTGAATCTGATGGATACAAATCTTCCATAAATTAAGTGTGGTTCCAAACTACTTTTTAATTTTAAAATAATTATCCTATACGGAGCAAATATTGATGACGCCGTAATATTTTAGCTAGTCTAGGATGAAGATAGGGCCGGGGCAGCCACTCCAAGCGATACAACGCAAGACTGTCCTGTGGATTTATATGTGACTCTCTTTGTGAAAGAGGATAGGGGTTATGGCAGCATTGCGCGAATAATGTGAACGATCAACATGCCACATATGCCTTGAAACACGAAATGCAATATATTAAAACGATGCTAGTTTCCGAAAGCTGGAAATAAGATCGATTGTACTCTGTACCACCAGTGCAATCCATAAAAGGCTAGTAGTTGAGAATTATCCACGTCATGGTAGAACAAATTCCAGCGAGGGAATAACCCTCGTCAGGCGCTTATTAAGGCTGTCTAGTCTTGTATATATTACAGGCTTTATCCTACTTAGCCTGGGATTACAGTAAAGGTGTTTTGAAAAGTCGCTATCTACAACGATAGCAGTGGAGGCAATTCTGCATACGCTAAAACAGGGCACCGTGGGAAAAAGCTGCCTCGTTGCGCATTATGCGGTCCATATTTATATTCAAAACGAACTTGCCCTTGAACATCCGCCAGCCACGTTTCTGGGGCCGATTCCGCCGAATTACACATCAACACCAGTATTACAGGGGGCTCGAGAGGCTATCATCTATGCAATGACACTTGTCGAACGTCTAACTATAAAGCTACATTTCGGTCTCACCAAACATTCTAAGAACTACCTTGATAACTGGCCTAGTTCGCAGCAATGAGACATATATAAGACATATATTTCCACAGGACAGGCTTTAAGGAGAGGAAATAGGAAATTTATTCAATCATCGGGGCGATCAGCACCGCGATTCTGACAGTTATTGTACAGGGTATCAGGTCCATATGTCTTTGTTGACAATGGGCATGGGAAGCCAAGCTTTCTAGATGCATGCGGCTCCCCGAATTTCCAGCTAATGCCAGTTTATCTTCGCTCGCGTTGTTGAGGGACATGGTGGTGAGACACTGATGGAGGAAGTTGTATGTATGATGATGCATGTATCACTCTTGCTTTGTGACTCTACACATAGTCCAGGGGCCTTCCTAGCCGTAATCGCATATAACCTTGATAATATCTGCCAAAGAACAGTCACCCTTTATCACGCAACTTGGAAAGATCGCCTCATTCTATAAGTATTGTGATAGAGCTGGAGGACCGCAAGGTAGATGATTGTTGTGTCTTATTCCACTATCTGATAAATAGAGAAAGCCATTATATAACTGTGTGTCAGGCGACTCATCAGGTGACTTAGTCAGGCTGATAATCTCATTAGCGTGTCTTCATGGAATGGTAGGATATAATGACTTACCCTTCGTCGGAGTCAAGACAAACTGGTGCTCGGGTGAAGTGTCATGTGCAGCAAGTTGGACAAAGTCGCCACTGACGCTCAAGGAATATCTAGTACCTGCAAGAATTTGATAGGTGTTGTCACCAACAAGCTCGACGGTGTAAACCTCCCGCTTATCTCCAACCTTGCAGGAATTGCCCAGACTACCGCCACAATTGAGGTATCCACCAACAGCGCTGTGAATCAGGAAGCCGCCCTCATCGGTGCCGTCCTCATTGGGGTCGCTCTCGAAGGCCCAAGTTTGGCTAGGGATACCAAAAGAGGGTGAAAGGATGACAGGACTGCTGGGCACCTCATAGCTCAGAACTCGGTTGGCTTCCAGGCTAGCAGATGCGATCTTATAGGTTCCCTCTTCAAGACCGAAGGCGGTCTGGCAAAGAGCGGCCAGGGCACCGAGAGCAAAGAAGTTCTTCATATTGATGCAGGATGGATTTGATGGTCGAAGGTAAGATGTGCGTTGAGAAGTGGTCAAGAGATTGAGTGACTTTGAACAGCTACAGTGGGGTTGGGGATTTATCCCAGTTTATAAGTTCTCTCTGTTTACACAAATTAAAACAATGTTCAAAACAATGTTCGATCATCGAAGAGCTGGCGATCCTTACTGAACCGTGCATGAACTATTGAGATTAGATCGGCATACAACCCCACTCTACTGGAAACTATTGTTTTCTATAGGGGGGATTCTGCGAACCCCATTCCTCGGTAACTGCCGAGCATAGCTTCAATCAATAGTTCAAACCTTTTTGTCTTCATGTTAACATAACTTGTTCCACCCGGCAACCCAAGGTCGATTGCATGAATTGTCGCGTCTGGCCACGTAGATTGATATTGATATTTTGCGAAGTGCCTCTCGTGAAATGCGTTGGTACTGATTCCTATCCAGAATACTATACATTGGAACAACCCGAGATCATAAAAATCAAGGTATCCTTAATTAAATAAAGGGAAGGTAGTAAAAGAGGAATATATCATAGAGGGAGGAGGAAATAGAAAACTTTATGCGAGCTTCAAGCCCACTTTCATCTCAGCTGAACCTCCAGCTCAGCTCAGGCCACCCAATGTGGCAGGGATACATCATACATCATACCCGTGTGCCTCCAGCCAAGAATTAAGATCTCCCTCTTTCCAATTTGACCAGCCAATCCCTATCTAGTGATGGTTGGGTTGGAAAGTCTTCGCCCGTCGCTATTGACAACACACACAGTCACAGCTACGTCTCTACCTTACAGTTTATTTGGAAAGGTCTTATATAGGGTTCAGGAACGAAAGAGTGCTTAGTATTCTCCGGAGATACCGGAAAGACATACCCTATACTAGTTCGGTGGATCATCTCTCAGTCGAGGCAACAACAAAAAGAAAATGAAAATAAATAAATGAATAAAAATATAAGAAACTAAAATTGAAAAATAAATAAAAAGAGAACGAATAAAAACCAAGAAGAAGAGCAACTAAAACAAAAAAAGGTCATATCCACCCTAGCACATGATTCCTCTAAATGTCTCCTGTAAAGAATCACGCTACATCTACTTAGAGCTCTTATCTCCGCTTCCATCCTCGTGGGTTGATGTCCGCTGAACATCTAGCAATGGAATTTCGCTGTCTTCATCTCGCCCTGGCAGCGTGGCCTTTCGTAAGCCTATCTGCTGAAGCCAGGCGTCCGTAGACGCAAGAATATTCCCTTGATCTTCATGTAACGCATGCCCGAGTATCCTACCCGGGGAGGTACGAGCCAGGTAGGTTCGCATTTGCTTGAGGCCGATGCGCCTCAAAATAAGTAGCCAAATACTCCATGCTCCAAGTGCAACGCAGAGAGCAAGTAAGATAAAGGCAGGAATAGCGTACGGAAGTCGATATTCAATGTGTTGTGACCACAGTGTTACTGGCACATTTACGTCGCCGCTAGCTCGCTTTGACAACCTTTCTCCATGCTTCGGCGAATGCCACCCTCGCGTACCCACCACAGTATTGGCCGCCATGTCAGTCCACATCAGTTTGAGCATCTGCTCAACACCGGATGCTGAGTTGGATAGCTCCAACCATTGATTATATAGAGCCAGGTCATTAAGTCCCGTATATCTCGAAGTGGACTTCTCCATATTTCTGATCTCGAAAAGAGATAGCAGCCTGTCCATATAGAACTGGCTCCCAGGCATGTTTGGCTGTCCAGTAGAGAGGTCCGATACGAACGTATCTGGATAACCAGGAAGCCAGAGATGGTCTCTTTCAACGGTGGAGATATCGTCACGAGTGCCCACATCAGGGGACACGATACCCCATAGAGGTCGTACGTTTCTTAGCGTGTGATTGGCTAATCGTTCGACACCCCAGAGTGGAGGTTTGGATGAGCGCTCGATTTTCTCGATCTCAAGGTTGTCCAGCTCCCCCGTCCCATTGAATCTGAAGGTGACCTTGCGTATGGCAGCTTTTGCAGCAGCAGCACAGGAGTAGACTGGAGTGGTCCAAGTGCTATTTGTGTCGGGGATGAGTGGATCCCCGTCAATCCGCCCGGGTGCTGCGAAGACAGTGCCACAGGACACACCAACGAACGACAGGTTAGACAGATCTTCCATTGAAGGATAGTGGCAGGCCTCCTGGGCAATTGCATAGGTATCTTGTGCGGTGAGATTGACGGGGTTAGGGCCCTCAGGTCTATCCCTGAGGGACGATGATGTTGACTCGTTAGGAAACGGGAGTTCAAGGAAGCCAGCATACCGGCTGTCCGTCTGAACAGTCACAGGGGCAATATAACTGCTCCCTATACTGCGTAAATCAAACTTCTTTCCGATATTCGAATTCATATAGGCGAAGGGTGCCAGGCCATCTGATCCGTTGGTTGTCACGTTGAAGAACTGCATCAATGCCATATTATGTCTCCAGGCAGCACTGTAGGCACGCTCATACAATGCGACATTATTTTGGAAATCCGCCGTGTCTATCTCATAGATCGCATGGGGTAGGTTGCTGAAGCCGCCGTGGTCAACCAGGACCGGGTCCCGTGTGTCTTCAAAGCCATCATACGTCTCACTGGACGGGTTGTACCTGTAGTCCACGGTCAAGTTGGTGTTCACACAACGTGCTTCCGGTTCGATGAACAGTATATCTTCTGTCCACCTCGCACCCATAGGAACATCCACTGGTACAGTATGGTTCCGGAAGCCTATACGTCCAGATTTAGTATCAACGATCAAGCCCTCAACCGCTATGATTGCCTCCTCCATGATGAACTGCGAGATTTGCCGGTAATATCCTTCAGAGAATGCACTGCCGTTGACACCCCAGGCTACGTTGGTCGTCGACCGAAACGACCGCCACTGGATGTCGAAAAGGTTGGAAACAGTCGACGGTACATTTCCGCTCGTGAATAAATCAACACTACTCGGCCAGATTGAGTACGCCTCAGCAGGGTCTTCAATGTCGTTGATATTTGACGGTGCACCAGGACATCCCTCGTCGGTATTGGGGTCTTCATCTGCGTAACAGATCCTAAGCGACTTATATCCGTCTCTCGAGCGAGTGGCCTTTCCAAACGCCGATGTGTCAGAGGCATAACGGAATGGGGTATTCGTCGGGGTATCATCAGGGCCAACAGTATCATGTAGGCCCAAAGGGGTTACAATTCCAGTAATTGCAACAAGTCCAAGCGCACCCAATTGTAGCCAGTTGCAAGCCTTGATTGCGCTGCTGACTCCTGTACTGGCAGCAGTGTCGGAATCAAGTATCGTTGGCCAGTATGACGAATGAATCAGGCGGCTGACCACGGACCTAATCCTGTGTTAATCCCAGCACTAGAGGGAGGATAAAAAGCAATACCATGAAGCAATCGTATTCTCTTCTGGAAGATGACCGATAACTATCAAACTTATAACGGTAGGAACGAATAGCCGGACTGAGACATATAAGTATTGCGTGTGTTGGAGCTTCACTACGTTCGGTTGAACCTACCCAAAAATACCGCGGCGGCAATGATACCGGACACATAGCCCACTGTGAGTTCTGCCATGACATGGGAGATTTAATTCACAGTTTTTCCATATACACTGATCAGTATATGTCCTACGGAGTACCTTCGCTGTTATAACTTCAGGGCACCTACGGCCCAACCTGAGGTGGGGGTGCGACAACGAGGCTCTGCTTTCAAGCCAAGACACCCAGTATGAGCCATGAATACGGAACATATGAGACGATCTCGATGATCGGCGGCTAATACGAGAACTCCTTAGCTTTTTGCGGAAATATGTCCTAGCGAAGCGCGGTCCGTCGGTCTCGGCGAATGTCAATCACAACAAGTGAACCTCGTATTTGCTCACACGTTGATCAACTTGGGACCGTGCTCTAAAATTATCCTCATGAATAATGTCACAACCTTCGCTGAATGGCTACAATGCCATGAAACTATATTTCATTACCGTCTTGACGAGGTGTGTGTGATAATAGTCTCCTAAGTATGAGCGACAAGGCTTCTGATTTATACCTGTCTGTTGG
This sequence comes from Aspergillus sergii, assembly GCA_009193525.1. Taxonomy (NCBI): domain Eukaryota; kingdom Fungi; phylum Ascomycota; class Eurotiomycetes; order Eurotiales; family Aspergillaceae; genus Aspergillus; species Aspergillus sergii. The sequence goes on from ML741795.1 coordinate 237,137, forward strand.
ATCTCTAATATGGATTATATCCTTAGTCTTGTTGTATCCTAATGACATTCAGTTTACAAATGGCGGTACGACTCTTTTGATGTATTAAATACATGTTTATATATATATAAGCTAGACCTGTCACCTATCGGGATATATACAAACCGAGAAAATCGTGATTTCTATGGTGACATGATATTTGCTGGCTATCCGTACCCACTCCAACTAAGTATAGTAGTTACGGCTATAGGATAGAGCTTAAGTATAGTATAACTAATTATCGTGCAGTATACCAACTTTTCCGGAGTATTAATTAAACGGTAAACTTTGGAAGTATCAGTGATGGGTCTTCCCGGTTATCTGGAACAATTCCACTTGGTATTCGGGTATATAAGAACAAACCCCACGCCATACTGTAGATTTTTAATTAACACTGCTGCATCATAGAAGCTAGGAGAGCTTTGAAAGCGCTGCTCAACCAACGAAAATGTGCAATTTCTCGAAGTACGAAAAATAAGTCAAAGTCATTTCTTTCCATTCCATTATCTTGTATGTTTAAACCCACTGCACATCCCAACCACCATAATGACAGTCAAAGCCATTCTTACCAGAGCCACCGGCTACCTCGGCGGCGATGTTTTGTACCAACTACACCAGAGATATCCGGATTTCCACTATGTACTTCTTATCCGCACTCAGGATAAGGCAAAGAATGTGCTTGCGAGGTGCCTGAAAGCCCGAATCGTCATTGGCAGCAACGACGATTCGGCATTACTGGAACGTGAAGCCGCGTGGGCTAATACTGTTATCCGTGAGTATACCTTCGTTGCTTTACTTTCCATTTCATATTTCTCATTGCAAAGATACTAATGCAATGAAGATACTGCCGACTCATCAGATCACGACGGTGCTGCGAAGGCTATAGCTAAAGGGCTCGTGCAGGGTCATACCGCCTCACGACCTGGATTTTAGTTGCACACGGGTGGTGCCGGTATTCTTACGTACTTTGACTCGGAAGTCAAGAAGACGTTTGGAGAAGTAGATGACAAAGCATAAACGAGCTAATTAACCTGTCTGCTGCGGCTTTCCACGGCAACGTGGATGAGATCGTCCTTAACACCGGTATCTAGCATGCGGATGCGGTCAAGACAGCTATCATCTGCCTACCTAGAATACATGGTGAGGGTCGTGGACTAATCTCTGGTCGTGGACGACAGGTATACGAACTTGCTTCGTTTGGTCTGAAAGAGCAATACTACCATCGCATTGGCAAGGGTCTTTCGCGGTGGAAAAACGTGCACATCCATGTTTGAGTGGGGTGTTTGAGCTGCTGGTACAGGTTGCAATAAATCCGTCTTTAAAAGGCGATCCCCAGATCTGGGGAGTACATGGTTACTATTTCACGGAAAATGGTGAGCATGTCCGGGGCGATCTGTCCGTGGCTGTGGGCGAGAAGGCCTTTAATCAAGAGTACATCAAGGGCGGGGGCTCCCGAGCATCAGGCTGGTCGATTAAAGAGGTTGTCAAGTCATCGGCGGGATTTGAGGCGGCGAGTTGGAGCATGACCTCGCATGGTGTGGCTGCACGAGCGAAGAAAGTCCTTAGTTGGAAGCAGGAAGAGAGAAGTCTGAGCGATGAGTTGCCAGATATTATTCGGTCAGAGGCGGCTAGAATGGGACTTTGATCTGTTGAGGGCGTGATAGAGGATCATTTAACGGGTGGCCTTTTGTGATTCATAACTATGATCCCTACTTCTCATCAGGATTTGAAGGCAAATTGCACTGCTCTAGATTATCAATATAATCACTTGCACTGGGTATTAAATCATCCTGGTGGTCTCATAATGCAAGAGGAAATCTTGATTGGGCTTTCTGTTGGCCCCATTACTTCTAGGTCTGAGGTCTAATGACTACTGTGTTTTTCGGTTTTTGTAAGAGTACGAGCGGCCACACAAAGGTGATTATGAATAATGTGTAGGCTCTAATTATTAAGGGCCCCTGGAAGTATCAAGGCTTCCTTAATCAGAGGCAATGGAGTTTAACTGTATGTTATATCTTCTATATACATCAGGATGTGTCCTACAGGATCCAATAATAGCCTCTATAGAATGCCAGGTGTGAAACCAGCCACCACAGCCTTCTCAATCAAGCCATCCAGGCCTCTGACAAACTCTTGATGCACGGGGTCGCTCGCAACGTAATAGTCCTGTTATCAGGCAGTTGCAAACTCAACAATAAACGCATGTGTGATGCCACTGTGGACAGAAAACCAGCCGTTATGCCAACATACATTCCCAGCTGGCGGTACGCATAACCAGCTTAATCACATAGATCTCTGTGTTTGGAACCATTCAACAACTGTCTACTACTGTTATAAAGTAGTTGAATATTCTTTTGATGAAAAGAATTCCTGTAAAGTAGAGGTCTTCCTGGGAGATATGTCCACCATTGCATGGGTCAAAGAGAAACAAAGAAGTTTAGGATTTAATCAAGCACACGCTAATGCAAGTAAGCCGCCACTCCAACCGCTAAGCGTCAGACTGATCATATCGTATAGACGACATGTAAGCCCTAAATCCTGTGAAGTATAACTTTCCGTCTACGAATAAATAGCTGTTACCCCCCAGTTTCCTCCGCCGTCCTTACTTATTTTCTCCCGACAGTATCTACACAATCTTTAGCTAGCTATGGAAAATATCTCCGGCAACACAACCAACCCGAGTGTCGGAAATTGTGTAAGCTCTATCCAACCTATACAACACTACAATCTAACCAAACCAGTGCCTAGCCCTAGCCTCCGTGCTCGGCAACAAAGTCTCCCTCCCAAACACCCAACCATACAATGACTCGATCAACACTTATTTCTCCCAACAAAATTCCAATCTCCACCCCATTTGCATTGTGTCCCCGACAACAGCAGAGGACGTCTCTACCGCAATTAACACAATAACCTCCACCCTCGAAACCACCAACTTCGCCATCCGCTCAGGCGGTCACGCCCCCTTCACCGGCGCATCCAACATCGCAGACGGAATCACCCTTGATCTTCGCGGCCTAAATAGCATCACCGTTAGCCCCGACCGCACGACCGCCTCCATCGGCGTCGGCGCAACCTGGGGCGAAGTCTACTCCCACCTCGACCCATTAGGCCTCTCAGTCGCAGGCGGTCGCGCAGCACAGGTAGGAGTCGGTGGCCTGACGACCGGCGGGGGAATCTCATATTTCTCCCCACGGTACGGCTGGACCTGCGACACGGTGACTAACTTCGAAGTCGTCCTCGCCAACGGGACGATCGTTAATGCCAATGAGCATGAGAATCAAGAACTGATGATCGCTCTGCGCGGAGGGTCTAATAATTTCGGGGTGGTCACGCGCGTAGACCTGAAGACGTTCGAACAGGGTCCTATCTGGGGAGGAACTGTGTACCATTCTGTTGATACTTACCAGCAGCAACTCGAGGCATTTGTGGATGTGAATCCAGCAGAGGGATACGATGAGTATGCATCACTAATCACCAGTTTCGGGTACTCGGCACAAGGCAAGGCCGTGGTGAACAGTATTGTGTATACGAAGGCCCAGGAGAATCCGGCGGTTTATCGCCCGTTCATGGAGATTCCGAAGTTGTTTAGCACCGTGAGGATTGCGGGATTGCATGAGATTGCAATGGAGCAGGGGTCGTTCTCGAAGGTTGATAAGCGGTGAGTTTAGGAATCTTGGGTTTCGTGATGAGTTTAGGCTGACTCTTTTAAAGGCAGTTGACTGTGGTTACGACTCATGGGTCTACTCTCCCTATGTTGAATGCTGTTTACCAGCACTGGGATTCTAGTCTAAAGAGTGTTGAGGGTATTCCAGGTATGGTGTGGGCTATTTCTCTGGAGCCATTGCCCCCGGCTATCTATGCCCGTCATGCCTCTAAGAATGCATTGGGTCTTGAGGATGCGTCGGGCTCGCTCGTCGTGACTCTGCTCAGCGCAACTTGGGACAACGAGTCTGATGACGAGAAAGTTGAGAAGGCGGCGCGCGAGCTTTTCGATAACATTGATAATGACGCGCGCAAACTGGGTGTCTACGAGCCATTCGTATATCTCAATTATGCGGCACCATGGCAGGATCCAATCACTAGCTATAAATGTAAGAATGTCGAGCTATTGAAGCGCGTGAGCCAGGACGTCGATCCGAAGAGGGTGTTTCAGACGAATGTACCTGGAGGATTCAAGCTACCGAAGTAAGAGTTGAAGATACTATTTAGTTGCCAAGTACAGAGTAGATTGATTAAAGCGATCGCACATCCAAATTTATGACCACACAAAGGGACTACCGCCCCTACTTTGTGAATCTTTTTTTAGTTAGTCAATCTAACCTTTGTTTACCACCCATCCATTCATTCAGTTACACAAATACGGGTCATCTGATGAGGGTAATCCCGTACCTTTGAACAACGAGTGAAAGAAGATATATCTCACCCAGTCTAGAAGCCTTGCTGTTATCTTCCCTAGATATCAGCACGCTATCAAAACGTCCTTCAGGCGGGCAGTTTGCTTTCATTACCACAGCTCGACGAACTCCAACAGAGACAAACCAAGCACCTCCAACTCTAAAATGGCGCTTCCACTCTATATTCCATCCTGCATTCACAATCCCGCCAACAAACACCACCCCTCAACCCACGACCATCCGCTTCGAATCCAAATGGAAGGTCCCCTAACCGCCATCCAGAGACTCCTACCACATACCCCATGGCACCTGAGCCTCCAAAACCAACCATTTCCACAACCAGCAGGCCAAGGGCTAGCATGATTGACATATGAACAGATATATGGACGGGGTGTATGCCCAGAAGTTCCAGGCGATCTGGTAGTCAAAGATGAATACATGGGATGGATGCCAGAGAAGTATCCAAATGAGTAAGTCTGCCTTAACCCCTATTCTACCGATGAACCCTGAATATGAAATTCCTAGGACTAACATCTTCCGTTGGAAATAATTAAGCAGATTGACTATCACGGTGTAACATTCGATCATGTGGTCCCAGCTGATGATAACAACCCTGAGGTGTTACAGATCAATATTATTGAGATCGAGGATGATAACGGTGTTTATGCAAATGCGTGGCTTTTGTTCGCGGTCGACCCGGTTGACCTTATTGGGAAGAAGGTCCTGGCAGTTCCAAGATGCTGCCAGAAGAGAAAGGGGACACAGGTTCGTTGGCGGGTGAATGCCTTGATAGACCAGAGGGTGAATGCGAGAGAACAGTTGAAGTCGGCTAGGGGATTGGAAAAGTGTTAGTAAAAGCTCAACGGCAGTCTGTATCATGCTTCAGTAGCTCAACAGTAATTGATCATTCAATAGTTAACTTACAGTTTGAACGGTATGGCTATACTTGCGAAGACTTTCAGCAGGTGATCCTGTAACTTCCTCACGGTCCACTATCAACTGCCTGACCTTTTATAGTTCAGTGAACCTACTTCTTCCTGTATACTGACCACCCATCCCCAAACCAACAAATTAACAAGCACTCCCCACACCCTAGATCAAGCGATCCAGACCCCGAACCTGGATATTCTCACCGCAGACCTGCCGCGCCATCTCTAGATTTACCTTCAACTTGCCTGTGAGATAGTCTAGTAGGGGGCCTTTGGGTCCCGGTTTATATAGATTGGCGTCCTAGACCGACTATAGGGCCTGAGGTCAGGCCTTAATTTAAGCTGGGGAGGGTGTGGTTCTAGGTATGCTCCTACCTAGACTACCTTATATATATCATCTAACCGATTGAATCCTTGTTCAGGATTCAACTTTGAGCTTTTTTGGCTGGGTGGTTAGGTGTAAACTTCGGCAGAAGTTAAGGATATCGCCGAAGTATACTACTCCCACGTCAGATGACCGAGGCTGAGCAGGCTCGATGTTGCTGTCTGTGTATCAGGCGAAGATGAGTCGGAGACTGTTATTGGAGACGTACTTAGGATTGAAGAATGGTTTGAAAACATACATATACCAGAGCATCCTACCGTTAGAATCGAATACGCTACACCATAAGTTCCCATCATGGTCGGGAATCAGGGGGCTGGTCAAAGCAACTTGACTTCTGAGAGATACATTTCACAACTTCCTACTCGACCCTTAGTTTTCGAGCTTCGCAGCTACACCCTCCTTCTCATCATGACAGAACATAGTTACACGTGTCATACACCAACTCTCATACTCTCAGGCGGGCCCAGTGCCGAGTCCTGATAGCCCCCCATGTCCAACACAATCTTCTGCACGACCACACCAGGCTCAAGCAGCCAGAGTGACAGCTCATGCTCGCCCGTCCCAACCTCACCAGGGAGCTCGACCACCGATGTCCAGCCATTTTCGATCACCGCCTGCTGCCAGGCTTGGCCTTCCTTGTACGGCGGCACAGTGGACACCGGGCGGACGGTAACGGGCACCGCTCCGTCCAATGAATAGGCAAATTTGATCAATCGCGTGGGGTCATGGTTATGCGAGGCACCGAGACTAATGATGAGCCTCGCGCTGGACGACGCGGTTGTTGTGTACAGGGAGTATCGCAGCGCCGGCCCGGTGTTGGGCTGTTGCGTCCCCATCGTCACCGGCCAGGGCATGACGGCAGAGAGGGTGCGTCCGTAATGCGGGATCTCGACATATGAGACGTTATTTTTCGTCTCCGCGATGGTATAATGGCTTGCTTCGATGGAGATGACCCCGTTCGACTCGACAAACCCGGTAAAGGTTGTAGGGACGACGGTGTTATTGACGGGAAGTATGAGCGTGGCGGTAAACCCATCACCCGCTCGCACTTCCAGTTCGGTGTGTGATAAGCCCGACTCTGCAGAAGCCCAATCAACGGTGATGACGCTGCGCACGTCGGACATATTACCAGCTGCCGATACTGACCCACTCGCTTTTGAGACCGTGACATAGGAGGTGTTGGAGGAAATGGAGTACGACACTGTGGTGTTTTTGCGAGCGAATATATCAATATACCGAGACTCTGACGGAGGCATATAAGGATCCATGGAGAGAAGGTGTAATGTTTCCTGCTCTGGATAGGATGCTGCACTTCCTTGCACGGCGATTCCGATGCCCCCAGCACCCTGTGGCACTGCTATATAGCTCAAAGCAGGCATGACGTTAGTGTTGTCAACGGGGTCGTCCCATGAACTGTACCCAATGTGAACCTGATTCATGACCGGCTTCCACTTGCCTCCTTTGATGCCGTGATATCTCTCCGTGATTGCGGAATCTTCAGCAAACAGATCATGCACTTTTTGGGCAAGGCGGTTTGTGCTGATCCGTCCTTGCTGATGGTATAGTGCGTTGAATGCAGTCTTCGTGTAAAGATCCACAACGGTCTTTCCGGCCAGCACCGGGTGCAGAACCATTTCGAAGAAGGGGGTTCGGGTTGCCTGGTCAAGAGAATTGTAAACGCTCTGCGTCTGGGCCAGTAGACTCTCCCATTGGGCCAGGTTGGCCTCTGCTTCGTCGTAGTAGATCGTGCTGAATGCAAATGGCAGCTGGCTGAGGAGCTCATATTTGCGGCGCGCAACAAGGGTTCCATAATGATTGAGAATCTCGGCAGTACGATCGGCAATCCGTTCGTTGAACTCCCGGGCCGCCCAGCGCTTCAGCCAGTTTGTGGTGGAATCCGTGCTCATAAAGCGATCCATATCGTACGCCATATCCATAAAGTGTGTCAACGGCACCTCGAGTCCCTTGATGTCTCCGACATTGGCAATCCATATCTGCCTGGCGCTTTTCTGGTAGGCTAGATGCATCTGCTCCCATGTTTTGACCAGCTGGATTGTGTTGATCCACTTGTAGCTCCGTGGGCTACCGACGTAGTCAAAATGATAGTACACGCCTGCGCCTCCTACCCGAGACGTCTCATTCGCAATGGGCACACGGATGAGATTGCCCGAGTTGTCATCGGTCCAAAGAAGAGTAACCGATTCCGGCACCTCCATTCCTGCCGCATAGTAATCACTGACCTCCTTCATGTGAGTCGTCAGTGACATTTCGAGTGACAGTAGTAAAGTTGACTAACCTTGTATAGCACCCAGGTCTGAGGAATGGTAGCGGGGTTACTAGCGTTGAATGAATCCACTAGTAATTTCTGCTGCGCGTGAATCAACTCTTCAAGATCGGCTGCTGTCAAGGTAGGTGATGCGACATCCCCTTCTCCGCGCATTCCCATGGTCCATATTGTATCCCAGTCCTTCGCTCTGTCAATTCCCTGCTGGAAGAAGGTCGTGATGTTTGCCTGGTTCTCATTCCAGTTCCACTCTCCGTCCAGATACGTGTTTTGCTCCTGCTCGGACCGGGCCATCGGCTCGTGGTGGCTCGTGCCCATGATGATCCCGTAATCATGCGCCAGCTGCCCATTGTCGACATCATCGACGTAGAACATCTTGCCCCACATGGCGGGCCAGAGATAATTGCCCTTGAGACGAAGGCAGAGCTCGAAGACATGCCGATAGAAGGCGGTATTAAACTTGGTCCCAAAGTTCTCGGCGACCCAGCCCGATAGCGCCGGCGACTCGTCGTTGATAAAGAACCCGCGATATTTAACGGACGGGGATTTCTGGAACGTGCCCTCCGGCGAGACCCAGATGCTGGTCTTGGTCTTCACGGGGACGTCCGCCCACCAGTACCACGGCGAGACTCCCATCTGCTCCGAAATATCGTACAGACCATAGATTGTGCCCCGCCGGTCACTCCCAGCTACGACGAGGGCCCATGAAACTTTGGGAAAGGGGTTCTCGACGACCCGGGAGACGTATGACTCCCATTTGCCCTCAATCAGAGACACGTCGAGCTTCCCGTCGGACACGAGCTGGTCGATGAGAGCAGACTGCCCGACCGTTCCGGTTATGATGACAGCTTGTCCTTGGGATCCCGAGATGTCGGTATCGAATACACTAACGGTTCCGTTGACACCGAGCACACGGCCAAAGTCACTGGCCAAATCGTGTGCGGCTCGGAGGACCCCAACAGGCTCATTCTGCGCGACCCATACAGCCGGTGCAGTCGTGTTACTCGCGAGTTGGTAGTTACTTCCACCAGAGCTGAATAGAAGGTACGGCTCAGCTGTAACCAGGGCTGTAAAGAGAACAGAAGCAAGCCAAATCAGCTTCATAACGACTGGGAGATAAGGGCCATACTTTGTGTGTTTTTAAATTTCATTGGAAACAAAAGGGCCGCCTTTATGTACGAGGAACACCACTATACGGAAGCGGGGCTTTAGCCTGCGCAATATCAATAGTGTTTACACTTTTAGCCTGAAGTAATATCTGGGGAAATTGCGTTTCGAAATTATGCTCATTTCAATAGCCGATTTGCCGTGTCCTATCGCATACAAGTTCCTGACATGTGGGGCCAGTCCTAGCGCCATTCAGCAATAATGAATTTTCCACCAAGTGTCTTTCCCTAGTCGCCGTATTTCTTGTAGACATGAGCATAGTCCTATATTGTCACCAGAGGGTAGATCTGCTAGGTAGATCGTAGGTACGGGGTACAGTTCAATGTGACGACAGAGGGATGTGTACTTTGTGACAGGCTTTTGTAATGCTGATGCGTTGTCGTGAGAGAACAGGAGATTATGAAATATCTGATGAATATCTAGGGATGGATTGTGGAATAATATTAGTTGTGAGAGATCCGTTCCTGGTTTATATAGCCTGGGTGACTATGATCATCCACATCTTCAGAGGTAGGTGTTATCATCTAGCAAACCAACCTTCCCCATCCTTCTTCAACTATCATGGCCTACTCTGTAATCCATTCGCCTGATAACCTCCAAGAGCATCAACCCTAGAAGTACCATATCAGACAACATAACTAAGACCCAACCCAAAGGAAAAACGTCCCATTCAACCTCAGATCCCTCGAACTACCCCCCACAAAAACCTTATACTTCCCACCCGCAACCATCCACTGCTGAGTCTTCACATTCCAGTAAGAAATATCCCTACGCCGCAAGTTAAACGTAACAACCGCTTCCTGCCCAGCCGAAAGTTCAACACGATCGAACCCCCTCAGCTGACGAACAGGCTGATCTGCCGAATCAGGGAATCCGAGATAGAGCTGAGGAACCTCTGCGCCGGCAAGTGTACCGTTGTTGGCGATGCGGGCGGAGACGGTTCCCACGACGTCCCAGAGGTCGCTGTGGCCGCCGACGGTGAGGTTGCCTTTTGGTGCTTTGGTTATGGATGAAGGGGCTTTGATGGCTAGGTCTGAGTACTTGAAGGTGGTGTAGGAGAGACCGTGGCCAAAGGGGTATCTGGGGGTGACGTTGTGGGCGTCGAAGTAGCGATAATCGAGGTAGACTCCTGGTTTTGGATTGTTAGGTTTGGTGGGATGGAAGGGGGAAATGTGGGGTGGGGTGGCTATTAGGGGATCGTGATAACGAGGTTTGGCTTACCTTCAGTGAAGTTGCATTGAGCGGTATAGCAAAGTTCAACGTTGTAGTCACTTTCATTCTTGGCGATGGTGTGGACAAGACGACCGGATGGGTTGACGTCGCCATAGAGAAGGTCCACGATAGAGTTACCCGATTCCTGTCCCAGGACAGATCCATAAAGAACCGCGGTAACGTTGTCGTGCTCTATCCATTGATCCAGCAGTCGAGGCCCAACGGTATTGACCACCACGACTGTATTGTTGCAGTTATCCGCGACCGTGTTCACCATGGCGTCCTGGTCCGCGTTGTATAGTTCAGTACGATCAGCACCTTCTCCAGCCAGAGCATTTAGGAAGACAAGGCAGATATCCGATCCGGTGGCAAGGTTCTCAAAGGACGGCTCCACGGCAGTCGAGGACGTGCTCGATGGAACCAGCGAAGATCCTCCACCAGAGCTATAAGTATCGTTCAAGATCCAACGCAACACGGTTCCATCTTGGGCCGCTTTGTTAGTCAGGGCACCATAGGGAGTGATCAAATAGGGAAGAGATGCCATCCCGGATCCTGAACCAGTAGCCAGGTGGCCCTGATAAGTCGGACCAGAGCCCATGACATTGACATTACTATTCGGGCCGCCCATGATAGGGCCAGCGTGAGCTCCAAAGATACTCATAACACGGGGCTTGCTTAGCGGTAGCACGCCCTCATTCTTCAACAAGGCCATGGACTTTGCTCCGTTCTCGCGAATCAACTTGGAATGGTTAGCTCTGACGTCCACATAAGCATCTGTCGTTTGCCTCGTAGGCTGGAGGCCGTTGTCTAGGTTAACGTAATAGTAACCTATCAGATTCCTAATGGCCATGTCGTCCAAGCGGGCCTCAGTGAGGGTACCGTTCGACAAGAAACTTTCCATGGTCGAAGTGCTCCAGATGGAACTCGATCCATAGTCCTCGCCACCCAGAGCTGATTCCTTGGCGCTGCTTTGACCATTCATGTCAGGCCAGACCATACCCGGGAAGCCAAGTTCCGTCTTCAACATCTTCATCAGAAGATCCGAATTCTCGCAAGCCATGGTGCCGTTGACCTTGGTCATTGCGCACATCACCGCGCCGACGCCATTCTTCACCGCATCGTAGAATGGCCATAGGTATGTCTCATGGATGGTTTTGTCATCCGCATTGGAGGAGTAGGGAGAGCCCCCTCCACTGCTTCCAAAACTGGAGGTCCTGTTGGTTTCTTGCTCGTATAAGAGGAAGTGCTATAGACACACGGATCACATATAAGTAAACGATGAAGTGCACGGGAATGAGGAAATTATATCGCACCTTACCACCCGGAATCACTCCAGCATCAACATAGCCCTTGGTGGTGAGGCCTGTCGCTAAGCCATTGAGATAAGGGTCAGGGCCAAACCCTTCGACGCCACGACCACCCCAGGGGGTACGTCCCAATGGCTGAGACGTGGGTCCCGCCACCACCTGAACGCCCTTGTTGTAGAACTCAGATCCGACAGCTTTAGCCTGCGCATAAATAGCGTCGCGATCCCAGGTCATCGCAAGAGCCGAGGACAAGCTGAAAGCAGAAACATAAAAGAAGTCTTGGAGACCCATGTCTCCATCGAGAAAGTAGAGGGCAGTGAAGTTCCCATTAGTCGACTCAACATTGCTACCTGTTATTAAAGCTAGCTTCTGATCGGTGGTCAGGCCTGCAACGAAAGCGGATGCTTTCTCGTAGGCAGCTTCCCAGTTTCCAAGTGCAACTATTTCTACATTAGCCTGTTTATTCTGGTTTGCCATACGTAGGAAACTGACCACCATTGGCTTTGAGCAAGCCCAAATTGGAAGAATGCGAGGCGCCTGCAGAGCCTAGAAAGCTCGCCGCCACGGCAAGTGAGACGAACCTCATCTTACCAAAGAATGGTATAAGAAAACAAATGAACGACTCTAGTTAGGCAAAAATTGTATAAACGATAGACTGAAATTAGGCAACTATTAATTATATCATGACTGTTAAGGGGTGTAAGCTCTATTTATACTCCGTGATTGAATAGTATCGAACTGCATTACATTTTTCGGGCGCTGATCTTGTGTGGAAATAGGAAATGACGCTGCTACATCCGGGAATTGAGGATGGCCAAGCTTTTCCGTAAGAAGTAATGGTTGATCGTAGTAGTTCCACGCAACGGCATTCGTCGTAACAAGCCTACGACATCAACGCCGGTCGGAAAAGCCGAGGCGTTTGGGTGGTTTAAACGGCTGCAGAGAGTGGAGCGCTTCAGTATGACTATCGGGTTTACTACGGCATCCCGGCCCCCTGGTGACGCGTCGCAACCGTACGCAAGAGAATTTCGGTTTGCAGTGCCCCACTTTGGCAAGATAGGGCTGGCCTGTCCTCACGGATACTGGTGATTTGTTGAGAATATGCTGGTTGAATCTAATTCTCAGGTCTATATTGTATCGAAATAAGGGATGGAGTGGAGTCAGGGCACATTGAATGAGAGCTGTTGTCCCAATGTGTTAAGCCTTGTACTAATGATCGGTTAAACAGTTTCAAGCTTGTGGCGCAGAAAAGCCAAGTTATTAGTTAAATGACTTGTCGATCCTGTTTCAGTCCTCAATGTACACCAACGCTAAACCCACAGTTCCCCCATGATAGGTAGAATCCGATGGTGTCGGATATTCCCTTCTACACACCACGTCTCCTATGCACAAAGTCTCATGGTTCAATGAAGCATGGTTCTTGCCCAGTTATGTAAAGCTTGCTTTGTTGCGAATCTCATTCGATTCTTCTTTCCTTTTGCAATAGGACAATTGGCAACAAGACCAGAGTGGACACCGTGCCAAGTACTAAATTATCAGCTCCCGAGTCCTACTATCTCCGACTATATCGGGGGTTAGATTGAACTTACATGGCACAAATTGAAACCCATACAGATAGCTCGATCGAACAATACTCTGGAGTCTTTCCGGTAAGCTCTCAGAGTATCTCAGATCATTAATGACTTTACCAATACACTACAACAACATGATTAGCTTCAACATTCAGCTTCATGTCAATTATACGCACCTGTTTCTCTTCCAATCGTTCCAGACTTTGTGAAAGCCTATTGGCGAAAAGCCGCTGAACAACAGCGACTGAACCGGCCGGACCGACAATGAACCCCAACTGCTGAGAGAGGTAGTATACCCCGATAGAAGTCGCCAGCCGCTCTTTAGGTGCAGCCAGAGACATGCCAATGAATTGCGTGGAGAATAGTATGCCATTTGACAGGCCGGACGGGAAGAGATAAATTAGTTCCCAGGTATAGCACCCGTCGCGATAGCGGATGAAAATCAATATAGACAACAAGACAGTAGATACCACTGCTGTTACCGTCATTGTTTTATATTGCTTGGTTCTGTCCTCTCCATCAGCAGGTAGCAGAAGATCTGTTGGCCTACGAACTCACCGTTTGATGATGGCACCCGAAGTCAGGCCGCCGACTGAGACACCCACCGCAGTGACGACGTAGGTGAATGATGCGAGAAAATCAGTCACCTTTTCAATTCGGACGAAGTATGGTACCATGTTACTGCTGAGCTATATAAAAATGATCTATCAGTAGTGCAACGAGGTTGTTTCAACATTGAACTTACTGCCGAGCGACCTGTGATTAACAACAATTGCCCCACACAGTACCCTCCCAAGGAGCTTTTCAGTAGGCTTAAGGGTATCAAAGGCTTTCTGGCCCAATATGCTTCTGTGAGAACGAAGACTGCAATGGCTATTGCGAAAGCAGGGGCTAATACGTAGGGCAGTCCTGGTTGATCATCTGTCGTGCTCAAGCTTTGGATCAAGAATAGCAGAATCAGGATTGCGGTAGCAAGACTGATAATACCTCCATAGTCGAGATCCGAAGCTCGAGATTGAGAATTATCTTGGTCACTATCTGTCTTTCTTTGGTTCAACGACGAGGGAAGACCGTAATATGCGACCGCAATACAAATAATGATAAGGGGGAGTTGACCTAGAAAAGCCCTGGACTTAGTTAGCGTTGTATCCTACACACAGAATTAAAAAAAAAAAAAACAAACCATCTCCACCCAAGTGTTGCGATTAGAAAGCCGCCGACCGGGGCTCCCAAGCTGCGACCAGCAACATTGACCACATTAGCATACCCGCGAAACAGTGCCACCTCGTTGGAAGGCATCAGATCTATCAATTGTCAGGTAAAGGAATGTGCATCAGGTATAAACGTACCGGTTATGATAATGGACACCAGAGCAACCATACCACCACCACTAATGCCAGCCAATACTCTAGCCAGAATGAGCTGGATCAGGGAGCCACTGGCGCCACTGCGTTGTATCGCATTAGCAGCCTGTCGGGAAATGGATGGAACCCGGATGACTCACCATGCTAGACACCCCAGAGCAAACAAAAAATAAGCCCAGAGGAGGACATTTTTCCGTCCATACATGTCGCTGAGCGTACCATACTAACAAAGTCGCGTAAGTATCACAGGCTGGACAGTGTCTGGGCAGCTTACCACCGGCAATGAGACGCAATAACCAAAATTATATGCGACCAGCAGCCATGACCCTTGTGATAGACGATTGAATTGCGACGCGATGGAGCTCCATGTTGAGATGACAAGTGACTCATCGGCGGACGCGAGGAACACGCCTGGGAATTGTCAGCATATTCCTGGCACCTTCTCATTTGTGAAACACTGACCGACAAAAGAACCATAGATGACCAATTTGTTGGCTCGATCAGACTTTCGTCGTCGTTCAAGGTCGGACAGAGGGCTTCCTGGGGTAGTAGGTGACTGCAAAAACGGAGATTCCTCATCAGCTGTCATGTTGCTCGAGTTTTTAGGAGTCAATGAATAGCGGTTAAAACTGGTGCATTTATAGTCGCAGATTGGGAGGGGGTATGGATACACGTAAAGAGTGTTATTGTCCCATTATGTCAATCACAATGGATACCTCTGAGTCATTGTCGGATGCACTAAATAAAGAATGCAGGAGAGAAACAAAGATATTAAAGGGATCGGTGGAACAAGGAAGATGAGGCCGATCGCTCTGAAGATGGCGTTATATATTGTCCCAACCACCAATTAGAATACAGTATCCGCCAACACTCTGTCTTTTTCTGTAAAAGCCATTGTCCAGTTGGAATCGACCATAGAGAATCATCTGAAGAGGCATCATATCTTCAGAACATACGATAAGTGTTTTCTACTATTTCTTTTCCTTTTATTCGAGATAGAAGACATCTATTCTACTATCTTGGCAGGGATTTGCTAGTGACCCACCTAACTAATCAACCACCGGCGTGTGGTTTCTCTATACTTGATATCCATCTAGAAGGGTGTTTCCAAGGTGACATTATGGTGATATCACATTTCCACCTTTTATATATATGTGCCATATAGCCTGACAGTCCGAGACTTTCACTCACGAAGCAATAATGAATATCAATTGCTCTATGAGAGTCTTGTATGTGGTAAGAGTCTGTCGATAGTCTTCATCCCAGTCATATAACTTCCGAGATTCCATGATTATATACAGACAACTCAGTAATCCTCGGCAATGATATCCCATGTTTGACTCCTGCCGTCGTATTTAACCCTTTGCGCATCGATAGAGTCCAAGCTGTTAGTCTCGACGGTTCTGTCGACGAAAATAGCCACAATCCCACCGAGAATTTCCTTCGCTTGAGCCTCGCTTGCGGGCTTGCCTACTAAGCAATAGGTTAGACAGTTCTATTGTGAGATTCGACTAAAAGATTGAGTAAGGAAAGTACTTACCGTGCGCGGCGACGTAATTCTCGTATACCTTTGCAGCCTCGTAGGCAGCGGCAGCAGCAATCAGCTCGCCGGTCAATTCAGCATTGTCAGGAGCGTTGTTGACTTCATTCCAGGCGATGGCCTGCTCGGAGTCATCACCTATGGCTGTTAGCCACATTCCGAGGGAAAGTGGATAAGAAGCTAGGTGAACTTACTAAAAAAAACCATTGCGAATAACGTGGTCAAAGGGAAGTTGTGGAATTAGATAAAAAAAGAATAGAGTATGCCTGGGGATGATCAATTGTCACGAGGGGGTAGGAAACCTATTTATGCCTCTCCGGCATCCATCTGCCCCGCTGTAGATCGGCAAAGACGACTTCAGCTGGAAAGACCTTAGACCACCAGTAGAACGTCCCACCAGACATTCATAATGTCATGTGGATTGGGTGGTAGTGCGGCACTAGGGTTTGTAGGTGAGGCTAGTGCCGAACGTTTTGACTGACACTGATCTCGATCTCCAATTGGTAAGATCCGGAACAGCCTATCAGGCACGGTTTGGAACTCTGCAGAAAGTATAATGAGGGCATGAGCTTCTACGCTTCCATCTGGTAGAAAGAGTTGCCCACCGCCATGGGTCACAGGGAAGAGCGAAGTGGTTTCACGAACGAATCTCGAAATCTAGCTGGAAAAGTGTAGGATGACATGCAAATATAAGCCTTAGCTAATCACCCGAGCTTTATTAACTAGAGCCTCTTACCAACGAGAGCCGAGGAGCCAAGTTAGATCGTAAGAACATGTTAGGGAAATAACAGGCAGAAAGAGTACTAGTGAAGCTGTGTATTATAGCTTTATACTGCAAGTATATAGTTTCATGCTTAATTCGCTCCCTCATTGGGGCGGAATACGACCTTCTCGCCAGATACACCTTCTTTATTCTTCGCCAACGCCTGTTCCACGGCATTCAGTCCTCCTTGAACCAGATGCACCCGGTTGGGAACAAAGAGGTTCTTAGCGATATAACCATCCTCACCGCCGAGATGTTTCACCAGAGGCTCGCTGAGATAACGCAATGCCGGGGAGCTTCCCAATCCCAAGACCTGCTTAACAGCTACCTTCGGCTCCTTCGACTGACCAAGTGCAATAGCATCCGAATCCGCACCCTGGACCGTCACGATCTTATCGGCACCTTCGGTAGCTTGGACAATCTCCACACCCAATGCTTGCGTCGCTTTCACCGAGATAGCATCAAACACGAGTTCCAAAGGCAACCCACCGATCGCAGTCTTGAAATCCTCCGGGCTCGAATGGGCTCGGTCCAGGACAACATGTGCGCCTAGCTTCTTAAGGCACTCGTGGTTTTGAGGGCTTGCGTTGGTAACAATCTTTTCAAACCCCGACAGCTTAGCTAATTGAATGGCGTATTGGCCCACAGATGAGGCACCTCCGATGATCACTATAGCTTTGCCATTTCCGACCCGGGGGCCATTCTGGTCCCATGGTGGGGTTAAACCTTGGCCTGACTTGTCGTAGAATGCTGTGACAACAGCCACGGTCGCAAGACTTATTCCTGCGGCTTGGTCGTCGCTGATGTTGCTAGGCGTCTTGGAGACTAGCGCGGCTGGCATCTTGCAGTATTGCTGGAAGGTCGAAGAGTCATATCTTCCAATGATACCCTGGAAGAATACTCGATCGCCAACAGCAACGTTGGAAACGTCGGCCCCGACAGCAACAATCTCGCCGGCGGCATCAGATCCTAACACGGCAGGGTACTCTTTAATAAAGAAATTGTAGTCACGGATCTTCCAGTCGACCGGGTTAATGGCCGTGGCAGTAATTTTGATAGCGACTTCGCCCGATTCAAGTGGTTGCAGGGAGCGGTTGGAAACAACATGTTGGGCGTGTGGCTCGTTGACCGTAGCCGCTAGGAAGGTCTCGGGGACGGGCATCTTTCTGATTTTATTATGTATGACAATATGCCGTAATAGCAATGGTAATGATATACAAACGAGAATGTACCGATTAATATATATCACTGGAAATTAAATGTAAACGAGCCTGAAAACGTCATCGTCGAACGTGCTGACGAATTACTGACTAATATCACTAATCCAATTAGATCGCGAATTTTTTATCACTCATCTTTTATTGCATCTTCCATTCTTCTTCGGTTAAACCCTTTTCCCCCGCCATGGAAAGGGTCCATTACATTTAGAGAGATCTGGATCGAACCACCATGGTTCAAGGAAACAAGATCCTTGAACCAATTGTGGCTAACATATGTATACTCTGGTAAATCCTCCCAACACTATCATGGTATGATCTTCAAAAATCTAGAAATCTATCGGCTTATGAGCGATATATGAGTTGTTACCGAACCCACCCTTGATGAAATACTGAGCTGATTTCCCAGACCATAGATCTGCCTAATCTCGATCAAAGATTGACAGTGGTTCATAGAATTGGACAGTACCATATTCCTTTGCAATAGTTAGAATCGAACTGATATAACTACACTATATGCAAATTTGGAACAGGAGGCGATCAATGCACGTATGCTGTCACTAACATGGTGGGCGTTCACCCACAGTCTGCAGGCCGCCCTTGGCCGAAGCCCTCTCTTCTTTGCGGCACTATATAGGAAGGTCGCAGCTTTCAAACCCTTTCAACAATGGGGTTGTGACACTGAAGGAAAACTTGCGCAGGACGAAGCGCAGTTTCTGTTGTACGCGATCTTAATCACAACTAAATCCTGAGACTTATACAGGGGCAATCGAGTGAAGGTACGTTCATTGGGAATCAGTGATGGAAGATCGTGAAAAAACAATATTTTGCTCAATTTTGCGACCCATGCCAATCACCGATCCCTGACAATGACCACTACTTTTGCTGCTTAATTTGTCCTGGCCTTGATGAAGACCTCTTCGTGGAATGTTTTGAATGTGTCTCCAGTGAACCAGGATGCTTTGATAAGCTCCACACCCTACAGAAGCGAACTCTAGTCGAGGGGAACAATATTACGGTTGAGACGATTCCTAGATGGCAGCATGTCAAACTGCCCATTAGGACACATGCACGAGATGCTAGTGAAGAATGAGGCCCCAGGGGGATTATCAACGGGCACTTCTTTTCTGTCAGCAGAGCCTTTAGTTCCATTGAATACATGCATACGATTAAGGTAAACTCATAAATAAAATAGGCTTGTATAGAGAAGGGTGAACTAGACGATTTGGAAGCCGTTCTCTTGATTCTGTGCAGGAATCAATCGGTTTGAAATGGGATACGAAAGCTATGACTTGGAGGCTCTGCCTTGTGCATGAGGATGGTAGAAGAACGAAGATCGTATGGGGCTATCAATGATGTGGTTGTTCAGTTATAATTGACGTGGCAAACATTCTCCCCAATGAACACACATGCATTTTAATTTTTTCGCTGTAGCTAAAGGAACAATGACGCGCGTGTTGCCCTAGGAAAAACCCTAGTATTACCATGGGCCAGGGCCAAACAACCGGTATCCCTGAGATCCGTGGGTTCCTCGGCTTTCTTCGACTTGCTGAGGTTGTTCCTGAGTTTCTTCATCGTCCTCAGCTTCTTCTTCTTCTTCTTCTTCTTCTTCTTCTTCTTCTTCTTCTTCATCCTGGGCTTGGCCGTTGTGGTCCTTCCAGTACTCCTTGACGTAATAATTCCAGTTATTGCCCGAATCGTTGGAGTGTTCCTTAAGCACATTCCCCGCCTGTTTCATAAAAGACTCGATTGATTCCTCGTCCCACAAATTCGAGTATTCTAATCCAGCGCGAATCCAATTCATGTAGTCCCTGATAGCATCCCATGGACGGCCCTTAATGTATAGCTGCATCCGCCTTCGGGGATGGCATCAATTTGCTCGGCAATCCAGCATTTGTAATCTTCCCACTTAACACCACGGTGTTGTTTGATATAAGGTTCGAGGAGCTTTGAGCTAGACCATACTCGGTCTCGCTTGACGCGCCAAGCATCACCCAAGTGTGTCATTATAGTCAAAGTAGATGCGGATGCCATAGAGTTTGTCGTGGCCGACCTCCAGAGGTGCAGCATACCAGTCGTGGTCGGGGTTCTCCAGGTTCAGGCGTTGCACGGACATGTTGTAGTTGACTGATGGAATGCGACAAGGCAGGAGCTGTGGAGTACTCCAGTTGCACGATCCGCGAGGCTTAGTTAGAAAAGATAGAGGACAGGAAATTTGAAATTGAAGCTTGAGGACTTGCTTTCTGGCGGAATTTCCTGCCCTATTTTTGTTCGTCGCGCGGAGTCTACCCCCTGTCAAGTCATCTGACATCGACCCCGCCCAAAAGCCAGCCTTCCTTCTCGTCTTCCCCTATATTTTTCTTCTACATTTAAGCAAGATACTACTACCACTTTCGGCTACTTTTGCCCCCTGCTCTATATTGACCGCCAACGGCAATAAAGCATCGCCAGATTCAAAATGGAAAACCTGACAGATACTCTTGCAAACACTCACTTGAGTGGGCCACCTGAACAATCGGAACAATTACTTTTTAGACCCCAAGTAGGTAGTGGGTTGTTGCCGACGGCTTTAGATAACGTTCCTCGCTACTTGTTTCGGGTCGTCTCCCCGAAATCCGTCGGAGCAACAAATGAGACGTGGGTGCATTCAGAGTCGGTATCTCAGAATCAGGGCTTCTCTATGGAAGACGTGTTTTTCAATTTGAATAGTGAGAAACGGACGACCATAGCTCGAACACTCAACTTGCATCTCCGATGGTGGCCAAAGGATGGAACTTGGGACAATTTCGTTTCATGGACTAGCTCTTTGCTCTTCGCAATTCAGTACATTTACTACCGGCACTTGAACCCCGATGATAGATCAAGTTTACAGCAGATCAAGTTGTATGCGGTAGATACGACACAGTTTCCTAAAGGCACATTTCTCTGCGATCTGGACCTAATTGATACTTTCTGGAAATCCGACGATCACCCACCCAGAAAAAACCTAGAGAGCTTACGAGATCTTCGCAACAAAACTCAAAACTATTTTGGTGAATATCTTTCTCAAGGATCGCTGAAGATTGAGGGCAAATGCGAGGTAATCTGCGCCCAGTCCCTCTTTGAAAATGATCGATTACGTCGCCTGCAACCTCATTTTCGTGAATTCCAGAATTTTCCATTTAATAAAGGAAGACCGATCTGGCCACAAGAGGTCCTCCGTCTTCGTGAGAGTATCTGGCAAACTGCTGATCTACAGATCCCATCTTCGGCCGATATAGGGGATCGTTTAAAGGCCGTCAAAGAGATTGTACAAGATCTTGAACCGCGCTGGACATTGCCTCTTGCTTTATACTTCACATCACTGATTGGCCAAGTATCCTATATCGAACAAAGAGGTGTGGCGATTCATAATCTCTTCTTCGAGAATTTGCAATCTATCTTTCCTGACGGTATGTCAACAACCAATTCTTTATTATCCAAGGTGATAATATATAGCCACGGATACTAACAAGATCTTAAAGGACAACGAGCGTTGCGTCCTTATGACATTAAAATCATCGCGCCAGATACTATGCCTGAAATGAAGCAAGTAAAAGAACTTGTTCATGAAATGTACAAATATCATGCATTGGAAAATGCGCTAGGTTAGTGCGATCACCAGATGTTCCGCTCTGGATCTGTTTGTACCCTACTAACAGGAAGTCTAGATCGAGTTGCAACAGCCGAAGCAAGTATTCGTGGCTTACATTTTGACACTGTGTTCTCAGAGGATGGGCATGCATTTGTTTTGGCCGATCGGAATGAGCTACTAGATCGAACAGGCCAAAGTCTTCTAACGAAAATCCGCTCAGTACAGTACCTGTGTGAAGAGGTTATCTCGGCTATTTCGTGAAGTGCGGTAAAGAGAGCTAATTTATCATTCCTTTCTTTCCCAATCAATTTCCAATCATTTAAGTGACAGCATAATATAGCTAGTGTTCGTTGGTTTCATCTTTTAGTGATATACTAGTTACTGTATATGCGTTTGTGGTAGGTTATTTGGATCTTGAGCTTGATGAGTGGATACCGCCGTAAAATACTTCACAGTGGTACAGAGAGAGGCATGTGGCTTGTGCACTAATATAGGGTATTTTGCGCAATTTTATTTATGATGTTTCTCTGAAACTTCATGAGGATAGACGCATCTAGATTTCAAATATGGTGTTTCAGTGAAAGTGATCTGCCTGATTCCGGAACCTGTAATTAGGGCAATTTTGGTAATCTACTCAGAAGGTAGTTGAGTTCAATGGCTGGGAGTTCTATCTACTAGAGATCCATCAAAGACGATAAGGTGGGACCGTTCCTGGGCCAATGTCGTTTAGCGTCAGAAAAGTGGGGCGCTGGGAAAGAAAGCGTGTGTATCTTGGGGGTAATCTGTTTTCGAATTCTACTGTAAGACGATAGGGCTGGCGACGACTCTCACCTCCCTGTAGTGCCACCTGGGAACCTGTAAATGCCTTGCCTGGGAGGTATTTGGAAAGCTAAGAAGAGTCACCACCGGCCAGTACTGTCCGCTAGCTAGTACGGCGGGAGCGAGAGCTCAGGGGTCAGGGGCCCTGACCTATATATAGGTGATAAGAGAATATTTTGAAAACTACCTGATATATAACTATGAAATCGATTCTATAAGTAATAGAGACTAGGGTTATAGAATAGAATATTCTTGGGGTACTTTCGGACTACTCTGTTAAAAGGAAAAATCTCGCTGGGTCTAAAAATATATAAACAACAGTGTTAAGAATAACTTGGACGATAGAGCAAGCCGATTTCTACTGGTTTTTTTTGCTTCCAAGCAGATAATGACAAAAATAGAGGAATGCAACGGCTGATCCCCAAAAGCTACAGCCTCACAGAGCGGTTATTCTTTTGCCAAGTGATGATTTCTATTAAGAATGGCGAAATGCAAGTGGGACAAGGTGCCCTTTGTACGAAGCTGAGGCGCAATTCTAAAATAATAAGGGGCACAAAATACAAAACATTGAAATCCTTAACACTTATTATTTTTCTAAGATTTAATAATGGAATAGCTGACGTGCATTTAGGGAGATTATCTACACCGAATCATTGTAGTTAGAGAAAATCGTCCAAAATATCTACTGACGGGAAAACAACTTACTAGTACTGCACTTGGAGCTGGTATAGTAACCATTAATATAGCACCCCATATCCCAATTCCAATCCCAGGTGCTATAAAGTCCAACTGTCAGTCAAGGAGAATTCAAGAAATCTTGGAAGTTGCAAACTCACCAGTTTCTTTCGTAACAATCTCCAACCGCGTAGCACGTGTAGTCTGACTTAATGCCATCCTGAATCTTTCCCCAATACTCTGCAGCCAATCGCGGCTGTCGGCGGCAGTTCACCCAGCCGCTGTTGTCACCGTGGCTCACGACGCTGCACTCCTGTTCTTTCCGTTTGACAAGGGGGTTCGCGGTGGCAGATAGAGAAAGAAAAAGGAATCTGCGGAGGTGATGCTTGGTAGCATCGAATACATATAAGAGGTTGTTGTGGCCCGTGCGCCCGCCAAGACCTCGTACTTTGCAGGTTCCTGATTTAAGAGAATAAAAGTTGAATTCACTCGAAACATCAAGCAGCGGCATCCCAACCTGGGAAGGCTTATGCTAAAATTAGCTGCATAGAAGGATATGATGTGTGGCCATGAAATATACAAAATCTCTTCGCTCCTACTTCAGTTCCACTACAGGTTGACTAGCTTAGTTTCTACCTTCCCTTTTTATCATTTCGACTTGGTTCTATAAAGAAGATTCAACAACAGTTGAGTAGGACCAGGGACTTGCCTGATTTTTGAGAAGTTACTCAACCTACGTGGATGTGATATTCGGTTTTCATGACCAGGGACTGTATATGCATAACCAAGTACCCAGTATATGTACACTCCTGCCTCTCTTTTCGATAACCATTGGTAAGAAATGCGATATAAATCAACAGGAAGCGTCAATACTCTCCGAAGAAACAAGTTGCATAATCTCATTATCCTTGGCAATGAGTAACATATCCTCACCACCCTGGTGGAACTCCGGCCAAGCAAAGTAAATCTCTTTGTTGGGGTTAGCAGCAGCGTCACCAATCGCAACACGGCCAGGTCCCCGTGTAGGGTCTTCAGCAAACGAGAGCCACAATGCCTCCATAGCGTAGCTGACCTCCCACTCGAACTTGGTAGAGCGACTGCGGTATTCATCGTGCGTACCGAAAAGCAGGGGTAACTCTGAGCTGTGATAGGCTCCAAACCAAGGCAGAGGGGAGACGTTGGAGAAGTTCCCAGCGTACTGGTAGCGATATGTTGGTAAGTCTCCTAGGTTTCGGTTCTTCACTTCGTTGTTGACGGGGCAAGAGATGATCTTTGTTGCCGTCGCAAGTGCAGCAGCTCCGGGTCCGTCGGGGGTAAATGAAACGAAACCGGCTCCTTCATTTGTATTGCTACCAATGATCATGGGCTATCGAGATATAGGGACGATTAGTATCTTTGTTGATGAACAATAAGGATGGACACTATTGTGAGAGGCGCACTAACCGTCTTTGCAATCTTTCCGTCCAAGATCCGCTGTGTGTAATTTGCGAAGTAGGTCTTGTTGTCCACGATCGGAACAAACGAGACTGATGGCTTGGTGCCATTACCGTTATAATAAGATAAGGCGTTCTCCAGAGTCTGTGCAGGAACCTTTCGAACACAACTGAGCTCATTTTCGGCACTGAGGTTATTGCAGCCTACCAAACCAGCAATGAAGGTGAAGTTGGTGTGTGTTGTGTCGGTGTTGGTCATAATGGTCGGGCCACCAGAGTCTGCGATAAGACCAGCTACTAGAGGGTCGTCCGGATATCCGTATGGATAGTTGCTGACACTGGCCGCTCCGGCGGATTGACCCCAAAGAGTGATTCTCTCAGGATCACCACCAAAGTTTCCGACATTGGCGTGAACCCACTCGACGCTATGATATTGCTTAGCGTCGGCTGCTTTGGCTTAAGGCAACTGGTATATTGACTCACGCTAGTCTTTGGTCCAGGAATCCAACGTTCTGATCCTCCAGACCTTTAGCATTAGGGAAACCAAAGATATTGACGCGATAGCTGACAAAGTTTTGGTTAGACAGCACTAAGAAGAAACGATTCAGAAATGACTCACTTCATAACAATCACAATGTGAGACTGTGTCCGTTGCACCCATTGGTCCGGAATCTTGTAAAGAGAGTCTTGACCTCCGCTGGTAAAGCCGCCACCGGGTATGTAAAGAAGAACCGGCAATGGGCGTTGCTCCGACTCAATTTTATCGATCCTTGGTGCCCAGATGGAAAGATAGAGACAATCTTCAGAGTTCCCACCATTCACCAGAAACTCGGGCTCGTACGTGGTATAGATTGTGGAGCTATTCAGGCTGAACTGCTGCATACAAGAGTTGGGAAGCTTGTGTGCCTTGACCTTTCCCTTGGATTTCACCTCTTGTGGGCGGGCGAAGCGAAGATCTCCTACGGGAGGTTCCGCGAAAGGAACACCGAGAAACTGACGAACATCAGGGGCTGAGGAGTTGAAGAAACCTTCAATCGACCCACTTGATGTTTGAACAAGCAGTCCAGCATCCTTGGCGGTCTTTGAGCTTGAGGTTGGGGCACCAAAGACTTCAAGAGCAGAAAGAATTGCCGCGAGGCAGACTTTGCGAGCTAGCATAGTGACAGATGAAGCTCTAAGTTGGAGATCATCCCTGGAAAACCCCCCATAGATCAACCGGTCGGAATGCTTCCTTTATAATTTTCCTTCACAACATTCCATCCCGAGGTTCAAGATCAATGGCGGCAAAGCGCTTTCGCGTAGCCCGTCCCAAGCCCACTTAGCGAGCCATGAGACGAATCGCTGGAGATCGACATTAAGGGAATTTCTCCATTCAGCGATGCGGGGAACACAAGGCTCTGTCCGGGGAAAGCGATCTGCCGCAGATTTGAAATCTCCGGGGAGACGGACTGGATTTGCGGGGTACATGAATGACGAGCCGTGCATCCCGGATATATTGATGCGGAATGTGGGGAAGGAAAAGGAAGTACATGTCCGGCCATTCGGATCCACTTGACCATTCACTATTATCTTTGGCATCCATGCTTCCAGGACCCACTGAGATACTTAATCTTTTGAGAACCTTATCGATGAGCCATGTTGTTTCTAAGAAATCGATTTGCTTGATTCGAACTCCGTCTCAATCATGGCAGCCACGGCCGAGAAAAAATGTGACGGAAAAAATGAAGAATGTATTGAAAATATCGATGATATCGAGTGCAAGGCGGCAGTCAATAATCCTAGAGCTCATCTTGTGCCTAGGCCGTCCGAAGATGAGGGTGATCCACTTAACTGGCCCATGAGGCTCAAAACGTTGATTCTGTTTCAAGTTTGCTGGCTCGCATTTGTGAGTATGATGGTTTTGTTCTCATGTTAATTTGCCTCCACAGACTGATCGCAGTGGGGCCTAGCTGGGAACCTGGAATACTGCTGCCATTAATTCAGCCTATTCGCTATTAGCAGAGGATCTGGGGGTTTCAGAGGTCCAAGCCTCGTACCAGACGTAGGCCAAATCTCCATATCTACGAAGATGAAAGAGCATATTGTCTCTGACCATTTGGATGCCTTCAGAACCATTGTGATCGCCCTTAACGGCGTCGGTCCCTTTATCTGGATTCCTTTGGCAAATGTTTATGGCCGTCGCTTCGTTTATCTCATCACTACCTTCATCGGATTTGCCACTGCTCTTGGCTGCGGTTTCGTACACAGCTTTGGTGCTCTAGTCGGAATTCGCGCCATCAATGGCATCTTTCCGGTTTCGATGGCCCTCGGCCCAGCCACTGTGACAGACCTGTTCTTCTATCACCAGCGTGGCCGCGCTTTGGGTCTGTTTACTGTCATGCTGACCTCTGGATCTCATTTTTCGGGCCTCTTTGGTGGGCCAGTTGCCAAGTTCTTAGGCTGGCGATGGATATTCTGGATCACCGCAGCCATGAACTTCGTTACTCTTGTGATTCTTGTTTTTGGCTTACCCGAGACCATGTATTACAAGCCAAGGTTATACTCTGACACCAACACTGAGCCTCCAAAGTTATCTATGGCTAAGTATCGACAGCTTCTCCGGCCGTGGACAAGCTTCCCTGGGGTTGAGCTCAAGGCAAAACACTTTCTCATACCCGCCTTTCGCATGGCATTGTACCCATCGGTCCTTTTCCCGAGTCTGTATTACGCTTCGCAGTATTGCTTTACAGCTATATTCCCAGCTGTCACCTATGCCATTATCTTCAAGGAGAGATTTGGATGGAATGCTTTGCAGTGTGGCCTAGCCTATGGTGGTACTATGACCATTGGCTCCATAGTCGGCGAGGTAAGTGCCAACCAGCCTCCACGTTCCAGCCGTCAACGCAAGTTAACCAGCAAATAGTTTGCCGCGGGAAAGATCATTGACGACATCGTCCACCGCGACTCTATTCGACTAGGCGTAGACTCACCACCACCAGAAGTCCGCTTCAAAGGTATTTGGACTGGAGCGGCTCTGATACCTGCAGGGCTTCTTATATTTGGATTCACGACTCAATACAATTCGCATTGGTCTGGTCCACTAGCCGGTATGTTCATAGGCATCTTCGGAATTCAGGTTGTGGCAACTGTGTGTTACACATACAGTATCGACTCATACCGTGTCGAGGGCTCGGAGGTATCCCAGTTCTTCAACTTTTGCCGTCAGAGTACCAGCTGTACGGTTGCATTTTACGGCGTCAATCTGTGCAATGCGATCGGATATCAGTTTGCATTCATCATGTTTGCCCTTGTGGGGAGCCTGCTGGCCTTTGCGCCCAATGTGTGGCTCATGTGGAAGGGGGCGTGGATCAGAGAGAGATTGGGCAGGCCGGAAAATGTGAGCGTTGCCGAGGAGATCATTTCGAGTCATCATGAGTTCAACCGAATGCAAAGCCGAGAGGGATAGGGAGTCTGATGGGACCGATAGGTGATTTGGCAAATACCGTTGTTCCAAGGTTGTTTGTCAATTTTCAGGATCAATACATGTTCACTCACTGCGTTACTATCTGTTGGCTCCATCGGAAGGCCTTTGCTCACGAATTCTTTGGCTAACGCCATGGAATTCAAAATGTGGGTATTGTACAAAGTCGTCTCAATTTCCTCGTTATCCTCAAGATGATTATCATAGCCCAGTCATTACTGAAACCAACCCTGTGACAATCGCAACCTAATTGATCGCACTCTTGTTTTCGCTTCATGTCCAAGAGCTCGGATAGTAGAGCCACATACTGTGTGATTAGGAGGGTCTCGATCGATGGTAAACAAGGTGAATTTCCGACCGTGGGGGAAATATGTTACCGGATCTCTTCAGTGTCAAAGGCCAACAGAAAGGATGTTCCCGGGACCCTTTGTCCCCGCGTTAATGTACAGGCATCATTATAGCGCGCCCAGAGGGATTCGCCTGGGGAGTATCATGTGATAAATGGGGCATCATCTTACTGCGGGTTTCTACCAATATGACTGTTCGCTTGTTCAATCTATCAGCTACCCTGATTCGCCATGGATTTTTCAGAATTTGGAGTTCCTAGCAAGGAATGACTGTATCATTCCACAGCACCTCAACGGTCGTTCATTTGTTCCCAGGCTTACCACATGGCTTCCGACGGCGGCCAGATCTCCCAGCTTGCAAAGCATCTGACTCACGCATGGAGCCGGAATCCGAGGCCGAATTTGGTGGCCATGGTCTGAGCAATACTATGGGCTGGCATGTAGATGAGGGACAAGATGGAATAATTACAACGAATAGATTTTGAACTTCTGTCACTTGCAATCCCTTATGTACTTCCTTCAGGAATAGTAGGGATTGGGGCAGGACCATGCCTAAACCTGACACCAAGAATGTTCGCCAGACCAAGACAAAGCTCCTGAAGGTTTTTGAGATCGTCCCCCGTAGCACCATTAAAGAGCATACCCTTCATGTGATGCTGCAGTTGATTCTGACAATCCATACCATACAGTCCCGATACAATAGCATACCCCGTGGTCAACGCATCAAGTATACCATCAAATGAGAATATCCGAGCATAGAGAACCTCTGTTACAATGTTAACCGAATCCACGCTCTGAATGAAGACCGTAATCCATGCTCGTACCTCGCACAATAAAAGCGTAGTCGGGACTAGCACGCACAGAAGCTTCCGGATCAAAGGCTGGATTCCTACCATAAATATTGCTCCAGAATTCTTTCCCTCTTTTTCGTGCCATTTGATCCGATTCTTTTGATCTCGGTGACTCTTTCTCTCGCAGTTCTTCCGGTATGCATGTTGATAAGGTGCGCATCGCGTTCCCTGTTCTGCAGGCGCCTACTATGCCGGTCGATTTGATGAGTCCCTCGCGGACTTGTTGGACAGCGGCAAAGCGATCCTCGGGTGACATTGAAGACAGCAAATGCTTGTCAAGGTGAGCGTAGACTTGAGGGATTGCATCGGGATAGTTCAATGAAGATAACGTGACAATGACGCACATGTACCACCGGAGACGAATTGCTGTCGACGGGAGGGAGAGGGAACTGTTGAGGAACGAGGCAGGTAAAACGGGAGTTTCAGCGGGCATTTTCGATGATGAGTCTGACTTTATCGAGATGTTTAGAATTTTTGAGCCAGCTTCAACCTCTTTTTGAGACCTTTTCTGGCATTGGATGCGCATTGCCTCTGATTTGTCACTAATGCGGCGGCGTTCAAAGTCCGCTTGGGCGGGGTAGTTAGAGACCATTTGTCCGGTCAGTCATTTCAAATATTTGGTCCCGGACACATGTCTCCGGTGGTTTATAATTGCGAAAATAGCCCTATCTCCAAGTCTCATCGATGGATGTCTCAATGGGCAACTTTACACCACTCATTACTCATGTTGATTATCTCACCGCTATCCAGATGCGCCTCCTCTGCAAAGCGTGAAATTGTACGTATTATCTGACGATGCCGAATGTAAGCGGAGGCTTTTGCTAAAGTCGCGATAGTTCCTACAGCACATCGGCAATATTGCACCCGTGACCAAGAGCCACGAGCCGAAATGTCTCGGATATGCCTGGTTCAAAAGCGCACAGGATAACGATACTGTCCCACACCATTGGCTCAGGGGATTTGAAATGTACAGTCCAATATCCATCATCAATGTGAACTGAAGATAACATAGGAGATATACAGCTACGAGGATGTCGAAGCAAACACTATAGAGCACCGCGCTAGCGCCGAGTATAAGGCCTTTCGAATCGCCGTGGGTGAAGAGGAATTACTGGAGCAACCGAGTGATCTTCGCTTTTGGAGGCCCACCGATGTCGGCTTTCTGACACGCAGGGGCTCGATAGACTTCGCAGGTGGCTTGGTTCCCGGAAATCAATACATCGTGGTCGATGAGCTCCGGACCGAACTGGGAAAATGTGACCTTGTCTTGGATCATCTCCGTAAAATTGCAGTAGAAGCGGAGAAGGTCGAGCAGGTGTTCAGCTTTTGGGTGCTTCGCCGAGAGGATGAGAAGGACCTGACATTCATGGTCTTTTCTGGTTATCTGGAAAAGGAGGCATGGGCTGAGTTCAATGCGCAGGCTGCGGTGGACGAGGCGTGGGTGGCTGTGTATGGTTCAAGCGAAGAGCAGAAGAGGACAACCTGGGTAGAGTCAGGACTAAGGTTCTTAGGAAGATAAATACAATTCAACACTTTAATCTGTCTCTGTGGCATTTATTCTGCGAACTTCGTGGATCGGATATACCGAGGATGTTCCTAATGTCCCTTCGCCCAAAAAGACCACTATTTACATGAATAGGGTATTATTGAATTGCTAAGCATTGCTCCCTTCAGCTGTTCTAGGTTTCTGAATCCTGGAACAACTTTGATTCACTCACATAATGGCCGTCGCATTTGGAGGAGATGCCACAGCCCCAGAATAGTTCAAGGGCGCAGAAGTGAAAAAGAAAGACCACCGCCCGTTTTTCACACATAAGTCAGCCAGAGCATCCAGATCGAATAGCTCCCCTAAGGGTGTTCCCCATCCAGCCAACAGGATTGGATGAAGATGCCATGCTTTTTCCGTTGGCGCTTTGTTCAACACAATTAGCAAATCTCAATGTGGCTAATTAGAGGGCAACTCACGTCGAACTTCAAAGCCAGGCGAGTCACTCGCTAGAGCAGCGAACTGTCTCTCCCATAACCACTCTGTGGTTTCACGCGACTGCTCTAGACCACACCATTCACGGATACCGGCCACCCTCTTGCGTCCAGCTTGGTCTAACCTTTTATAGCCTGCAACATATCCTGTACGCAAAAAGAGCACATCTCCTGTACGGAACTCAACGTTTTTCTCCTTTGCAATACTCAGTATGTTATCAAGTGAGATTGGATGAGCGGAGAAGTGCTGCACGTCGACACCCTCTCGAAGAGCATATGAATAATAATCTATCAAAACACCGCGACCGGCAAGTCCCCGTGGTGCCCAAGCTTGAAGGCCGTTCACGGATGTGTTACAATCGGCATGAATCTCGGCCTGGGTAGTTCTGACATTGCATCAGTACTCGTATACTTCATCGGGGGTTAAAACATGCTCACCCGTTGTAGAACTTCTGGTCCTGCTGGTAGGCAAAATGACGCAAGCTATCCCATTGAGAACTTCCTTGTGTGTTAAAGCTGATCTTTTGCGTATCATATCAGCTTTCTAATTCAATTGCTTTGATTAATCTACTCACCACGTCATCGTTCACTACCAGTGGGCTCTTGTCAATGATATTTTTTTGGAAGCCGGCTCTTCCCAAAAGGGGAGGATCGAACAGATCCAAAGGGAGGCTTTTCCAATTTTTTAGTACACCTTCCTATGTGTAATAGAGTTACTGGGTAATGACACACTTTAGACCAACTCTCTCTCCTGTTTTGATTTCTTGTTGGATTGTTCTCAGCACCAAATCATCCGTGAGATAGTTCAGTGATCCCAGTGCACTGTCTGGACCGTCGCCCCACAGCCCCCATGCTGAATGTGGTGGGTCACCTTCTCGTAAAGGGAGCTGGTTGAAAGAAGGGAGAGGGCTCATTGGAGGCGCCATTGTAAGAGGTCTGCAGGGTTTGGAGCTTCCAGGTTTGTTGTGATTCTCGATGGTAAGAAAACGAGAAGTGGGTGGCCTGTATGGTAATTATAGAGGTATCAGTATCGTCATCTTAGATAAAACATGTCAGAGGGGATAATCTTTCATTCGCAAAAGAGCGCGATGTCATAGGAACGGTGATCAATGTCCAGTGTGGGGAAATCGTGATGATTGCATGAACTTCTCTCGGCTATCTATGTCCGGTAATGGAAAACTGGGTTCCATCCTCCGTGGCATCTGTTTTTATAATTGAACAATATCTTCGCCACTATATACTGACTCTGAATACCAGCGTTGGAAGGAAACAGTCCTTTCTCTACCCCCAGTGATACCATCCGATATCATACAACCGAGACACAACAACAGATATCATGGCTGTTCCAGGGATTGTCATGCGTCTCTCTGAGACACCCGAGAGACCGGTATTACCTTTCCCAGACGTCGAAGCAGCGTACATCCTCCGAGCCAATGACGGCGGAACGCCTTCGTTCAACACCGTCTACTTCCTCAGCGACATCACGCCGGTACTCTCAACCCCCGAATACTACAACACCGACTTGAGAACCCACAATACAGAGTCAGCCTCCCTTTCATGGAAAGTGTGCGCCTACATCAACGGTCGTGATCGGCTCAACGGGACCAACTCCTCAGAGCCTACGCCTCATGTTCCATTGAAAGCCCCAGTTGCGGGCTCCATAATGGTGGCCAACGGGTCTACTCCTCGAGCGGACAAGGAACAGGATTACCACGATTGGTATGACCATGAGCATGGACAAAAGCTGACTCTAGTCCCGGGTTGGAATGCGGCCAGACGGTACGGTTTGGTGAAGGTGTATGGAGAGGTGGGAGCGGCGAAGTTTTACGGGTTGAACTTTTACGACGAGGTGAATGGATTGGGAGGCCCCGAGTGGAAGGCTGGTGTGACGGAGTGGACTTTACGTATCCGGAGCAATGCGGCTAAGCCTAATATTCGGAGAGTCTGGAAATTTGAAGCTTCTGATATGCTATGAGACTGCAGAAGTTATGTGCAGTTTTAGCATAGATAGAATATGTATTACTTCATCAAGGCCATCCATCCATTTCAACTCTATAGCCGAAAGTAAAAATGTTGTATCGACTTGGATAGGTGCTCACCGATAAATGTTTGGAGGTGCAAACAGCCCGTATAAAGTATCGTGGGTAATATCATTCTCCAACTCATTCATCGAATATAAGAAACCAGGCGACAAGTTCTCAAGGCCGGAATTGAAATATTCCATACCTGGGTAATCGGAGGCTGCAATATTCCCTGGTGTATGCATGGATGGTTCATCGCTTGGTGGAGCAATCGGAAGTTGGAAAAATGTTTGGTCAAGGCACGTCTGCTGGGGCATCTCATCCCTATTCACTCCTCCTTCTTCGACACTGACACGGAACTCGTAAACCATATCTCTGAGGATACTGAGAGGCTTCTTCAACCCAAAGTTACATCCGTGCTGTAGCTCGCTCAGACAAGTCCAGAAAAATGATATGGGCTCTATGAACTGCCCGCGATCGTGTCGCTCCTGGCGAATAATCACAATCACAGCGCAGTAAACAGCATAGGATAGAAGGAACGGCGCGCGGCGGAGTGTGAAAGCCTTTCTGTATGCACGGATCAGCTTTTGGATTGCCAGAGCGCTGTTTATGCACGCTTCCTCGCATTGCCTGCGGTCTGTTTCCCCGCTGTGGCGACGGAGATGGCCTTCCTCAAGGAAAGCCCGATGTAGAAGGATAGTCAAGGCGTGATACGTAGTACTAGGCCACAACATCAGTCCTGGTACTTTCGATGTGTCAGAAAAAAGGTCAACCTTACAGGGGGGTGATCTGGTGCGGAGGCGGGATAAATGATCCATCTGGATCAAACTTCATATGATCTGACAGCGAATTCGACCAATTATCCAACTCTCTGCCGATGGCAATCTTCTTGTTTCTTATATCTTCTGAGCTGTACTTTATAGCTTGTATGCCGTATAAGTCGGTTATTTGGACGGATATTTGAAATAGGCGGACCAGAAAGGTAAACGTTGAAACAGCATAAGCTGGCTGTGACGCGTAAGCTGGAGGTGGGGGGGCCGGCGATTCCGGATCGATATACGGCTCCCATTCCTCAAGCTCTTCAAATGTGTCCAAGAATCGCATTGGGACCCTGGCTTCAGTGGAGGCAAACATGCACGGACGTCCAAGGTATAGGGACTGTGTGGCATCGGTAGCAAAAGCACCCCAGTAAAGTCGTGTCCGCATCTCCTGTTCCAAGTCCCGAGCTAGGAGGTGGCGGTCGCCGGACGTGGCCGTGCTTTGATGATCTGCCCCAAGCGTCAAGTGACATCCCATATCAATAATCATGCGATATGCAGTGCCAGACAGATTCCAACCGGCGCTTGAACGGCCCTGGGAGACCAGAGTTGCGCTGGTGAGCAGCAAAGCCATAGCAGAGGGGATACTCGGCTTGTCGATAGCGTCCCCCAGAAGCTGTCGAAATCGGCTGTAGAAGTGAGCACCGACGCTGCTGTGGTCCTCTGGCTTAGAGCGCAGATATGGCCTATCGCTATAAAGTGTGCTTGAGTAGTATATAGCGTTTAGAAGCAGCTTATTAACCCAGGGACCCCCACCATTAGAGAGGCCGTCCATGATGGCTGGGCGGTAAGAGATAAGATAGGCATAATGCTGGCGATTGAAGTGTAGATCCAGCAGATGCTTCGCTAGCTCAGGCTCACACCCATCAAGATCCATTGAATTATAGGGTTGGCGGAAGATGCGACTTTCACGTTGTCTTTGCAAGGCGGCATTACTGATAAGTCGAGCTCTGGAGGCGGCGATGGCGTCTTTCCCCTTGCTCACCATGTCGGAGATATTCTCTTTATACTGGGCCCTAGACGCGGGGTTCATGATGCTGGATAATCCGTGCACTAATGAGACACATCCATGCTCATGAAATGCTCCAGCGACACGGGCTTCGCATGGAGACATCCCGGAGGTCCCTCCAACAGCAATATCACCCTGAGTGGCACCTTCTGTTTCCTTTTGCACCTGCTGTTGGCCGTTCGTCGAGTCCACAACAGGGGAAGTAGCATGCATAGCATCTCTTGTTGATATAGACTCTGCCGTTCCCAAGTCGTAACCTTCTTCCATATCCTCATTTCTAGGAGGTTGGTATGCCACACGTCCTGCGAGCCTGGCATCGTTTGAAAAATGCGGTAAGGGAGATTTTAAAGGAAAGTCATATCTGCTGGAAACCGATGATGCAGATGGGGTTGGTAGTGGCCTGGCAGTAGCTGCGGTCGAGGCAAGATGGTTGAGGTTTTCCACTTGGCAAACTTGACTCTGTTGTTGATCTAAAGAACCATCACTGGGATTGTCGGGGCCTTTACCTCCTGGTGCAGGCGGGATGCAGTCTCTAGCCTGTACGTGGGCCGGGAGCATGCCTGAGGCTTTCATATGCTCCAGCATTGTTGCAACCGTAGCCTCCAGGCTCTGCATCCGAGCCCTTGACGGCCTTGGTTCTCGTCTTGCATCACGAGCGTATACGCAACTGTGACCTGTAGTTCTGCATTCAAGACATTGGGGTCGCGTCCCGTCACATTTCACTTTCTTTTGGCGACATGGTGTGCACGTTTTGCACGTCTCACCTAGTCCTGGTTTAGGACCAGAGGTGGAGTCTTGATTGCGTTTGCGAATCCCTTTCCCAGAGGAAGACATATTCTGTTTTGACAATCTTAGTATTGCTTCCATCTCTTCTTCTGATGGTCTTGCAACGATATGTGGTCGCTGTGAACGTGTCACGTGCCGGACATCGATGTCCGGCGGAAGGTCTAGCAGGGCAACGTTGGGATTCTGATTGGTCCACATTGATCATATGGCTTCGTACTCCCTCCTTGGATGCCCCACTGCTACCTTTTGTGTTCTCCCAGCTTCTTTCCTGCCTTTGCTTATTCTTCTGTACACTTTGAGTTAATGATACTAATGATACTAATGATACCCTTCTTCTTTTTTCCCCTCAGCGCCTTAGACACTTGTTCTCTGCTGCCCCATGAGCAATGCTAGACTGTCAAGAAACGATTCGAATATGGGAATGCCAGCACAGTCCATCCATTTCAACGTGATATTACTCCCCGGACATTGGTTTCCATCTTCTCGACCTAGGCTTTGACGCGTGGGACATTAGTCTCCGAAGCTCTTCTGGGGTATTGCTAAATGGACATGTCCTTTACAATTTGGGAACTTTGGGCATTTATATATCCGTGCGACTCGGCTCATTATGAATTGAAATATTCAAACATCTCGCCATAAGATCAAAGTTATTTCTGACGATGAGTCCCTCGGTAATCACCACAGAGCCAGACACGGCTGCATTCAACAAGGAAAATGCAAAGGCGTGCCCCCTTCACGCCGCGCTCGACTTGGAGAAGGAGGCTGCATCTCTTCTAGACCCCTTCTATAAAATTATCGAGCAGCCTATCGGAACCCGGCGCCCCATACGAGTTGCCTGCATGGGGGCCGGTTACTCGGGCCTCATGATGAGTATTGTCTTCAGTGAGCGGATGAAGAATTCGAATGCCGAGCTAGTCGTCTACGAAAGGAATGAGGATCTGGGTGGAACGTGGTTGGAAAATAGGTAAGGATCTTAACGTGGACAGAATCCGGACGATTTTCCTACAAGGGCGTGAGCTGATCTAGAATTGCATTGTTAGATACCCCGGATGCAAATGTGATATCCCCGCGCACAACTACGCTTATAGCTTTGCGCCCAACCCTGATTGGCCGAATTACTATGCCACCTCCCAGCAGATCCATTCATACATGCATGGCGTGGCTGATAAATACGACTGCAACAAGTTCATTAAATACCGTCACTCCATCAAGGCGGCTGTCTGGAATGAAGACAAAGCCAAGTGGGAGATTCAAGTCGAGAACGGCGACGGGGTCGTCTTCCAGGACGATGTCGATGTCTTTATCAATGCTGGCGGTGTGCTGAAGTAAGCGTTACTTATGAAGTTTCTAGACTCTAATGGTATCTTGTGCTAATAGTACTACAGCAACTGGAAGTGGCCGAATATCGAAGGCATCCACAATTTTAAGGGCAAGCTCATCCACTCTGCTCGGTGGGATCAAGAGTATGATTTCACTGGAAAGAAGGTGGCAAGCATTGGTATCGGGTCTTCCGGTATTCAGATCGTGCCTCAACTGGCCAAGCTTGTGGATTCTATGGACGTCTACGTCAGGACACAGACTTGGATCTCCCCAGCGCCTGGTATTAATGAGCCAACCGCCAACGATCCTGACATGGATGCTGACTATAACTTTACACCCGAGAGCATGGCCGTATTCAAAGACCCCGAGGTGCTTCGGCAATACCGAGCTGCGATTATGGACCGTCGAATCGAGAACTTCCAGCGTGCTCTTGCAGATAGTGACGTTCAAAAGCGCGCTCAAGAGCTTTTCCGCAAGAGCATGACTGAGAGGCTTGGCGACAGTGAGAAGGGCCGAAAGGCCGCGCAATATTTACTACCAGACTTCCCCGTCGGATGCCGGAGACAGACCCCCGGGCCAGGATTCCTCGAGGCCTTGACACAAGACAATGTGGATATGTGGTGGGATGACATCGCTCGTATTACGGAGAAAGGAATTTTAACACGATCCGGAGAAGAGAAGGAGTATGATGTTATCGTGTGCGCAACAGGCTTTGACACCTCCTTCAAGCCATCATTTCCCTTGATCGGACGGAACAAAGTGAACTTAGCGTCAAAGTGGGAGGTGGAACAACCTAAGGCTTATTTCGGATTCATGGTACCGGACATGCCAAATTACTTCTGCTTCATCGGGCCCAACAGCCCAATCAGCAACGGCTCACTGGTCTTGGGTATCCAAGCGACTGCTTTATATGTCTACAAGTGGCTAGAGAAGTTGCAAACTGAAATGATCAGTAGCTTCGAAGTACGAAACGATGTGAACGAAGAATACAACCAACATATGCAGCAGTACTTGCAGCGCACTGTCTGGACTCGTGGTTGCCGCAGTTGGTACAAGCGTGGCACCGTTGACGGGCCTGTCGTGGCAATTTATGGTGGAACCTCATTCCATTTTATGGAAGCTATCAAGAACCCACGGTGGGAAGACTTCAATATTCAAAGGACCGCGGAGGCTAGTTCGAATAGATTTGCTTACCTGGGCAATGGATTCTCCCAAAGGGAGACCAAGGGCCAAAGTGTGGGCGCCACACAGACGCTGGACTTTGACGAGTACTGGCGTTTGTTTGTGCTGCCAGATATTCATAATTAGATGTCCCTTATCAGAAGACTTACTTTCAAGATGAAGGATTACTCGTCAGCTGGAGGAGAGAGTAGTATCGTGTTGTCTAGAGAAAAAGAGAAACTATGATTAATGAACTGTGTTGTACCTCATAATCTTATCTTTACGGAATTACTAGCCGCGGTTCTTCTTCCAAACCTTTGAACTTTTGCATGAATGATACCTAGGCAACCACCTGTAACCCCCTGTCAACCATTATGAATTGTTGGAACTTGCATATATCATGTATTGGAATCATGCGGAAATAAATCTATGGGCATCAAGTTTGCCAAGGAGATATATCACCAGCAAAACGCCGTTAAGCGGAGATGCAACAGACGACAGGTAGGGGTAATCGATTATCCATCAAGTCATCCATATAACCGCATTTAGTCTAGCCTCATTGAGCATTGATTTATTTTTGTATTCCAACCTTGAAATGCGCTAGTGCGGTGGCTAGAGAAAGAATGCGTGGACGAAAAGAATCGCTCAAAGCCAGCAGTATGCAGGTCGGCAAGTGGTTTGCAAGACGTACCGAGGATACCGAGGTCCCAAGGGTACTCGCACACCATTCTTGGAGGACATCAGACCTACCCGTAGAGGTCTTATGGAGCGAAGGTGTCAAAATCATCTGGAATTTTCGGGTGGGGTTGTCTGAAATCTGCCAATTTGAAGTTCCTATTTCGACACCGAGGACTTCTCTCGTAGCTCAGTCAGGACACTTCGCAGGAAAGGGTAAACCTGATCAAAATGCTCTGCCAACCATGACATAAATCCGTAATTCCGTGTTCTTGTGGGGCTATTGATCAAGTATGTCGTTGTTCAGTTACAGTTGATCTGGATAACGTTCTCCCCAATGAACCCTCATGCATTATTCTTCAGCATGTTATTTAAGCTACACGAGTATCCAACCCCTCAATCCTGATGCATTTCTTCCCGAAGCAGCATCAATAAAGCGAGTCTTGGTACTAACTGGATAGAGAACCAAGACATTAACTTTGTCGATTCTACCACAGCCTCGTAACCTTACGCAATACCCTGCCCGTGTCCTGGTTACCCTGCCGTTGATAGTCCTTCCAGTACTCATCAATATAGAAACGCCAGTCATTGCTGGAAAGGTTAGAGTGCTCTACTAGCACCGCTCCTGCCTGTCTTATAAAAGAATAGATTAAGTCGTTATTCTGTAAGTTTAAGTGTTTTAATCCAGCGTGAATCTAATTTATATAGTCTCTGATAGTATCCCAGCCACTACTATACACGGTATAACTGTATCCGCCTTCAGGAATGATATTAAGCTGTCCAGCAATCTATTATTGGTTATAATCCCAGGAACACCTAATACTTGTGTAATATTCTGAAACTGTCCGTAAGTTTAAGCTAAAGTAGCCTTAGTCTTAGTTAACGCGCCAAGTATCACCCAAGTGTCATTATAGTTAAAGTAGATGCGGATGCCCCAGAGATCACTGTTGTGGCCATTCTCCAGAGTTGCGCCGTACCAGTCGTGGTTACAGCCGTTCGGCGTCACACATTGAGGCTGGGCCATATTATGTGCATTCGCGGGCAGGAGAAACATCCTGAATACAGCCTAAAAGAGGGTAGCCTCTGTGACTCGCATTTCATCCCTGCTTTCACTTTTCCTTGCATGAATGTATGCCAGCCAGCCATGCTATGGGTAAAAAGCAATATACTGCATAATACATATACAGAGAGCCAATCAACTTAATGTGGCTTACAAGCAGTGTTTTGCCATACCCTATATCTCGTTGAAGACATAAAGTCCCACTCAATACCCGCAAAATAGCCAGGTGAACACCCACATTCCAATCCATCAACCATGACTATTTCCACTCAAGGTCCCGTCCACCTCACCTTCGTTGGCGGAGGCCATCTGGCGCAAGCCATCATCAGTGGCATCCTCTCCTCTACTAATCCCTGGGCCCTAAAATGTAGCATCACAGTAACAGCCGACGGGCCGAACATGTCCAAGAACTGCAATCGCGATACCCGCATCTCCTGGTCACCAACAACAATTTGGATCCACTCATCCGGCAACACGCCAGAATTTCACACCGAAATTCCACCCAAGACAATACAACATCTCCCATCCTCTTCATCTGCACACGCGCCCAACAGATGTCCCCACCGTCGCAAAACAGCTAGCGCCCACCCTCGAGTCATTCAATCCGAGTGTCCGTCCTACCATTGTGACAATGTGCCCCGGAAGAGTCGATGCTAAATGTTGTCGCGGCTGTGTCGAGGTCAGTCCTTCTTTACTATTCTATATAACCAATCAATGGTTCTATTAATTATGAATGATAGATCTGGTCCTGCGCATTTCTTTTTCGTCATCGAATCCATGGTCGCTCCAGCAGAGTCCATGGGTCTATCAAGGGAAGCTGCTGAGCCTCTCGCTATTCAATCTTGTCTTGGTGCTGGGTATCTGGCTAGAGCGTCGTCGAAGTCCGTCGCTGATTTGCGAAAGGAAGTCTGTTCCTGGTGGAAGTACGGAAAAGGCGATTTCGCATTTGGATCAAAATGGGCTCAGGAATTTTTTAAAGTGGCCATTCAGAAGGGTTTGGATGCGAATTTGAAGATGCGGTTTTGTTAGTTTTTAGAGTGGAAGTAGATTGGGGATAGCATCTGATATTGATGCAAAAGCCGTCCATGTTTGATGAAATACGACCTGGGGGCTCGTGGCGAGTTATTAGCCCAGATGAGATTAGACATCAATCAAACCGACCCGGGATACAATGGACTGTATTAGGTTCGAGGTTTTATGCCTGATTGCTTTGGATACATGGCGCCTGGGCCAGTTGTTGTGCTCCATAGCATGGGTTGTGGGATACATGCCAGTCACTTGTTTCATAATGCCATATTACGCTCTTAAACACATTTCATTCCCTATACTCAGTGGAGTCCTGAATAATGGTCCAATGGTGATCTTCCAGGTCTGTTCAGGACAAATATAATCCGTGTGAATTTGTGCATCTAGCAGCGTACTACACTTGGTCTTCCCTGGCTGACAGTTCAGGCATACTGTGAGCGGTCCTTCCATCCAGGTCGAAGGTATTCGCCATCAAATAGAGGATCAAAAGCTGATCGATGCACACCCATCACTTTCCAGGCTACATCAACCCGTCCTCCAGCTCCATCCATCGCCCACACGCTGAGACCGATAGTGTTGTTACCATTATAGTCAAGGATGCCAGGAAACACTATAATGATCATCAGTTTCAATTTTATTACTTATTAGAGCTGGTTGGACTTACCCGGGAAAGTTGTCTCGTTCGAAATGTAGGGCAAGGTTTTTGCAAATTGGTAGCCGTTGACGTATAGTTGAGCCCGTAGCTTTGCCTTCTTCTCAGTGCTTAGCTGGAAAGCCAAGCTGGCGTCGTAACCTTCAGGAATATTCAACGGGACAACGGTACGGTAGAAGCGCGCATCAGCGCCGGTGAACCCGTCCGCAGGGACACCTGGCTCCCAATCGTTGTCATCAAAGCCAGGGAGATGCCAGCCCAGACGCTCTGCATGAAGGCCGCCTTCGTTATACGTGCCACGTACTGGTTCAAGCAGATGGTTTCCGCCAGCGTTTCCGGCCACCTTCCACGAGGTAAAATTGGTAGGCGAGCCATCTGCAGCAATTAATGTGGCATTCAGAATACCTCGTGGGTCTGGCGCGGCATCACGCTGCTCCTTGCCCATTGTGTCCTGGATGACAAATAGGACATTATCATCTCCCGTATTGAGCTTGACGTCCTTGAAAGATACCTCTAGCTCGCCCGTTTTGTTAGCCATTGAACCGAGCCAGGACCCGAGGAATTCGCCGTTAACATACGCGGAAAAGCCGCTCGCAAGACCGCCAATGACACGAAGATAAGCACCCGAGGGCATACTCCCTTCCGAAGCGTTGAACCTGCCTCGCCAGAGAATATTACCCGCTTGGTAGCCATACTCGTCAGCAAACAGAACGGGGTATGTATCGGGAGGAACGAAATGGGGAGTTGTCATATGGTTGGCATCTGTAAGAGTGGTTAGTCAAAGTAGCTTGGATAGAAGTCGCCGGTTGATCACTCACTAGTCCATTTGGAGTCGTCATAATCCACCAATCTCTCCGGCAGATTTTCTGCTACCTTCCAGTTGGTAAGTGGCGGGAGCTCTGCGAGAAGGCTGTCCGCCGTAACTTCGGGGGCGGGAAGGGTCCCAACGAGAGTTCCGTACTTAGACTTCGTGATCTTCAACTTCGAGCCATTGAACGAGACATTGTTCACATTCTTCGGTGCCCAGATCTCGATGTCAGTTTCTTCGTCCCAGTCACCAGTGATATAGATGGTATCGCCTTCGATCTCGGCCGTGCGGACGAGATAGGGTCCGTGGACAAGAACTAATGCGCTTTGTTAGTACATGGGTATCGTACATTCTCATAGGACGGGGGCACAGTTACCGGTAGAGTTCTCCCATGCAAGTGGGCTATTATTCAACGTAGGAGCCCAGAACTTATAAGCAGACTGGCGATCTACCACCACGGCTTGGACGTCGTGGTTGTAATCAATAACTGTCTTCTCATTGCCTGCACCAACGCTGGTCACAACACCATATCGAGTCGTGGTTAGCGTCTTGTTATCGGCATTTCCAGTCATGATTTTGCCCGACTTGGAGTCTTTGAGTAGGAACTCGCCTTCTTCGCCCTCTGGAGCCCAGAATACAATTACTTGACGGTCTCCCAGGTCAGATACCGTGAGGATCTCTAAGGTCGTATAAGTGATCTTCTTCCCGGAAGAACCGATGGCGAAGTCTGTGACCAGGACTTTAGATTCCGTTCCATTGAGAGTAATGGATCCTTTAGTTGGGACTGTGAGGTTTCCAATATCGGTGGAGACGTGCAGCCGGAACTTGGTCACCTCTGTGGAAGGAGAGTACTCATGGCGGGTGACATAAAAGGCAGTCCCGGTGTCTGGATTGCGGAGTTCCGTTGTGAAGATATCCTGGTCCGTAGCATACTGGGTGCTGTTCCCCACTCGCTCCACCTTAGAGAAATCACGGGCAACACGCATGAAAAGACCAAAGAGCTTGGCTTCGTTGTACTTGTCGCCAATCAAACGAGTCTCGTGGATGGGCGCTGAGTAGTCATAACTGGTGCCAACTTCAGGAAAACCGATATTACCCCAGTTTGTCCCCCCATAGAGCATGTATATATTGACAGCTGTCACCTTCTGTGCCAAATTATGACGGAAGAAAAGGTTCACCCAACCAGGCCCCATGTTCTCTTTGCACCCGCCCTCAGGCCCATCCCAAGGATTGAATGAGCCTCCCTGGAACTCCATGAGAAAAGAAGGCTGAGTCCGCGACACCACGTTAAAGTGAGTGTAGTAGTCAAATACGGTGTATGGTTCAACCTGCCCATTGACTGAAAGGCATTGCGCCAAGTTGCACGTCCAGCACGCCAAGTAGTGATCGAGACCGTACAGGTCGACTTCACCACCCACGTTGCCATAATCCTTTGACCAGGATCGAGTATACATACTAGGGTTGTTG
Source organism: Aspergillus sergii (assembly GCA_009193525.1). NCBI lineage: Eukaryota > Fungi > Ascomycota > Eurotiomycetes > Eurotiales > Aspergillaceae > Aspergillus > Aspergillus sergii. The sequence continues at coordinate 281,269 of ML741795.1, forward strand.
GCAGTAAAGGGGATATCAATGTCCCAGCCTCTGTGTTTCTGTTCAAGTAGCTCCATGTAGTTAATGGCAGTGTGATTGGGCGTCCTCAGGTCGGGATCGAGCCACTGGACGCCATATTCATTTTCGATCTGCCACATAATAATGGGTCCTCCGTTCGTGATGAGATATGGACGTACGTACTCCGCAACAGCTCCAGAGTATCGTGTCCAAGCTCTGGTGTACTTTTCGCTGTCGTCGCGCAGGGCCCCGTACTCTCCAGTAGTCAGCCAGCCTGGGAAGCCTCCTCCATTTGCTTCGGCGTTGCTGTACGGGCCAGGTCGGTAGATGATGAAAAGACCAAGCTCCTTAGCAATCTCAAAGGCTTGGGCAAAGTTATGCGCCCCGGTTTCAAAATCCAAGGTCTCATTGTTCGGGGCATGCCAGCCCCAATGTTCGTAGAGGCCAATTCCATTGAAGCTGTTTGGGTCAGAACTAATCTCATGCGAAGGCGCGGCATTGGAGAGTTCTACGTACCCAGCTGCCTTGATTTTCTCGAGGATGTCTCTCCATAACTCGGGAACAGGGATACGCCAAAGGTGCAACTAATTGAAGTGTTAGGCCAATTCCATATGATTAGGTTATAGCTGGGGTTATTCACTTCACCCGACCAAAGGAACAGTCTCTCCCCATTGACAATCACACTGTAATGGTCCCTGCGTGGTGTGTGAGCTTCAATTGTCCGCCTGCAAGTGGTAGAGCTCTGTAACATACCATTGGACAACCTGGTTAAGACCATTGTCGTGTAAGGGCCAGTCTTGAGCCGTTGCTAGGCATGCAATCGCTACGGCACTACTGACAATGTGCCAAAGCCTCATGATTGAAGAGTTACTTGTTAAATCAGCAAGACCTGAACAGAATCTGCCAATAACCCTGAGTAATTCTTTATGACGATCGCTTGACATTGACGAAGGTGCGTTTGTTTGGAATTATTTATAGTCCACTTGAGCAGACTTGATCATCCACGGAACTACCAGGACTATCATTTCCCCGCGTCTCGATTTCCCCGGATTTCGACTTTCGCGAGCTCGGTTCCTGAATGGCATGATGTATAATGGGTTTAAGCGAATGGGATTTAGGACACCTGTCAGGCGGAGTCAAGATATATTGGAAATATCCGTCTGGGCTTTCTACGCGAGTAGGATAATCTGTCTTCTCCGACGGCAATGTCCTCTTCGATATATCCGTCGGGAGACTATTAACTAGCCCCTGAACTAGTTGTGTCGTAGGCGTCGCTCCTTTTTCTACATACAGTCCGTTCACCGGGGACAACATCGTTCGGGCTTGGGTAGCATCGGCGTATCATTTTCTTACGGAGTTCACATTCACATGTTCCCTGGAAGGTGTCGATTGGAACTTCCTCAGCACTGCGTTTTTGCTGTTCAGTCGTTTTTATTTTAGTATTCGCGTGATACGCTAGGAAATCTCTTTGCCTATGGTACATGTACGACTGTATATACCTTGTTGGGCGTAACGAAGTCAATTTAAACTATCCCTTTTACGTATACTAAACAACAGCATAATGGACACAGGATGATATTATAATCGCGATTTCAACTTGCAAAGCAGTAAATACATTAACCCCCAATCCCAGTCCCGCCAACACAACAGCACATCTAGTCACATCAGTAAAGCGAGCCAAAGATAGAGACGCTGTCATAAGCCTGGCCGCTTGTATCAAACATGACGTTGCTCTCGCAGGAAGTCCCTAGCACAGCATTATCTATCCACGCAGGCTCCCAATAGTTCAGACCCGTAGCAGCCGGTATAGCCTTGAGAGTATCAGCCAGTCGTTGGAGATACGTGATCTGACCGGCCGAGCTGAAAGGAATATCAAGTTGATCCTGCGGAAACGGATATTCTGGGTTGGAGCACTGCGTCGGCCAGTTCGTCTCCACAACCTGGACTTCTTTCTGGTACTGCGTCGCTAGACTGTTCAGAGACTGTGTCAATGCATCCATCGTGGCACCTTCACCCCACAAGGGGTAGAACGAAACAGCGATGACATCCCAATCGTCGACGGTCAGGTACCCGGTGTTCAAGACCAGGTCGTAGAACCAATGCTGGAGTTCAGAATTCCATCCATGAGCAAGGTGAGTCACGACCTTGGTGTGTCCTCCTAGAGAAGAATTTTTCACGGCACTTGCGGCTGTCTGCAGAAGTCTGGCGAGGTTTTCTGGATTCGTGTAGTAACCGGTCGGCCAGAGTAGTCCCGATGGGATCTCATTGCCGATGGTGATTGTCTCTGGGTAAAGGCCCTCTGCCGCAAAGGTTTCGCACACCTCGGTCGTGTAGTTGTATAATTGGGTTATGAGCGATTCAATGTCCTGTGGCCAACCAGTAGGAATGGCTTGTTGGTCTGGATTGGTCCATGTGTCGCTGTAGTGAAGGTTAAGGCCGAACAATAAGCCCGCTTTGTTCGCTCGCTGCGCCAGCTCGAGGTTGTACTGTATTCCATAGTCGCCGTCAACCGTCCACACACGTTGACGCACCATGTTCACGCCGGCCTCCACGAGAATGTTCTCCAGAGGCATTTCGGTGCCTTGTGCATTCTTGTAGACGACTCCGCCACGTTCCTCCACTAAAACAGAAGACCAGTCAACTCCGACATACTGCAGGGGATCTGCCCTGGATGCGAGTTTGCATGTGGATGAGGCAGAGGCAGTCGACAACGACGAGAATGCCACCGCTGCAGTTATTGCCTTGAGCATTGTCTGTATTATGAGCTTTGGTAGAGCATAAATTTGTAAAGGGAAAAGTCAAGGGACGTTGGAAATAGACTGGTAGTAGGTTTGATCGGTAATTAATATTTATATTGCTATGGATGATATCAAGATACACAGTTATGTTGGAAATTGGCTGAAACTGGCTAACCTAGTAAAAAAGCCGCTTATGAAGATCTGAGTAAGAACGATCCCTAAATCTATAAACATTGAACGACCTGTAAGGCTCTTTTCGCCACCAGTGCTAGCCGAACCATATAATTTAATCTAGTTGGAACGGCCTAGTGGGGTTCGTGAACTATGTGGACTATGTTAGGCGATATTGCAGGTCGGTATGTTAATATCGCGCATTCTCCCCACATACACGGAAAAGCTCCACCAACCGGAAGAAGGCCTTGGCACGGAAAACTAAACGGAAGGTCTCGAGTTCTCCATCCCCATCTCTATCCCCACCTCCATTGTGCATTTTTCATGAACCTTAAGAGACTGTCCCGTAGTCTACTCTTTTTGTCCTCCAATATCCTTGGCAGGGTCTTCAGAGAAAATGGAGTAGGCAAAGTAAACAGGGCGGACTTCGTCTGATAGCAGTCGAGGCGAATAATATATAAGTAGAGCAATACAAAATCTTGGGATAATGTGTACAAGGCATAACGCCAGTGCCATATGGTTTCTTTTCGTCGAGCGCGATTGAGACAACATGTCAGGAAACATATAGCTCGAGCCAGTGTATTCGGGGGAATCAACCAGCTATGATAGTGGAGAAGTATCGCAAATTATGTGGCATTATGAAGAATAGGAATGCATTGATCAACCAATCCATTAAACAAATCCACAGTTGTAAATAAAGAGCTATGCTACTACTCGACCCCCGGCATGCTTCAGTCATCCGTGACAAACAAACGGTTTTCATAGGTACCTATCTTGGAGAGTAGCCTAAACTTCATGGTGATCTGTATGCTCAGGATGAGTGACCTCAGTCTTTTCGACATGAGCCATTTCCTGAGCGAATGTTGTCCTAGGCGCCCATTGGGCACTCTTTCGTGGGCTTGCTTCTGCAAGCATGAGATCAACTTGTTCAAGTGAAAGACCCTTCATCTCTGGAACAAGGAAATAGGCAAACAAAGCACCCAGGAGACATAGAGAGCCCCAGAAGAAGAACACCTTGGGCCCGAGGTTAACCGCACCCTCTTCATCGCCAGTCATATACGGGGTAATAACAGCAAGCACACAGTTCCAGAACCAACATGAAGCCGTTGATATGGCGACTCCACGGGATCGGATTGGCAGCGAGAAGGTCTCTCCTACAACCACCCACGCCGCAGGCCCCCAGGTTGTGGCGTAGAAGAATATTTGGAAGCAGATGACGGCGATCATTCCCTTGACTGCTGTTTCATTATCAGGCAGGGCAGTTCCAACAGCGCCGATGATGTACTGCATAAGAAACATGCCGAGCCCACCATAGATGAGCAACGGCCTGCGCCCGAATCGCTCGATAGTCCAGAATGCGAGTGGAGTGGTCAGAACATTGACAAGAGTTGTTATTAGAGAAATAAGGAACGGATTGGAGATCGTTCCAAGCTGCTGAAAGAATGTTGTTCCGTAATAGAATATAAAGTTCATGCCAGTCAGCTGCTGCATGCCCTGGATGCCAGCGCCAACGATGGTTCTTCTGATGTTGGAGTTGGGTTTACTGATCGGGCCCTTGAAGCAAACCAGCCACGAGCCTACATACCCCTTGTCGGGACTCACTAGTGACTCGTACTCATGGTTCGCCACAATTTCTGCAAGCTCGTCACGAATGTACTCGGAGTCGTCGGGCTGTTCTCGAATGAAACAAAGGGCCTCAGTTGCCTTTTGAATATCTCCTTTCTTAACGAGATAGCGGGGGGACTCGGCTGCAGTGGCAGTCAGTGTTTGTACATAAGGCTGAAAGGAAATGGGGTCGTACGCAAAAAGAAAAGAGCACCAGCGAGTATAATGTCCCAGAGAAACTGGACCCCGATTGGAATACGGTAAGAGCCTGTATCATTTCTCCCTTGGGTTGCGTAAACGACACAGTTGGCAACCAGAAGCCCGATAGTGCTAAGTTGTGTCTTAGTACACGTTGAAAACTGCAAAGTCTACACAGGCTGGCTTACATGGAGAACTGATAAGCGGAAACAACAGCACCCCGGATCTTCCTCGGCGCTACTTCAGACATATAGAGGATGATGACTGAAGATTCGAATCCGACGCCCAGACCAGCGACCAGACGTCCAATACTCATAAGAGCGAGTTGGCCGCTGCTGGAGATTTGGAGCATGACGCCGCAGCCAAAGATAGTGCAGCCGATGAGGATAGTGATGCGGCGGCCCCACAGGTCAGCCAGATCACCAGCAACAATCGCACCAAGGAACGTTCCAAGGGACAGAATCGAAGTCATAAGGGATTTGTCGGAGGATGGTATGGCGAACGAGTGGGAGGAATCAACGGGGGTACCAGCGTTGAAGTCATACTCCATGCCCGTATATTGCTGGATAACGTATGGCATTCCTAGAACGCCAGACATCCAACCGATGTCATAGCCAAAGAAGACGCCACCAAACGCAGCCGAGACGCAAACAAGATATGCCTTCCAAGTGATGGGTGCCTCTATCGTAGACAAGCCCGACGCCCCAGGGGCATTTTCAGTAGCCATGGTGATTATTTGTTCCTTGGAGGCAAGGGAAGGGGTATTAAGTCAATAAGGCGGCAGAAAGCTGTTGATAGTAGCTGCTGGAATAATGATAGTAATATTTTGCAGCCCTGATGGAGGGGTAAAAAGGTTTTAAGACCTTGAATTGGAAGAGGTGCTTTGGTCTGAGATGGCGATCCGATGGCCATGTCCGAGGAGTTTAGGGCACTCAATCCCGGGCAATGACTACATTGAGAGGGCTTAGTCGACTCCGTGAGATCTTCCAACGCGAGCCAAACGCTGGACTTGTTCATCCGTCGGATTCAGAGAAGTACGGAACTCATGCACCAATGGCAACCTGGCCTTTACATCCATCGGAACAATTAACATCTTCAGTTGGACTAGATTGAATGTCACAAGGCGTGCAAGAGAGTGCAGATGCACCGATAGGTCGATATCGAAACAGTCACGCTCCCTTACAGAACACCATCATCCTTGTTCATTCTCCGTGTTCACCGCGGTCTGGATGGACCATCCACGTCAGATCTTGAGATACGATGTTGGGCAGTAGCAGAACCGTTATCATGCTACATTGTGCGCTTTGCCAAGAGCTACCCCACAAGGAATATAAACATAGCAATCGTTTAGTCGACTACTCCACATGGTGTCCCTAAAAGATCTCAACTCGGTTAGCTCTATTGTATTGAAGGAACCTGTCCATGTGACGGCAAATATAGAGGGCTGCGAGCCTCGGAGAGCATCTCGGCTAATTCCAAGTACGATATCGCGATATTAAACAGAGGGACTGAAGCGTACGGATACCTCGATCTTTTGGAGCCTCAATAAAAGTAAGATTTAGAAGCAATGGCCACATAATGAACCGCAATGACGGGTTCTGACTGGGTAGCATGACTGCTTTTGGAATGAGGGTCCGTAGCCAAGATAAACTAAAGTTAAATTAAATTAATACGACGTAATCCCTCGTCCGTTCTTTGGCAGCAGAATTGAGAAAAGCTCCCTGGGCCCTAATAGGTATTTAGGAGAGAATGCGCCTATTCTGTTTCATAAATCCGCCTACCCACCAGAAACATTAATTATGTTCACTTTATCAGAATTGCATGCCTTAACAGCACAAGACAGCATGGAGCTCGCTAGTACTCTCCTCATAATGTATGTGGAAATTATAGGAGCTTAGACATGACTTTCGTACGTCCTGTGCCCACGCTTCGATTAATATTAAACAGGAATCACAACGCTATGGAATAGGAGAAGGTTTTAACCTCATGTTAGTGGACGGATGTAAAGGGATGTGGACGGATATGGACGGAAAAGCAGCAGATGCTTATCGGGACTGAGTTATCCGATGCCCAAGATTCGGACTTAAACCCAGAGCTAACTACTATTATCTCCCTAATTACTGTTTATATTATCTTCCTATCTGCATTTTCCCCAGCTCTACCACCACTGTACGACGTCTCAATTGGGTAAATTCTTCATCATGGGGAAAATCGTGTCAATGGAATATTTTCGCGTTCCTCCGCGGTGGCTTTTTGTCAAAATCACAGACGAGACAGGTGCCTGTGGATGGGGGGAAGCTTCCCTCGAGGGGCACACTAATGCTGTAGAAGGCTGCCTAGATGCCTGGTTCGAGCGATACAAGGGATTAGACGCGGAGTCAGTGGGTTCATTTGGACGATCGTCCTTTATCACGCATTTTTACCAGTTCTAAACATGGTTGTAGGGACATTGAAAATATTTGGCAGCTCTCCTGGCGCGGCAGCTTCTACCGTGGCGGGCCCGTGTTCATGAGTGCGCTGTCCGGAATTGATATAGCTCTGTGGGATATGAAAGGTCTGTAGCCGCGGTCACAAGCCTATTGGACTATCCGGTTCTGTCTGGGGTCTAACCAAGAGACATGCGGGCTGACGCGCAAGTAGCCAGAAAGCTTGGTGTGCCCATATATCACCTACTGGGCGGCAAGGTCAGGGACAAGATTCGAGTCTATGCTTGGATTGGGGGTGACAGGCCCGACGATGTTCAGGTTCAAGCGTATGTTACCCGTTAACAACCATTGAGGAACCGTACTCACGTCCCATAGACAAGCTCGCAAACAACAGGGGTTTCATGCTGTTAAGATGAATGGCACAGGAGACACAGCATGGTTAGACTCACCATCGGTTCTTCATGAGGTGGTAGCGAGAGTTAAGGCTGTGAAGGCAATGGGCATCGATGTTGCTGTTGACTTCCACGGCCGAGTACATAAGCCCATGGCCAAGCGTCTTGCGAGGGCATTGGAGCCCCATGAACCTCTGTTCGTCGAAGAACCCCTTCTCGTGGAACATATCGGCGGCATCAAGCAAGTATCAGAGTTGACCACTGTCCCAATTGCTCTTGGCGAGCGACTTTATAGTCGCTGGGACGTAAGACCGTTCCTGGAAAGCAATTGTGTGGATATACTCCAGCCGGATATTTGCCACATCGGTGGCATCTCCGAGATGAGACGCATTGCTGCCATGTGCGAGACTTATGATGTTGGTGTTGCTCCTCATTGTCCTCTAGGTCCCATTGCACTTGCGGCTTGTGTTCATGCGAACGCGACAATGGCGAATTTTGCCATCCAGGAGATGGGCATAGGCATGCACTACAATAATACTGGGCAAGATATCACGAACTATATCACGAATCCGGAGGTTTGGACAGTGCAGGATGGTCATATTGATGTCTTATCTGGTCCGGGCTTAGGGATTGAAATCAACGAAGCAGAAGTGAGGCAGATGTCGCAGGGTACGAAAGCTTGGCCAACTCCGGAGTTCCGCGGTCCTTGTGGGGAGCTTCGAGAGTGGTAAGGCGGCAGTGTAGTGGATAGAGATAGCTATTAGTAAACTTTCCTAGAACCTACAATAGATGTACCTATTACGATCTTCTTATATCGAGGTTTGCATATTCTATGATAGTTGTACTGCCTACCAACCGATATATAATATTGGGGATGAGGTGTTCAAGGCACGTCTTTGACGCCATATGATGGTTTTGGTTCGAGTGGGATTGACAAAAGATATCAGAGTCTAAGCTCACAGAGATTATGTTTCAATAACGTAAGGTAACGAAATATGTTATTATGAACATCGTGTCGAGCAACTCAGTCCATTCACACCCAAGCTCCATCAACCGGGTAACAACTTCCGCTCACGAAAGAGCTTTCCGGCCCCAGCAAGAATACAACCACCTTAGCCACCTCCTCGGGGGTGCCCTGCCGTTTAAAAGCGATAGGGTCATCAAACGGCGCATCAGACGGTCGTTCGATTCGGTCATAAAACCCTTGCATCATTGGAGTATAGATTGGTCCTGGAGCAACGGCATTAACCCGAACTTCCCGGTGACCACTCTCCTTTGCAGCAACTCGAGTAAGGCCCAAAACACCATGCTTACTCGCTGCGTATGCACCGTGGTTTGCCACACCTAGTTTCCTTCAGAAAGGGTTCCAGTCATTGAGAAGGAGAACTCACCGGTAGTAGCATGGATAGACGCCATGTTGACGATTGAGCCTCCATCTACGATGTGGTTGAGCTCTGCTCGAAGGCAATACATCGTTCCTGCCAGATTCACACTGATGATTTTGTTCCATTCATCATCGTCTAGCTCTGCCACCGACTTGATCCCATGGTCCTTTCCAATGACGCCGGCAATGTTGGCTGCCCCATCGAGCCGATGGTATTTCGTCTTAATGTCGGCAATCCAGTTTTCAACCTGTTGTTTGTTCGAAACATCGACTTGGGTGATCATGAATTCAACAGAGGGGCTTTTGGCAGAGAAGTACGACTCAACTTTGCCAAGGCAATCTGCGTTAACGTCGGCAATGCACACTGTTCCCCCGCGTTCGGAGATGAGTTTGGCTGTTGCAAAGCCTATGCCACTCGCACCGCCTGTAACAGCATACACCTTACCCTGAAGTGACATTTTCTGTGAGATTGCCAAAAATAATAATTTGCATTAAGTTATTGAGCAACTGATCCGGGTTTCTATAGCGAACGTTGCTCTGCAACGTTCTTGTGGGATCTCAGACCAGAGTCTCCACATCAGGGTGTTTTCCGTTGATAGGTGTTCTTAAATTCCATTGGTCGAAGTTATCCGACGGGTTCTGCTCACTGACAGACTACCCGTGACGGCACGTAGCGTACTCAAGTACCAAATCTCGATAATTAGCGCTTGGGCTAGAGAAATCACCCGGATACATATAAAAGATTGCAACCATGGTTGTCTGATAATTTGGCAGGATGCAAGCTCGTGGCACTCTGGAGCAACAGGGCAACTTACGAAAACTTGTTCAAGTTTCCTGGCGAACCTTCGTCTTAATTCTCTCCTAAATCATAATTAGAATATAATAATAAAGAAGCAATAATCATAAAGACAAAAGAGAAGACAAAAGACAGCAAATTCAAAGAAAGAGCTACAGTAGTTAGTACTGCGCGGGGCAACCCCCGAAAAGGCTTATTTGCCTATCAGAAGGCATGACAATAATCTCATACAAAACTGATGCTAGTATTGTAATACGAAGGTGGGGCATCCTTCAGAAGTGGGGCCTTGGTAATGATATTGCTAGTTACAAATCGTAGAGACTGTTGAAGCCGGAGAAAACCTGTGGGTAGTCTCGATCAGCCGATTAATACCAGAATACCTTCTCGATTTCGTGAGCGCTTACCATCGACTCAAATTGATCCCATCCAGTCAGATCTTCCATAGAAGCACTGGGGCTGACATGAAAATCATTCAGCGGACCCAGGCCTACCAGGTTTGGCGCTGTCATAGCAAGTTCCGCTGCCAAATCCCCGACATTGGAAGTAAGGGTCTCTATATCCTCACTCCTCATCTCCATTGTATAGTGGGTTTGCGTTGGTTGGTCCACAGAAGGCTGGACTGGGGTAATTTGCCGCACAGCCTCCGCATGCAACTCTTCTAAAACCAGACAATACCTAGAAGTCAACGATCCCTGTTCGGCAATGTTCATAATCTGCTGCTGACAACGTTCTGCAGCTGCGAAGAACGGCCCGTATACGTCGCCTAGCTCCTTGCTGTGTTGTATGGTGTAGACGTACAAGATCACGGAAGCGGAGAAGGCAAAGTAAGGAGTGAACTATGGACTCTAGTATTAGCAAGCTCTCGAGGCATTACCAGAATCCTTACCCAGAAACACCGGAAAAGTTGCTTGGCTTGGATTATCGCGTCCACGACAGTAACAATTTCCATTGCAGCACGGAGGCATTCAGAGATGCTTTCATCAATCTGTTCCCTTCGTTCATTCTGCTCCCGCAGCAACCTCCGTGTGATGTTCGTCAACCTCGCGAAATTGGTAAGCAAGAGCGGACGGTTGGTTAGAATCACCGTATGCCAGTATGCAAGATTCAGGACGTTTCTCTGTCTCTGATAGATTAAGACTAATGGGGCAGCGTTCGAACTAGGTTGGTCGAGGAAACCGGCCATTTCTCTGCGCCATGACTTCAGCTCACTCATATACTTCGCTGTGAGCGACAAACGCTCGGTAATAGACATAGGTTGAATAGAGTAAATGTCGCTCAAAACACCACTCAAAATCTGAGATAACCTATTGAATCTCGTGTCAGTTTGCGAGGGAATTACATTCCTAGGAGGATGTACTTTGCGTAGCTAACCGGGCCAAACATGGCTGATAGTCCTTGACTGGCATATGAGGCAGTTCCGTCCATGCTGTCCTGGACCTCTTCATCCTCCACACAAGAAGGAAGCTTCTGATCAATGTCCTTGTCATTAAACGTCCTCGGCCTCCCTAGCGCCGTGCTTATGTAGTTGTCAAGACAATAAGCACTCCAAAAAGTCCGGCGACGGCATTCAATTTCGAGCCGAGTCATGGAGCTGGAACTGGCATGTCGATTGCGATGTAGACCGAGGGCGAAAATCAGCCGAGCAACGGTCCCAAATAGACTCCAGCAGTGGTTGATGCGTGACTGTGAGAGGAGCCAGAGGCATTGGCAGAGGCGGGCTTGAACACTTGCGAGTCGCACGGGACCCTGCTCTTTAGCCAGTTGTTGATTCGCTGCCCGGAAGTATCGAACACTGAAGCGTTTCTTAGCATCACCTGAACCCGGCCGACACCTGATGCTCAAAACAATGTAGATGAACAGACCTCGTGTCGGCTTCTACTGCGGACAGCTTTGGGCTTGTATGTTCCTGTGCGATGGCAAAGATCATAAAAATAACAGCTATCTGTGCAGGTGCAGCATCTTTATCGCGCATCACACCTCGAGTCTCATAGAACTCGTCCATCCATTGCTCGATCGTTGGTCGATGCACAAATCGATCTACGGGAACTGCAAAGTCAAAGAATCTATGAACAAGGCGAGTAGTGTCATCTCGGTTCAGCAGCAAACAGAATGTCGGGTCAAAATAGGATGGTGAGGGGTCCCCGGTACTAGAATCAGTATGATGGTAAGGCAATGGGGTGTCGCCAAAGTTGAAGACAGATAAGCTTCGGGGGAAAGATACAGACTGTTCGAGCCGCTTTTGAACTCGAGAGAGGAATGAGATACCGGAGGAAGGGCCTACGTAGTGACCTTGAAGGTCGGTCTGCGCTGGCTCGGGTGAAGTGCGAGAGATGGGCTCGCCAAGCGGCATCGATCCCCCCTCCTGGGACACAACGCCCGGCGGTTCTTCAAGAACGTCTGAATTTCCGCGATGGCTTGCCGTTTGATTTGCAACCCGTGGAGTCAGCGGAGACGCGGTCAGTTGAGCCAGAGGCCTCGAGCGAGTCAACCGAACAGCTGGGCGTCGCCCTCTGGAGTACGAGGCGTTGTAGGAGCAAGCGGCGGATGCCTCGGTGCACACACGGCATGGCTGTTGGCCATTACACCGAACTTTCCTCCTAAAATCGGTCTAAGTCAGTAAGATGGGTATCGACGGCGAAGGTGATGGGGCAACTTACTTCTTGCAGCGGTCGCAGGCACGCGTCACACGAATACGGCCGGACTGCCGAGGCCATCCGTCGGACGAATCTCGAGTGCTGGGCAAATCATTTTCCATGTCGCCAGCGCTGGTATTCCCGGCGGTGGATTCGTCCCCTGCATTCCTCGGATGAGACGAGGTAGGAGTACGGAGTTGCGGATTACTTAGTTCTAACGGGGTCCATCAGACACACGATAAACTCACCATAATTACCGCCTTTACGGCCGACTAATCAAGCGAACGGATAATTTTATCCAAGCCTTGGCATTTTACATTAAGCCACGCACTTGTAGTCTTAAGTGCTCTCAACTTCTGTAGCTTAGGGGCTACAATGCCTAAAGTTAGCGGCGGTAGTACCTAAGCTCAGGGACCACGATATCCAAGGGTAAAAAGTTTTTAGAAGCTGTAAAACACTGCAGGGTTGAGCTTCTTTAACACTACGTAAATGTGCTATTCACGATCCTAAATTTTTATACCAACAACACAAAAACCTGTCTGGCAGCAACTAATTCTACAAAGTAGCTCCTGTTCCAGCGCCGACCTATATTGTCTAAGATATCTAGCTTCCTAAATAATGGCCATGCGAGCTCGAACCCCAGGGCGGGAAAAGGATACGTATGTTCCGACATTTAATCCAATCATGAGTTAGCAGAAATTGCTAAGACAGCCTTAGAGAAGCTCTTATAATCTGAGCGTCAATCGTAGTGAGTGGCTTCCATGGCATTGGACATAGATAACAGCACCTTTCCTTGCCGACCCGGAGTGGCCTCGCACTCCAGCGCCTGCCGAATATCCGAAAGTGGGAACACAGCTGCCACCTTTGAAGCCGCGGTACCATCCCTAACTAGTTCAAAAATGTCGTCCAACGCACGCTGCAGCTCATGGTGCTTGGCGGCGTGGATCCAGTCTCTGAGCCGAAACAGTTCAATTCGCGCCTCCGGGCACTCTTCGCGCAAACGGTACGACAAGGGTATACCGGAGAGAAGTCCATAATGAACAAGGGTTCCGCCTGGGGCAAGACTGCGTACTAGATCATCTCCCTCGGTTCCGCCAACTGCGTCCCAAGCCACTGCCAAGCCACTGCCACCGCTCAACTCAATTAGCTTACGCCGTAGTCCGGCTTCCGATGTGCAGACCACAGCTGACAGGTCAAGCTGATCCGAGAGTTGACGTTTGCCATCATGCCGCCGAATGAGGGCTATCGGCCGTATACCAGCACGATTAAGCATGCGTATAATCATCTGGCCAATAGCGGACGTGGCTGCGTTGACCGCCACGACTGCCGGTGGATTAGGCGCGTATTGTCGTACCATCATCCATGCTGACATTGGATTGATATATGCCATCGCTGCTTGCTGATCGGTGAAGTCCGGTGGCACGGGGAAGCACCAGCGTTCCTCGGTAACCTTCATGTCCTGCCAGGCGCCTGCACTCCCGAGTGGTAACACGCGTTGTCCCACGTGCAACTCGGACACCCCTGCGCCCACTGACTCGATCACACCCACGCCTTCGAACCCCGGCACGAAGGGCAGCGGGGTCCTCGATCTGTAAGCTCCGGATATCGTCACTAAATCTGACGGGTTGATGCAGGCCAAAAGCATACGGATCCGCACTTGACCGAGCCCAGGGACCTGTGGCTTATATGATTCATAGGCTGCTACCTCCTTCGCAGGGCCAAAATCCCGTATAATAGTGCGGAATCTCATAGGTGCTTCAATCTCGTGTGATATTTGAAGCCTACCTAAAGCGGCTGAATCATTCCTGTTGGCTCCCTGAGAGTCTTCGTATCAAAATTAATTCGGCATTCTTTAGGTTTAAATATCAATGAGGGAAAGACAAGCCTTCATTTCTTGCCAGAGTGGTACATGTGTTATCTAGACGAGCCATCCTTTGTACAGGCGAGGTATGTACAAGACCAAGTCGGGAGGGAACGGGAATGAGGGGGATTAATAGTATTTATAGTAACAGTCCGTCCCTTGATAAGCAGCCCCACCCTAGTCTACTACATCCCAACAATAATTTCCACCTCAACAATAACTTTAGAGTGTCCCTTCTCCTTATAATTTTCTGATTGTCTCTTCTTAGATCGTAACATCTTTGAAAAGTTCCCTTCCGACTTATCGGTAATGGATTGCGTGCCTCGACACACTGCTCAAGTGTCCAAATTGAGTTGAATTATTGAATAAAGGCGACATCTCAAGCTCATCTTATGGAAGCCTTAGCTGGGCTAAAATTGAATTGTGGGTCTAATAGATCTATTGAGTAGATCGTGAAGCTGATGTCCACAGTGACGTAGAATCGTCGCTTCATTTTCTGAAGCCCTTTCATTCATATCAGAATGCCTGTGTGAGGGCCATACCAGGAAGGATGCTTAAGCATTTCGGAGGAATTACTCGCAACTAGAGTACTCGAAGCTATCAATATCTCTAGTTGGCCGTGATGTCCAGCCGTCTACCTAATCCCAACAGAAAACCCATCGACTTTTATCAACGGATCGGCGGTCACCTGATGCATAGCTATGCGATAAAAAGGCTTCCTTTGTGTATCAGATCGTTGAATCAATCATCTTCCTCCATTCTACTATCTCTGTCAACTAACATATAATAAAACACTATTCCTAACTCTATTAGCACTAATATCTGGAAGATCTAGCTCACTGAGGCAATACCGCGATGAGCTGTAGTGATATACCACATATCCATGAAAGGCCTGTGTGACCAAGGCGCTCAAAGCCGTATATGCTGATAACGTCGCTTTGGCATCATGAATGCACCTGCCTTCTTCTAATGGAAAAGCGTCTCCGGGAATGAAAAGAGGGCATACGCTTCTGATAACCCGGTTTTGTGTTGGAAGTAGTAAGAAACGTCTGGTGTGGTTTGTGATACCATGATCTTGCCGTGGTGTTCGTTCTCGACGAAGCAGGCGCGGGCGAAGTCGATGATTGATTTCCGGATCATGTCGCTAGCGAAGGTTCTATATAACTTTGGAATTTCCTCGGCGATGAAGCGCAGCATGTGTAGGTGAAGTGGATTCGGCTGTGGTTTGCCGCCGCATAATCGAGCGAGGAAGCCCTTCAGGTCATCTGTGCTGGCGTTGGCGGTGTCGTCAATACAATGGCATACGAAGTATATATGGCAATTACGCGTTGGACCTCCATGAAGAGGAAAGGATAGGGTGTTGGGGAAATGTTCCAGCTGGCCTCGATGGTGGATAAGCTCTGGTGATGAATTCAGCGCCGAAGCCCTGGGACTTGAAGTAGTCCACTACATTTTCCACGTAGCGAGAATCTCAAGGGCTATAATCGGCCTTTTCGAGCAAAGATAATGATTTCGTCGAGAGATGTTCTGGCAACCGAGGCGTTGCTTAATAGTTCCCTGTCTTGGCGTTCTCTTTCTTCGTTGGAGAACGTTCCTTAATCAGCCCTACAACACGTATTCTGCGATACTGGACTGCTTCTTTCTGGACGGGCTTTGTCAGCCTTGCGTGGCCTTATATACTTGCATCTGGTAACCTACGTAAAGTGTCTGGCTGCCGAGATGTAACTGGCTACTGAATACTAGCTAGGCGGCTGCTCTTCAAAGAAGACAAGAGTAATCAGACCGAATGATAGAATACCCGTGACCATCTCAAGTCTGCAATATCAAGGATTGAGGGAGAAACAGAGACACCTTGTGTTAGTGGCTCCTTCAACAGTACGTATTGGTATACTACTAGTATCCAACTGTGGACTCTCGGACTTTGCCAAGTGTCCGAGCTTCTCCATCTGCAGATAGTTCGCACTTTCTATTGGACAATAATTGAGTTCTCGGACTTTGCCAAGGAAGCCCCAGCGGGTCCATCCGCAGGTGGGTGCTAATTTTTGCATGATGATTCGTCAAACTTAGAGATTTAATTCTTCATCGTCACCGTTCGCCATCATTGTGCACTGGGGTGAATAGTATGCCCATACGTACTCCTCAACCTCCCCTCAGCGAGGCTCGGGGAATCATTTAGAAGCAGGCTTGGTTATTAATGTTTCTTACAAATCAGCCAGTCAACAGACATGCAAAAATGCCGATGCCTCTACTATAAAGACAGCCCCAACTCTACAGTTTTTGAGCACGATCACATTTCGTGCCTCAAGAAAAACCGAAACGGAATAAAGCAAGATGAAGGAAGCAACTGTTACCAGCACCCTGACCGTCACAGTCAAAGACGCCCCCATCCCTTCCCCGCAACCAGGCCAGCTTCTTATCCGCGTTGTCGCAGCTGGTCTAAACCCCAAGGACTGGAAACTGCCCCTCTTCTTCCTCAGTGATGCCCCTCCCTCTAATCAAGGCGACGATATTGCAGGGTATGTTGAAGCGGTCGGCGATGGCGTAGTTGGATTCAAGAAGGGTGATCGAGTCGCTGCCTTGCACCAGATGTTTACTCCGCATGGCGGGTATGCAGAGTATGCGATTGCGTGGGCGTATACAGCGTTCCATGTTTCTGACAACGTAGGGTTTGAAGGTGTGTGTCCCATGTTTTGCCCCACGTACACCGTTTGAAGTACGGCGAATGGATTAACTAACAATGATACCCGCTGTGCAGAGGCGGCTACCATCCCCCTTGCGGCCACAACTGCCGCCCTAGCCCTCTACCAAACCCTGAGTCTGCCGATGCCATGGAACCCGCAGGCCACAGACACTCCAACCCCGCTGGTAATCTACGGCGGGTCCACAGCAGTCGGATCCTTCGCCGTGAAACTCGCCAGCCTCTCCAACATCCACCCGCTCATCGTGATCGCAGGGAACGGGGCCAGCCACGTCGAAACCCTAATCGACCGCGGAAAGGGCGACACGATAATCGACTACCGCAACACGGACTCCTCGGTCCTACAGTCAAAGATCAAAGACGCTGCGAAGGGCGCCGAGATCCACCACGTCTTCGATGCCATCGCTGAAAACGGCACCTACAATACAACTGCGGCTGCATTGACGGCGCCGGGAAAGATCGCTGCTGTTTGGCCGCCTCGGGCGGAGGATGGAGCGGAGCTACCAAAGGGGATTGAGGTTGAGGGAGTAATGGTTGGCTCTGTGCATGCGGATCCGCCAGCAGGGAAGACAGTTGGAGATCGGGAATTTGCTGCGGCGTTTTTTGCCTTTATTGCTCGGGGTCTGACTGGGGGTTGGTTTTCGGGACATCCCGTTGAGGTCAGACAGGGAGGGTTGAACGGGATTCAGCAGGCGTTGAGCGATTTGCAGAAAGGGAAAGCGTCTGCGGTAAAGTATGTGCTTAGGGTTGGGGAAACTGAGGGAGTGCAGCAGCAGTAGTATATACTATTAACAGGGACTGCACTAGATATTGATTCGGTGCTGGAAAGTGTCCTGCTCTATCTCAGTTAATTCGTAATCGATAAGATAAACTTGTGTACCAGACAGAGAGCTTGGCCACACCACGAGATATCCAAGAAAGATCCCTACCAATGTCCAAGTCTAAGGCTCAAAGCCCCACCAATGACGATGAGGGTCCGGCTCAGTCAATAAATCTTTCTCCAATACTAGAACCATCCGATAGGGCTCATTATAGAGTTCGCCTACGTCAATGCCACGGGCATGCAAAAACTCGAACTCAGCTTCAGAATAAGAGCAGGCAGTAATACCCTCTGGCAGGCGACGATTCGAGTTTCTCGCTTGGCCTGATGTCGGTTCTCCTGTATCAGCGGGTAGAATTAATTGCGGTAGCGTACGTTGCCAGTCCCGATGTGTCTGTGCTTGTGGTCTGACAGAGGGAAATCTCTGCTGAAGTACAAGCTGGGAATAACGGTTCAGTGTCTGCAGAAACATCTCCAGGGATCTCAGCTCGCGGCGCTCGTTGGCACACCAAGTAACGATTGTCTGCACTTGCAATGTAAGGGCTAGGTCGGACGCGGCGATTTGCTCAGAGGGAGTGGTAAGAATATTAATAAAAAGAATACCAAGGCAGGGGGCAAAGAAGCACTTAAAATGCCTGATAATCAAAGAAAACATTATGGTCAGCACAATACAGTTCCCTCGCAGCATAATGTAGTAGCCAGGATTGGTCCTACCCGAGATTCCAAAGAAGTCCACCTCGATCAAAGTCAAACAAACATTGTAGAGCTTTTATCGATCTACAAGCTGCCTCGTGCTCGAGTTTCTTGTTGTGCTCTGTTGGCCACACGGCGTTGCGCTCTTGAATCCGGAGGAAAGAGATTATCATTGACGTTGCGCGCCAGATTACATGAGCATAGAGACATGCATTAACTCTGGAGGATACCTGGCTCAGCAATTGCTCCTACGGTTGTGAGTGGACGGCATGCTTAAACATGAAAAGAGGCAAATATGGCTACTTACAACCTGCCACTCGGAGAGTACAGCGATGACTTCCAACAGCATGTCTCTTAACTTGACTTGACCAGCCTCGTTAAGAGGGCCGCCAGCGGAGGTACGCCAAACCCTGCTCTTCTCGAACTCAGAGTATTTGTGCTCTATAAGTACTAGGTGCAGGGAGACTTCAAAATACACTTCAGTATCCAGGTTAATGTTACTCAGTGACTTCCTGGTAGAGGAATCAGGCAGGTAGACATTCCACGTCCCTGGGTCAATGTTACCCGACCGGTAGAGATGATATTGGAATAAGTAGTCGTCCCTGATCAAGATGTGCCAGAAGTAGATTCTGTGTACATCTCGATAAACGGTATCTATATTATCCGCTGGTCGCAGATTCTCTGGTGGCCAAGAAGATATCTGGTTAAATGAAGAAAATGGAATCTGGGTCTCGGCATCTAATTGCAAGAGTCCCAGGTCACGCGCAATTTGACATGCATAACCATGTAGTCGGTGAGAAAGATCGAGGTCAAGTTGACAGTAAGCTTCATGTGCCTATTTCCTTTGTTGTTTAATATATTTCATAATGAATGCCACGAGCCCACGCGACCCGGAGGGGATAGAAGATGACGAAGGACTTACCATCCAGAATGCGACGTGTAAGTTAAGCTCATTTACCTGGCCTTGACACTGCCAGTACTCCAAGTGCTGTAGATTCTTGCGATAAAAATATAAAGAATATTTCTTCTTCTCTGAAGCACTAAGACCGGGGCTGAGGAGCATTCCGTCGTTGAGCGTACCGTAATAGAGAATAACCACGCGGATATCCACTTGAACATAAGGGTTGTCAAGGATAGATGGTATGGTGAGCATAAAGTCCTTGTTGATAGGTAACAGTAATCCCATAGTGCTTTGCTTGTCGTAAAATCCTGAGCTAACGATTAGACCACTAATACGATGGCATGACCCTTATCACGTACTCTGCACCCATGATACGGCCGTTTCTTTTGGAATGGAGATTTCTCCATCTCCGGCAATCAGTGTGGGATCTGCACGAAACCTGTATCCCTTCAGATCTATTCGTCTAGCGTGGTGATTTTGCGACTCTATATAACAGCTTGTTGGTGAATGTCAACGAGAAAACCGGGAGAATGAGCACCTGCGTAAGGTGTATAGTGTACACCCTGTTGTTGATGTTGTTGAATAGAGTTGGTCGAGAATGGAGAGATGGGTAAGGCTGTCGTATTCTGGGTCGCATTCACCCTATGTAAACTAGAGATGGCGCCACGTTTGCTGCATCCAACCCTTGTTAACCAGAACACGGCACAGTGTCATTGAAGGCATACCGTTCGCCATAACGAGGCGGGTCATACACACAGTCAGCAGACAGCCGGCAACATCGCTTACAAGCGGGCTTTTCTCTGTCACATCGGAGCTTTGATACCTTTAGTCTCAAAGTTCAGACATTCTGGGAAAACCATATTATACCTTCTTGTGTCTACACCGCCGACACTATCAGGTAATTTAGTCAAGTTCATCTTATAGCCAGTGAAAGACTTACAGCGATGGTATTCAAAACAGGCGGGGTCGAGGCCATTATTTCCCCGACATTTGATGGAATGTAAGTCTGGAAGCACACGCGGATGACTATCCTTTGTAGAGGTGTTAGCTGCGGCTGGGTCAGACATTAGAGCCGTGGGTTAGGTGAGTTACTGCCACGTGCTCCCCAGAGTATAGTGGTCCTACTGCCTCAGAAGACCTAACTGGGCCAGAAATGTATGCTGTAAAACCTCGTGGGTTGAAGCAAAAGCGGTCGAGCGATTTAAAGCAAGGTGGTTATTTGCCCTCTGATTGGCCGATGCCCTCACCGCCACGCTTATTGGATAGGGATTACTACTTGGGAAAGGTGAGATATCTTTCCAAGTAAAAGGTAGATCCTTGATGATCACGTCTCTGGTGTAAATGCAGAAATAACGTTGGGCTAAGACTTGGGATTTATATGGGCCACCAAAGTCATTGGTGAAAAGCCACGTTTCCGGGGTTTTGTGGAAATTTGTATGTGAATTCAAACTGGGGTTTCAATTCGCGAGTTTTTACAGTAGATCGTGATTCGTTAAGCCGGTCTCCACAGTGACAGAGAATCAGTGCTTCATTATCCGAAGCCCTTTCATATCAGACTGCCCGTGTGAGCATGGCCAAGCCAGCGATGATGTTTATCTTCCCAGCAGGTCTCACACCCTCGCAAATGGTTTCCACTGCCCCTGAATGTTACGACTGACCATCATGGTTATCCCTCCACCAATCAATATAACTGCCCCAAAGATCCACATCGAATTGAAGCCTTTGTTTTGCAGAATAGCGCCCGCTACAGGCGTGCCAATCAAGTTGCCTATTGTCATGACCGCATAACCCATGCCCATACGAGTTCCAATCGAGTTTCGATCCGGAGAAAGGTGCACGAAACAAGTTGGGGGCAAAGAAACAAAAGCCCCCGAGAAAAACCCGTAGAGCAGCGAGACAACCACCATACCCGCCAGGCTGGATAAATTCACCAGAGCAAACATCAACGCTCCGCACACGATGGTACATAAGGAAATAATGTTAAAAGAGCCGACCTGATTGGCAAATATATTAGGAAATATGCGTCCAAAAACAGACCCAGCTGTAATGATAGAGAGAATGTAGAATCCCATTCCATCAGCGGGAATCCCTCTTCCTTGGGCATAGGATTGAATATAGAAGAAAGGAATGTTTAAAGAAACGAATGTAAGTAAACCGCCCATAACGAAACAGCTATATGCTGGTTCTTTGAAAGCAGGCAAGTCTATTGGCTTCCTCTTGCTAGAAGGTATGATTCGAACTCTAAAGACTGACAGCGGAATAAGTAAGGTCACAAATATAACCAGTCCTATTGCTCGTGTGGTCCAGCCAAACCCGATTTGGTTGCACAATTTATGAAAAATGATTGGATATAAGATGCCCCCTGAGACGAGATACTATCAGCAATCGTTCAACTTATATCGTATTCATACTTACCCAATCCACTACCAGCCGCGGCTAGGCCATTCGCAAGGGCCAAGTTGGAGCTGAAATATGTGGACAGTATCGCAACCCCTGGAATAAAGACAAGACCCACTCCAATTCCAATGCAAAAGCCTTGCGCAAGCAGTGCCTGATAATATTCATGACAAAAACTAGTCATTATTTGCCCCATAATTATCAAACCCGACCCAGTGTACAACAGTGCATGAAAATACCCAGCGTCGTATAGTGGCCCAGTCAGAAGACCCAATATCAAGAGCAGAGAAGACTGGACCGAACCTATCCAGGAGATATTGGAGGAGGATGCGGTATATAATTGCCCCGTCTCATAATATGTTTGATAAGCCCCGAATGTATTCAAAATTCCCCTACCGCCCAGATATGTTAATGAGCGTGTCTTACAAACAAGCATTCAAAAAACCAAAGCGAGACCCCACCAAGTGTTGAAGAAGATGAAGAAAGTTCCAAGTACTTGCAGCCAAGCTTTCAAACCACCATTCGGAACGGTTTGAATTTCGTTAGCCAAAGCCTTTGGTGCTGTTTCCAGAGCTAGCTCTCTAGCCGACCCTGGTGAATTTGACGGACATGTGATTTTCTCTTCCATGTTGGATGTGTGGGCATGCGATCTAAAGAATGAACTATTGCGAGCACGCAAGGAGCAAGACCATAGACTGTCAAATGGGTATATATCTCTTGCATAAACACAGATAAAGTCCCTATCGGCCAACGTCTTCCTTAGTTCTCTGTGACACGACCTGATGCCCTTTTCCCGTTCCGCCTTTGAACATATGTGATCGAGTATTGATAGCCACCTCAATTTCTACTGTCATTGGTTGGCCAAAGAAAGAAAATACTCTGCTATACTTTCAAGTTGTCGGCAGCCGCCGCTTCTGGTTATTGAACTAGGCGGAGCTCTCCGATAGACTCCCCATCCCCTGCAGTTAGATCCTTGATCCTACACTAACCTCTATCATAGGTCCTGTTGATAACAATCAGGACATCCTCTCTCATCCTATAGGAGTATGGCTAGCTTAGAATATAATTAAATTCTATATCAACCAACTTCCACTTTGGGTAGCGCTAAAGATAACTAGGATATCTACTATATATCTGCAGAGAGCACCTCCTATTAACTACCTTCAGCCTCCCGCCTTATCATTAGATCCTTCATTCTCGGCTACCCCCCATTGTGGGTCCTGTTAATTAAAACCAAAAGATTCCCTCTAGTCCTATAGGGTGCGCTGACGGCCCCATAGTCTAGTCAGATCCCTGCTGCACTGACTTCCACCGGAGATGACCAAGGTATCCACTATGGGTCTGCGGGGAGTGTCTCCTGTCAACTGCCTCCTGTTCTCTGCTTTTTATTTTATAGTTGGATTCTTCACCCTCCGCCGGCTCCAGTTATAGGTTCTGTTAATAGTAATTTGGATAGTCTCTTTGGGTTTATAGGGGTACAGGTGCGATCCCTGGTCCACTACGGGCCTGCGGGTAGCGCACGATTGGAAACGGTTGTCGCAACTCGGTGGCGTATAGAATTGTAGGAAATAAAGGGGTCTGGTTGGATTACATGTAGAACTCTGCGCTGGTAATGGATCAATAGTAATATTGGCCTGCCTTTGCACTACATGATCTGCCATTTCCTCGTGTAATTCTTTCGTTGAAGAATATATCGAACCTTTCTCGTTGAATTTGAAGTTCTTCACCAATCTTGGTGACACCGGCAGCTAACAATCCGCATATGAAACCCCTAATATAAGGAGTCAATTCAGGTTCCCGTGCCCGATTCGGGTCAATAGGGTGTAGGGAGGTTCGTGCCATTCGTGATGGTTGAATAATAATAATAATAATAAGATAGGCACACGTGTGACGCCTAGAACTGCGTTTCGGCCAATACTTTCGCTGGAACCTATATATAAGAGCGATAACAGAATAAATATAAATCAAGGATAGAGCGCGGCGGACATTTTGCGCCATTAGGACCCTGTGCGCGGCCCGTACTTTTGCTAACAGTGTGGGGGTTGGAGGGTTATCATGGTTAGAGCCATATAGTATTATAGTTGTAGGCTTTACTTGTACACACAGGATCCCTCCCAGCAAACCTTTCCCTCCACATGCATGCCACCGCCAACGTCCCAGGTGGTGGCAGGGTGAGATCACCGATAGCTGATAGACAACCTAAACAAACAAAGTGGATATCAAAGTCCAATATAGGCTAATATATTCTGCAGGGCTATCGTGCCTCAGATGTCCTGCCTCCCCAATCTGGTGTAAGGGCGTACACGGCCCAGGCACAACGCGCGCGGGGCGTTAAGAGACTATTCCAGTAATGCACGAACGTGAGAAGCTTGTTTAAAACCCGGGTAGTTTGGATGCAGATCAACGTGGAGGCTGGGAGACGGTGATGCTGGGTTAACGCTAAAAATCTCATTGACCTGCAGCGATTTCAGAGCTTTCCATAAAGCTCTTTGGCGGGAACATGCCAAAATTCTGATTTCCCCGTGCCTCAAAATAGTGGCCATCGGCGATTCTCTGACCACCCTCGCCGAGCAGGTTATACTGGCGACTATAATCCCCATACTGTG
Source organism: Aspergillus sergii (assembly GCA_009193525.1). Lineage (NCBI taxonomy): Eukaryota > Fungi > Ascomycota > Eurotiomycetes > Eurotiales > Aspergillaceae > Aspergillus > Aspergillus sergii. Next base: position 305,585 of record ML741795.1, read on the forward strand.
TGGGAGCACGGGGTTGCTCGGCCGGATCGGAGTCAGTGAGTGATGGAGACACTTTCGCTAGTGTCTCTCGGGCAGTCTCTAACGACTCGACTTGTCTCTGCATGTCCGCCGAGAATATGTGGTGCGCCACAAGGACTCCTAAATCCTGCAAAATGCCGTCCGCCAGCGTTTCGACACGATGCTTGCCGTGCTGAATAATAATCGCCCGGTACACGGAAGAGCTGTATTGGCCATTTGTCTTCTTCGCGATCTTCTTGAAGATCTCCAGTAGCCTGTTAGCCTTCTCGCCGCAGCTACACAGGGCTGTTTTCAGCGCCTCAGCGTCGTTGGCGGACAGGACTCTCTTCTTCGGACGATTTGCATCTCGAAGGATTTGCTTGATGAAAGGAAGGAGGTTGTTCACTTCCCGGAAGGCTTCGGGTAGGCCACGGAGGTCTTTGATCGGGTGATACGCCTCGACGATGCCTTCTGTGACCTCCATGAGCCTCGTGATTTGGTGAGAGACATCCGAGTCTGCCATGATGGACCGAGGTTGGCTCAAGGCGTAACTAGACAAGAGTAGACTGGAGTTGTTGCCGGGGAGTTCCATCACAAATATTCGGTGAACAGTGTATAAGCCCTTCTCGCCGCTGGTGGGCCGTACAGTATCAGAAGGAAAAGTAGTAGAAGGTGCTGGACACGAAACAGGCAAATTTGATCATATAAATCAAGGTCGGTACAATGCACCCCCACTGTCCTCCACTCAGGCTGGCAGTCCTTTTTCTACTTAACAATCTTGTGGTTGTTGCGAGTGAACTTTCATAGCCGCCGCGTGGGACGTCCTCGATCGCTTAGGCCAATACACCTCACTCTTTGGAGTATGTTTTTCTTTTTTCTTTTTTCTTTCTTTTTTACAGTTGAGACTTACCCACCATGCAAGTTAGCCGCCCAGGGGATGTGGGCTGCAGTTAACGAGTTGTAGTCGCTTTCACTAATAAGCGCTCTTCAGATTGACGTGGACTTCGGCCGATTGATTCGCCGATCCAGCGGTCTGATCGCGTGATTTTGTACCGAAAGCTTGGCGTTTTACATTAAGTGACGGTTGCCACGCACTGACAATCTTATAGTATAGTAGTGACGTGACAACCACTGAGTACTCTATAGTAGGATCCCATTATTATCCAGTAGTAGTAGTAGTAGTAGTAGTAGTAGTAGTAGTATACTGGTAGTGGTATCGAAATAGGTCTATAGACTTAAAAAGCGGTAAAATACTGTAGGTTTGAAATATCCAAAGCGGTCAATTTCTTCGGAAAGTGGACTAGTCGATAATCCGGGTATTTCAACTGTTAGAATTGGTATACAATACAATGCTGTTGGTAAAGTCGGTAAGATTTCTTGGTTGACCACAAGCTAGATTTAGTCCGCCCTACTCCGGAGGGAGTACGTTATAGCTGAGATATGTTGACTCTTGGGTCATAGCGGGCGACCAACGCCTGCTGGACACTATTACTGGCTAGGAAAAGGTTTCCTGTAATCGTAGCCGAAGCTGACCAACTGGCGGCTTGTTTTATTTTAGCATGGACCGAAGGGGAAATTGATATGCGTCCCTACTTTACCTACTAGCTAGGGCTAGGCACTTATCACGCTATTGCACCAATGAGACGACTATCTATGCGTCTAGATTGAATCATTGGGGCCTTGAGCGAATCAGGTCTGGTTTTTTTAACGCCCAGGTTCTTCTAGGGTTCTCCAGAGGTGGGTTATAGAGCGACCCAAGCCCCGTAATTTAGGTAGAGAATGCACCTGTAACTATAATAGGGCCTTGTGGACACAAGTTCATGTCGGAGATGCAACGCGGAGCGGTCGTTAACACCAACGGCGCCAATGGGATTGCAATTTGCGCTTTGATTTGTCTGAAGCCTCTGATCATCGATTTGCCATACTCACCATTGGTCCGTCCGGGGTTTCAACCCATTCCCGATTCAGGACAAAGTTGGAACTCTCTCCCCCTAGTACCTCCTATGCAGAGCTTCGTCCCGCGAGATCGTGGGCGAGACGTGGAGCGCTAAAGCTCCGCCGCTATTGAGGAGCTCCGGAGGACCTTCTCCGAGCCATTATTAGAGCACCGTGCAATAGATATGTGTTGCTATTTCAGACTGGCGCTTAGATTGAGAGCGTACATTACCCTCTTCAAGGTAAACCAGTCGTGGGGGCGCGGGATGCGTTGTCGCTTGACATTATTGACATGGTTCCCAACTATTAAATACCGCCTACCGGGATTACTATTCATTTTAGTAAACAATATCCTTAGGATAGTAATTCTGACGACCGAGGCAAGACACTATGATCTTGGACGTAGCCAGGACAAAGCGATTCTTCCGGCGATTGCGGCCTCGAGCCAAAGATCAGGACAATGCACCCAAATGCCAGCCAAGAAAGGCCTTCCCTGACGGTCTCAAATTGCTCTGGGACCCAAAGGATGGGACGATTGAGTATGTGCCCTCCCGAAATTAAGAAAAATGACTGCTGATATTTCTCCCCAGTATCGTCTTTGTCCACGGTCTGACCGGTGATCGCGATGCAACGTGGACTGCTCCAGGCGCCGAGGAACCTTGGCCCAAAACCCTCCTCCCATCGAAACTTCCGACAGCCCGCATCTTCACATTCGGATATGATGCCTATGTGGCAGACTGGCGACGTGTCGTATCGCAGTCTCTTATCGCCAACCATGCAAGGAATCTGCTAGCGTCTCTTTCAGCCTATCGAGAGAATGACGCCACGGTAGGGTGAACCGCTCTACTGACGCCACATTTGCACCGTTGACGGCCACATAGGACGAACGACCGATCATATTTGTCTGCCATAGTCTAGGTGGACTAGTCTGTCAGGATGTACGCTCTCGCCCGGTTTTGGGGAGGAAATTGCACTAATTGCGCGTCACAGGCCTTGTTCACCTCGCAAATACGACCAGAGTCGCATCTCCATAGCATCCTTCCGTCCACCCGTGGGATTATATTCCTCGGCACACCACACCATGGAGCAAGCCTTGCCAAATGGGCTGACTTTATATGCCGATCAATTAGCCTTGTCAAGCAGACGAATTCCGAGATCGTCAACGTTCTCAAGCGTGATTCTGAGGTCCTTGCGCGGATCCAAGACGGCTTTCACACAATGGTGCGAAGTGTAGGACCACCACCGATCGAAGTGACTTGTTTCTATGAAATGTTGCCCGTACTGGGAGTTGGTTTAGTAAGTCACGTAAAGTCGGGGCCCTGTCCTCGAAATGCTGACGTCTCCAACAATAGGTTGTGCCACAAGATTCGGCTATTCTACCGGGTTATGTCCATATTGGAATCCATAGTAATCATATGGATATGACCAAGTTCGCCAGTGTTGATGATCCTGGCTTCAAGGCTATTTGTGGAGAGCTGAGTCGGTGGAGTAAAGACACGAGAGGTGAAACCAAAAGCTGCCATGGCAATTCATCGCGTACTGCGCAGGCCGGACTTGCCCGCCAGTACGGAGCCAATAGCCAGCAGTACAATCAGTTCGGTGGGGGCCCGCAGAATATTGTAGGCAGCCACCAGTATCAGGCGCAAGGGGATATGAATTTCGGCATGGTGCCGTCTAAATAGTCGGCAAAGGGCAAGATGGGGGAGGAGTCGCTAAGGAGAACGATTGGGAGAGTAATACTTAGACCTTTGAAGAGCATTAGCCCTTGGGATAGAGGTATTATGAATGATAGTGGTGAATAAAAGACGCGTTGAAAGATCGTTATCTAGGTTAACTACTCCGTAGTTGAGTCTCTTATATACATAAGAGAGAAAGAGAGAGAGAGTTATAGACAAGTCGTGTTCGGATTCAAGATCTCGTACCCAAATCCAACCTATTAACACCTCTAATCATCTCTTAGGTAGTTCGACCTAGTTACCTTGATATGTCCATTATGAACTATGATACTATACCAGAGAGATATACACACTCAATATCCCACAACAATCTAAGTTCGCGGACATACGGAAAGCTATATCCTCACAAACATAATCTCAGTTTTACATAACATCCAGATTAATTTTGAAGACTGTAATATCTTTTAGTGATTCTTATGTTTTTATGAATAGCTTTTAGTACCACCCTTGAATGTTAGAATTGATTATTATAGTTATTTTGTAATGGCGGTTGCCTCAGGCAACCACAGCCCGCTGTAAGCGAGCTGCCGGTAGAGTGGTACGGTTTACCCGGTAAACCCGACCCGAACCCGGCTCTAGGTTGGGGGCGGGTCCTAGATCTAGGACCCGTCACCCCACTACAATATAAAAACCGTCAATTCTTACCCTTTAGTAGAAGAAATCTGGTAATTCTCCTGAGAGAATAACTATATTCTATACTTTTACAGTTCTAGAGATCCCCCTTAAGAAAAGAAGCTTACAGTATCTTAAGGACGAGGGATTGGTTCTGTTTACTGCTGGTATAGAGACTATATCTACTATCTTATCCATTGCATTCGTTTTATATCCTGAATAATAAGAGCGAGAACTTGAGAAACTGCCGTACTTGGTGTATATAATATTTGTTTATTATGGCTGGTTTCGGGCCCTGGCTGACTGTTTATTTTATAGACAGCAGTCATTCAAGAAGCCCTGTGTTTTTTAGGGCTTATAATGCGATAGCAAAGGATTTCACAGAGAGGTATTATAAAATATAAGGATGTTGCTGTGCTACCGGGGGTATATTATCCCTTCATAAGTATTTGAATTACTTGACATAACTGACCAGCGCGTACAATTTTATACTTTGTGCACATAGATCCCACCCTCTATGTGAAATCTCTCCATTTTTGCGGTATAGTTTAGACAGTGAACAGCCAAGACAATATTGAACCTCCCCCCGCGCTGAATGGTTTGCTGTGGAATGTACGTAATACGAAGATCGGCAGACTTGCGGCAGGCACCGTCAGCCATCGTCTCATCAATCAAAATCGGGTTCAGCTCGCCATCCACTCGACGAGGTGATTGGAATACGATCCCGCACAATAAGGCTAGATTGAGGTACCTAGTTAGGTACCCACTTGGGTGGTATGGTAATGATGGATAACAGGTTTTGTCGTTACGTTAAATTACGGCGATCTTATTGCTTTTAAAGTTGACGCAAGGCAATCCCGCGTTGCTGCTGTATCTTTCCTCATTGAAAACCCACAAATGCCTTAATTCCCCTTGCTGGTGAGATACATGTTCAAACAACAGCAACCAACCCCATTTAGTTCCGCTCGCCCCGGAACTATTATTGCATATGCAATCGGCGGAATAGTTGGGCTCGCTCAGCTACACATGGTGATTCACTGCCGTCCTTACGCCGTACCTGGCTACAATCGACGATATACCAAATTGGGATCAAGGACTGGAACGTGGAAACACCAGAGAGGGGAAGAGGGGCTGTGTCATCTTGCAGATCGCAATGGTAGGGAATAGTGTTCAAGATCAGCCGTGCAGGCGCCCTATTTTCAAAGGAACTGGAAGCATGGCGGTGTGACGAGGACTCCTCATGCATCGATTTCGATGCCTCATATGTCGTATCGACGCTGACCGCTTTTTCTATACCTCCCATGGCGTTCTTAAAGATCAATTACCTGCAGGTCAACACTACAAGTCTCTTTGGACCTTCTCGCTTCCCAAATCAACAGTCGAATCATCATGCGGCCTCAAATAAACCAGACTTTCCTTGATTACCACCATTCGTCCGCCTTCCCCAGCGGGGAGATTACTGCGGGAACACTTGAATTCTGTCGGATAGCTCCCGACCGCCAACCGGTGCAAATCGAAGATGTGCGCGAGAGAAAAGAAGAATTCCGTCTGGACGTGCATGGGTTTCAGTTTCTACGACACGAAAGTCCCAGTTTCGCGTTTTTTCGAGACGAAGACCTAAGCACCGTGCAGCAGGAATCAGTGGAAATTCTCCAACGATTGTAAGTCGTCGACAATGATGTTTCCGTGAGTTGTAAACTCCTTACATAATCATCTTCACTTAGGACGGGCGCAACCAGCGTGCAAATATTCTCGACTTTGATCCGCAATCAGACGGACAAAGAATTATCCAAAATGATCGATTCCTCCGAGCCCGATTCATCGGTAGTTCCGTTTAACATGCCGTCCCGGAGAGTGCACGTCGACCAATCCGAGGCGGGCGCATACCAAAAATTAAAAGACAGCATGGCACCCGACCAGGTCGAGCGGGTTCTGCAAGGCCGCTGGGCCATCATCAACATCTGGCGTCCATTGAAGCCCGTCCCCTGTGACCCTCTCGCAGTAGCAGATGCCCGATCTGTTCCTGACGAGGATCTTTTCGAGGTTCATGTTGGGAAACCACAAAACGTCCAAAGCACCTTCTATAATCCTAAGACCTCCCGACAGGGTAGTGGAACACTGTTTGGGAAGTATGGACCGGGCCATAAATGGTACTACATGTCGGATATGACCCAGTACGACCTCTTATTGCTCAAAATATTTGACTCGACAGATGACAGTAAGACGGCGAGAAGAACACCCCACGCGGCATTCATCGACCCGCACACGAGCGAGGTACAGGCGGCACGAGAAAGTTTGGAAATCAGATGTTTGGTATGCTTTGGGGATGGGATATCCGGATAAGATGGTGTTTGCCAGTTGCCTTACAGAAAATACACTGCAGATAAAATTTCATTGACCCTTGACGGACTACTTGGGGTTTGGGCGGAGGGTTTGAAAACAGATCAGTATATGCACAGGACGGAGGGGAATTTGGCTACTATTATGCATCTGGGGACACGAATTGGTTGATATACTTCTTATCATTTAATCAATCTTAACTAGTACCAACCAATGGAAATACGGCGCTTACTAGTGGCTCCACTTCGAGTCTAGTCTGATAAAATGATAAAATACAATCAAGATAAACTAAATAAAAGACCGAGGTATTTATTTAGCTCCCGTGGTGGGGTCCATTCATATATAAATCAGTTGTTGAGAGATAATACTCGAGAATGTCGAGTGCAGAACGAAGAGGGAATGCACCAAGGTCAGAAAAAAACTGTCCCATTGGAATGCGTACGATGTAAAGGTATATTTTGGTCCTACCCACCTAGGCTGCACTTTTGCATGGAACTGGCCAGCTGTCCGTCAGATTTATGCATATCCAAGTATCTCCTACAAATGCAATCGGAGACGAAAGGCTGCTCTCACTCCCGTCTTCGGTACGACTTACATCCATATGTAGTGACGGAACAAGAAGGCTTATCTTCCGTGGCCGTGCTCACGTCCTGTTGCGTTCTACGTATACAAAGAAGCTTTTTTTGAGAGAACTAGTGGTGGTGGTGCGGAGTATTTCCCCAGCAGATACTAGCTAGTAGCAAATTGGGCGCTGACGATATTCCTAGTGAGAATCCCATTCGATAGAAAAATGGTAACAATTCCTGTGCTCAGAATAACACGCGAACATGCAAGAACCAAAACGAAAACTAAAGTATAAAAGTCGACAGATAGGAAAATTCCCTTTATCAGATTCAGCTGGTGATGAAAAATGGTTATCTCGGTCTCCCAAATTCACCGGTCCTATATACGTATCTCAGACGATTGGGTACCTAGCTCCAGTATGGGTCATGCAACATCCTCACCATGGCCACGTGCTTCTTCTTGTCGTCTTCCTTATTTTTGTTCAACTTATTAAGCTGATAGGCCGAGAGCTTTCCCAGCGGCTTTGGTTCACGAAATGTGCCATCGCTCTTGTTGCCGAAAAACAAGGATAGATATCTTGAGTCGTATAATCCAGGAACATTGTTCGGGAGGCGTGCGGCGCTGATGAACTGTTTGAGACCACCAACAGTGCCGGGTGCCCTTTCAAGATTTTCCGGGCTGCCCAGCTGGACTGCCGCTTCGATAAATGACATAGCAATCTCAATATAGACGAAAGCTTGCTGTGCTGACGTGCAGGCTGCGCCCCTCCGGAACTCTATGGTTCCATTGGGGCTGTTCAGGAGGTAAAGAAAATTCCACCCAAACATCTTGTCGTGATTCGGATTCATGAGGAGAACCAATTCTCTCATGTTGGAAGAGCGTTGAATTGCAGCAATGCTCTGCTTTCGAGAAAGATTCCGGTGGCCGAAATTCGCGTTGTCTAGCCAGTTACTTCGCGCATATTCGTTTGATAGTCGGTCCTCGGGCAACAGGGCCTCGAATGCGGGTTCAAAATGAATAATACTTTGACATATTTTCTCAGGTCGGCGAGGCTATAGCCCCCTACTCGTGAAAGACGCACATGTGTACCACAACTAGTGTTGGCGTTGACCTGGAAATCGGTTCTCAGAAAGTTCCAGAGAAACTCAATATGCCGGCGCCAAGTGGAGTTTTTGTGAACTCGGAATATTGGGGAGATGCTCTCCAAACCCCCTAGAAGACGTGGTGTTAGCTGACCAAATAACCCAAAGACTAGATAAGGAAGTGCTCAGCAGGTACTTACACGGCGCGCCCCCACGATTTGGCATCTCGATCGTTGAATCAGAGTCAAGAGACCACTCAGCAAATTGCGGCCCGAGGTATGCTTCATCGATTGCATTGTGCATTTTAGGATGCTGTCCAGGAGCGACTCTCGCAAGGTAGTCGTTGTAAGACGCAGCAACCATCCTAGAAAACTCGCGGATAGTCTTCGCACTGTTCGTGCTGCGGGAACTCAAAAGGAATTCAACCTCTATCCCAATCCCAAAGCTCCCAGTGGGGTATGACGGGGCCGCGGGGTTTGTTGGAAGACCGAAGCTTCTATCGAATTTTCATCCTTCAGCTGGTTCTCACCTACACCCTTCAGACACACTGTTGGCCGCCAACCGAAGACATGTCTAACACCCAAGGAGACGAGGGTGTCGCTGTCTCTGCCCCGCCTCCTCCCCCTCCTCCGCCCGAAGATCCAAGCTCGAAAATCTCCCCATTCGTCATGAAGCTGAGGTCTGCTCCTCCTGGCTATTTCTTCCAACCCGAGAGGCCACCACCTCATACAGATCCATTCGCTGCGCCCACCGGCCCTTATTTCTTCTACGGCACCCTGTCTGATCCCGCTATGCTCCGCGATGTCCTTGGCTTGGAAACCACGCCACAACTTCGTCCCGCCACCATGACAGGCTACGAATGCAAACTATGGGGCCAGTATCCAGCTCTCCTAGATGCCCCCGGAAAGGCTGTTCATGGGGCTGTCTATTATGTCGAAACAGAAGAGCATGGGGAGAGGCTTGCCAGCTATGAGACGGACAATTATCGGGCCGATCCGTGTCGCATCAACTATGCCGACGGGAATCAGCCTGTGGATGACTTTGGTTATGTTTTTAATTTTGTTGGTAATGTCAGAGACTTGAGTGACGGCACCTTTGATCTGGGAACTTGGCTAAGGAGGGTGAAAAGGGTAGCTAAGGACTCATCAGACGTTAAGTAGTTGCAGGCTACCGGATAGAGTTCTTAGTATATATGTTTGAATAACAGAGGCCTTGTTTTCATCTGGCCCCAGATCGCACCTCTTAGCAATACATATAATTTTCATAAAATCGATCCACCGTATACCAAGATAGCTCTGATTTCTGATTTTATTGTTGGTGGATCGTCATGCGCTAGGCTCGCGGGCGTCTCGCCGACCTGACTGAAAAGTCTAAACAGAAGGCATTCAGCACTTCAGATTGAGTGAATTCACCCCTAGCTATCAACAAATATTCTGCCAAATAATTATGCTAGTTTTTATGAAGTATCTCAGTAGTATCAGTCTTTTGTCTCGTGTTCCCTCTTTCGCGGCTATGCAAACCGAGACCTATATATAGAGGGTAGTCCTATTATACTTTCTATAACTACGTTCAAAGACTACCATATCTATCTTACACTAGCGAAACGACAGTCATGGTTTACTAGCACCAAAATAACTACGATATCCAAACGAAAGCTTACTAGAGAATGCCAAAATCTCACTCATTGCCAGAGAAATATCTACTAGTCAGGGCAGAGAACTTGTCAACTAGGTAGGGATATGTAGGCGAAATACTAGGCAGTCGATACTAAAGATAGAAGATTGATTCCCAATTTTTCTAGTGTAACTTCCAGTACTAATTTATAGCTAAAGGTCCCTAGAATTCTCTGGATACTATTTCCAGGTAGGGTCCGCTGTATATCATTAGAAAGGCAGCGAATATACACTCCGACGACACCGATCAGCCGCTGAGCTGTCCATGCCCCTGGGGCAGTGTATCCAGTACAGTCACCTTGCATGATCGCTATCAAATCTGTGACACTCATATCTACACTACAGTTAAAACCCTTAAAGAGAGTTAGCTACCTTGCGACGATATCTCTGACAGCCGTTCCTTCGACCCTATTACGAATTGCCCCTAGAACTCTAGCATTTCACTAATGCTTTCATGTCTAAATCGTGTAAGATTCTCCCTCATAGTAAAGCCACTGATCATTTATGATTCAGTTAACCTTGAACCTAGTAGAACACCACATTACAGATTAATCTATCCTCTGTCCTAAACAGAACTATGTGAGTTACAGAAATACATCAAAAATAATATGAAGCTTAGCAGAATTCGAAGATCTAAGAGCCCTGCCAGTGCCCCTATCTTTTTTATCCCAAAGAAAGTGTTAGGAAATACTAAATAGCGGGGGACCCCTTGTTATCGACTCACTAGTCCGAAACCCTAATATAGAGAATCCCTACTGAATCTCTTCAAGGGTTAGTGTTAGGCTAAACCTAGCGGGTTTTAGGTTGGGTGCGGGGAGACCTATCGACTTAGGAGTCAGTACTCGGAGGATGTTAGTGTTGCTTCATCGGCGACAACTGCCACCAAAGGAAAAACTCCTGCGGAACTTTGCAGGTGGTGGTGGCAAACACTCTCAAGCTCTCCTCGGTTGCTCCATACCTGTTCCTGAGCAGTGCGTGGAGAACGAGGAGGGGACTGGTGGTCCCTTACCGGCTCCATCCGTGGAGCGGTCCCGATTGATGGCTTTATTCTCCCGGATCGGCGGGAACGTTACGCGGCGTATATTGCGCTCCCCACGGTTTGCGCATTGCCTGATGAATTACCAGGCTAAACGAAGCGAAAACAAGCTTCATTTGTCCCTTTCCCCGCGGTCTTGGCTTGGCATACATAGTTAGTCTCCACATCTGGGGTTCGGTCAATTGCGCCCCGAGACATATGACGACTCGCAAACATTGTCCAGAACCACAGTGCAATTTATGTTGGAGGGGGGAGTCGCTCTCCTATGTAGAGGCGGCGGGCTATTAGGTAAAAATCCTGTCGCACTTAGGGCATGTACATCTGCTCCCACATTTTTGTCAGCTGGATCGTGTTGACCCACCGTTACGAATGAGGGCTGCCGACGTGGTCTCGCGAGAGTAGGGGTAGAAGGTTGCCGTAGATATTATTAGTCCACAGCAAGGTTACGAGATCAGAAACCTTATTCGTTCGCTCAACAGCTAGAACAGCCCCTAAGGCTATAGGATGCTCTTAACGGCGATGTCCTCAGTAGTTCTTCAATCAACTACTTCCATTGGTTCCCTCAGTATTAGAACGAACGGATATCCTTGGTCCAACAATAAACTTTAGCGTGGTATGGCCTTAGCGATATGCGACCTAGTCTTCGAGTCTCAACGGTCATATGCGAGTTTTTAATTGGATGAGATATTCAAATACCTTTCAGCACAGCCAAGGAACCCCCACCGTTCATTCGCGTCGGCGATGTCCGCACGGCAGACACTATCCCGAGGCGAAATATTGGCTGAACTAGAGGGCCCCGGGTTCGAAATTGTGAAGTAATCTTATAAAAATAAATGGGGGCATAGACTGTCAAGGCCAACAAATTAGGCACTTCCGTCTGCATTGTGGTGGACAAGCATGCAAGGTAGTGTGTATTGATTACTCTGATCGCAAAATGGCACCTTTTCGCAGCCTCCTGGCCATCTTCTGTGCGGCCATTGGCGCTGTCGAGTACGCATCCGCCACTCAGTTCAGCGAGTACATTCTCGCGCCGAATAACCGCTCCGTCACGCCACCGACGCTATATGCCGTGCGTGGAGATGTCAAGAACCCGAAAGCACTTTGTACCAATGTGCACAGCAGCGAGGGCGTTGTCTTTGCAGCCAACACGTCCATCACGCTGGACTTTGGGAAGAACATTGCCGGTACGGTGCAGTTTGATGTACGGGCGCTATCCAACGACGACGGCGCGGACGAGTACCTAGGTTTTACTTTCACAGAGAGCTCCGAGTTCATTAGCCCGTATTACGGCGACTCGGCTTCCCATTCCAACTTCGACAGTCCGCTATGGTTTCGTATCCCGGCCAAGGGCAACTATGCAGCAGATATGACTCACCAACGTGGCGGGTTTCGGTATATGAGCATCTGGCATAACTCGACGGGCAGCATCACGCTGGGAGACTTGTCAGTCAACTTCACGGCATCACCCGAGATGGAGAGCCCGCACAAGTATGATGGATGGTTTAACAGTGATAGCGAGAAGCTGAACCGGGTGTGGTATGCGGGTGCTTACACCAACCAGTTGTGCAGCATTGATCCAAACTACGGATATTCGCTGGCCGCACAGGGAGCGAACTGGAACGTGGTAGGCAAGATAGCGAGTGAGTGGCTGTGGGGTCCGCTTTTAACTCATTTTCAAGCTGCTAACCTGCTTGTTCTCAAGATGGAACCTCAGCTCTGGTGGACGGGGCCAAGCGTGACCGCATGGTCTGGCCCGGCGACGTGGTCATCTCGGCGCCGTCCATCTTTGTCTCGACCAACAGCCTCGACGGCATCAAGAACGCTATCGACACGCTATTTCTGCTACAGCAAACCAACGGCCAGCTGCCATACTCGGGGCCACTTTCCACGACCAGCGAAAAATTCCGGTGGAGCTTCACCTATCACCTGCACACGCTGCTCAACCTGTACTATTATGTGACGTACACGGGAGACACGGAGTACCTACAGAGCTACTGGGACCGGTACAAGCTTGCGCTGGCCTACTCTATCGGGACCATTGATAGTTCTGGCCTGGCCAATGTGACCAGCAGTCGAGACTGGATACGGTTGGGTATGGGAGGGCACAACATTGAGGTATACGCCGAACTGAGTTGATTTTGCCGTGCAGAGACTAACATCCGACAGGCTAACGCGATTCTCTACCACACCATCGACATGAGCCTTCGCCTTGCCTCCGTCGTGGGCGATAAGAGTGTCATCAGCAACTATACCGCCGCCATGAAATCCATCAAAGCTGCTGCCAACACCGTCCTATGGGACCCCTCGTCGAGCCTCTTCCTCGACAACGACACCAACCCTAACGGCATGCATCCGCAGGACGGCAACTCGTGGGCCGTTATAGCGGGGCTCGCCGACCTCGACCGCGCCGCCTCCATCAGCACCGCCCTCAAGGCCCGCTGGGTAAAGCCCTACGGCGCCCCCGCTCCCGAATCTCCCGACGTCATCTCACCCTTCGTTTCCGGATTTGAAGTCCAAGCGCATTATCTGGCCGGGTTCCCTGAGCGCGCACACGAGCTCATCGAGTTCATGTGGGCAGACTTTATGCTTGACGACCCGCGCATGACCAACAGTTCCTTAATAGAGGGGTACACTACCGATGGAGAGCTTGGGTACCCGCAAGGAGGGCAACCATCAAGGACCAGCCACGCGCATGGGTGGTCCACAGGGCCGACATCAGCGCTGACGTTCTTGGCGGCTGGGTTGGAGCTTACGGGGGTGGGTGGGCGGACGTGGAGGATCCGGCCACGATTGGGCGGGTTGGAGCGTGTGACGGCCGGGTTTATGGCACCGTTGGGGCAGTTCTCATCGAGCTGGAAGGCGAAGGGAGATGTGGTCGTGGGGCAATTTCAGACGCCTGAAGGCACGTCGGGGACTCTGGTACTGCCTGGAAATGGTAGTGACGTTGTTATAACTGGGCTAAATGGTACAGTAAGCCCTTCTTCGACAGTCAATGGCACGGTAACATATACAGGCCTGGCTGGGGGACGGTATACTATTCGAAGTGGATAAAGGTAGCAAACCCTAGTTATACAGGTCTCCTGAGTTGGAGATTACCGACCCTTATTCAAATTGCTTCCATCTTTATACACCTTATATTGCTTTTGCTAGCACCCAATATATGTATACTATCGGTACCATGTCACAGCATTGTTTGATAAATGTTATCAGCGGCTATTAAGGTTGGTTCTCAACAGAAGAGGCTGAATAGATATTTGATCGTGCAAACGTAGTCGTGGCCAGGATGATAGTGCAGAGTTGAAAGCTACAGCTATGCAGGCTGTGGGAGGACCTTAACGGAATAGAGCTACGTGAATATGTCTAAGACTTTCAATGACCTGGAAAGCAAAACCTAGGACAAGGAGCTGAAAACTATGCACATGCTTATTTTGTGTCAGCTGAGACGATAAAGGTTGGTCTGGCAGCGGTGTAGACTCTGGGAGAATGGTATATATATTATAAAATCTTGAAGGTTTAAATTGTTCAGGGTGTATTAAGCAACATTGATAATCAAGACGTATCACCTATGAGTGTAGTTGATGTAGGTTAACGGCGGCATCACGGGCACACCCAACGTGATTTCGCACATTATGATGAGCCGATCTTGTTAGCCAGACATAGCTCTACTAACTAACTCTTTTTCCGGACTCCTATTGGTGTGATAACAGCCCTCCGCATCCCGATTAGGTGCATCTCGTTCTATCTTTGCACCGAACTATATGCCAGTGGTTTGTTTTATTTTTAGGGCTTCCCCCTGCTTGTAAAGCCCGAGGTAAGGGGTAAGAAATACGCCAAGAGACCACCGTGGTTCTTCTTCTTTGGCAGCACATACATCGTTTTTGAATATCGAGCAAGCTTCACGTGGCCATGAAATTGCTCCCACTTCTGGCAGGCGTCTTGCCGCTTGTCTCAAGTCTCCAAGTGGAATTAGGCTCTCTCCGTACTGAAGGTGTTTCGAACCCCCTTGGAATTCATTCCAGCAGTTCAAACCTTTCCTGGCGGTTGCTGTCTGACTTGCGCAACGATACACAGACAGCTTACCAGGTGCAGGCGGCATCGAGTCCAGGACTGCTTGAAAAGCCAGATTTATGGGATAGTGGAAAGGTGGCCTCAGCGAGGCCATTCACTGTTTACGATGGGAAACAGCTCATGTCTAGACAGGAGGTCTACTGGAGATTACGGACCTGGGATGTCAATGATGAGGTTTCGTCGTGGAGTGAGGTGGGAAGCTTTGAGATGGGACTGCTACATACCAGTGATTGGATAGCCGACTGGATCACAAATACCCAGTCTAAAACCGGTGTCAACTCCTTGCCAATATTTGCCAAAGAGTTTGAGCTCCCATGCAGTCCGGAGAAGGCCCGACTGTATATTACAGGACTGGGTGTTTACCATGCCGAGATCAATGGTGAGAGCATCAGCTCGGAAATCCTTGGACCCGGCTATTCTACCGTCAACCGGACGGTGTGGTATAGGACTCATGATGTGACATCCATGTTGCAGTCCGGCAGTAACGTGATTGGGGTAGAGTTAGGGAAAGGCACATACGACGCCGAAAAGGGTTTGAATAATCGATAGTAAGTTATTTATCTAGTTAACATGGATGGATGAATCTTTTTGTAACGGGATAATAGCATGAAATTTACCCTCACCCCTAAGCCGCTTCTTGCACGATCGCAACTCGAGTATACCTGTTCCCATTCCAACAATGGTACCCAATCGGTGCTGTCCGATGCAACATGGCTGACGACGGTCGATGGTCCACAACTCGAAAGTGCATGGTATGGCGGAGAGGAATACGATGCTCGGAGAGTGATTGCAAATTGGTCGAGTATCAATGGGGATCGTTCGGGATGGCAATATGCCAACGTCTCTACTGGGCCTGTTGATACCGCTGGGGGTTTGATCAATCCAGTTGCACCACCGATTCAAATTACGCAGAGAATTTCCCCCGTCTCAGTAACTCAGGTATGTGGTCTTCCTTCAGGACTGGTTAGTTGATACCGAATTGACGGAACCAAAAGGTTGGGTCGCAATGGGTCTTTGACTTCGGGGTTAACTATGCCGGGTTGTACACTTTCACCATGAACGGCACTGGTCTCGCTGGTACCAGGATTGTTTTCTACCCTGCTGAAAACATAACGGCTGCCGGTGTACCGGATCAGACCTCAACCAGTTCACCGATATTTGATGGGTATACTATTGCGGGTTTAGAGGTCGAATCCTTTACTCCAAAGTTCATGTACCACGGCAACCAATATATTGGGGTTAGTGAAATTTAAGTATCAACTTGAATACGACTAACACGTACTAGGTGAACACAACATGGAAGCCGAACGTATCTGACATGACTGGCCTAGTTGCTAGGGCTGCCAATGAGGAGTCGAGTACACTCAGCACCAGCAACAGCTTATTCAATCAAATCCACCAAATTATACAGCGGTCTGTTCAGGTATGATCTGTGGATAGACCAACGTTTTCTTAATACTAACTAGAGCAGTCTAACATGTATTCCGTTCTAACGGACTGTCCCACTCGAGAGAAATTGGGATGGGTTGAACAAGACCATTTGGCTTTTGAAACGGTGGTTCGCTCTTATGACATTCAGGCCTATGGCCATGACCTCTGCCGTACTATTGCTGAATCCCAGGTACAATGGGGACCAAGCGGGATGCTTCCTTCGACTGCCCCTGAGTATGCTGTCTTCATTGCAACATCGTCCAAATACAGAAAAGACCCAAATTGGGGTAATACGCTGTCATTATTTGCCTTGGAACTGTACAAATACTATGGTGACAAGTCTGTGCTGAGTGACCACTACACCATCATGGACCAGTACATGGCATACCTAAAGACCCGTCAGATAAACTCTACCATGTTTATTATTAATGACGGTGGGCTGGGTGACTGGGAGGGCATCGATAGCACGACGCCTACTGGGCTCACTTCGACATATGCTTATCAGCAAGCGGCAGCCAGCATGAAGGAGATCGCAGAGATTTTAGGCAACCGTACTATTTCTCGGGAATGGGCACATCTTGAAGCAAACATCCGCAGCTCCTTTCACCAGATGTGGTTCAACACCAGCGGTGGTACACCACACTACTCAGTCAATAACCAAGCGACTAATGCCCTCGCATTGGACATGGGAGCAGTACCTGCACAGTATGAGGCGGAGGTCTTCCAGTCACTACTAGACGCATTAGCAGCAGCCGACTGGCATTTCACGGTTGGTGAAATTGCGTTACCGGCACTATTCCGGGTTCTGATGGCACGAAATCGCAATGACGTTCTCTACAAACTAATGAACCAAAGAACGGCAACAAGTTACGGTTACCAAATAGAACATGGTGCCACAAGTCTCTGGGAGAAGTGGTAAGGGATTCCTACTGAATGTTTCTTGCTAAGCTGTGCTAATTGGCCACAAAGGGACGGAAAAGACTCTAGCGTTGGCTCCCTCAACCATTTCATGATGGGATTTGGTGATATGTGGTTGCAGCGCCTGAGCGGCCTGGCTCCAAGTCGCGGCTCCACCATGTGGGACACAATCGACTACGCACCTATTATCGAAGGTGACCTGACCAGCGCCACCTCATCCTACAGGACACCATCTGGATATGCCAATGCGAGCTGGCACCTTGATGGTAGCATACTTACATATGATATCGTCGTTCCAGTCGGATCGAAGGGTATCGTTTCCTTGAACGCAACAGCTGTCAAGGAAGGCGGTAGGGAATTGAAGCGCGGGGAGTATGGTGTTATAAGCATGGAAAATCGTGGAGAGGCTACCGTAATCGAAGTTGGATCAGGGTCTTATAGCTTTACTGCGACAGTGTGATTCGGTTGCCCTCATGGATTCAAGTGCAATGCAATGCACGTCTCTGGTACCCCGAGTTGAGATCCCGAGATATTATGGAGAGTTGACGCGAAGTGTGAGTCTAGATGCAACTGGGTTCAATCCAGAGCTCTCATAGGTACTTTAATAGAGGTCTCTCTGATCTCATCACACTATGTAGTGATTCTGAACAAAGATTGTGTGTTCCGCTCCTCCTAGGTTTCTCGGCTACGGGTTTATTGCTCTTGGTGACGTCGTTTCTCACCCGGCCAGTTATTATTTAGGCAGTGACTTGATTTAGAACTATTCATAGCGCGTTTCCATGGAATTAGCGCCCTCGGGTATAAGACACCCCGAGAGGCGTGTATTGATTGATATTCCGAAAAGGCAGGGAGAAAATGACGTATGTACATCTAAATAGATTTATGGTTAATTACTCGCCCCGCATTATTACCCCACCGAAAACCCTAAAATCCGGGGAATGTGCCCCTGGTTTGGTGGAGTTCCTACAACCCCCGTAGGAGCGACTGGTCTCTTGAGGTCCTAGTGGAGCTAACTTGATTTAAACTACCCTACTTCGGTGACAACTTTCCCGAGCTATTTTTATTGGTCTTTACTGATCTACTGTCTTACACGTGGCTTTGCAGTCCTAGTTGATCTCCTGTCTTTTTACCGTAGGCGAATTTACTAATGACTTCAACTATTAGCTGCCTTATCGGTGGAGATAATTTTTTCCTTCCACAAATGAAGCGGAGAAATTCTGACTGCGTGGTACGTAAGATTGATATCAAGATACACTAAGCTCAGCTTCTACTTCCCGAGTTATAACCAAGCGGCTCAATATCGTTATAGTCCAGCGGAACGACCTCTTTTACGCTATCCGTGATCAAGTGAAAGGTAACCTTTTCGAGCTTTCCCATTCCCTACTATTCATTGTTCTACAATTCCACCCTTTACCAAACCTAGCAGCAGCCATGAAGCTACTTACAGCACTAGCCGTTGTCAGCAGCCTGAGTACTATTTCAGGTACACTTGGCTTCAAATCGGCTCCTCGTGTGCATGTTCCTCGATCCATCTCCGAATTCCGAGCAAGACATCCGTATGAGGCCCAACACGAGGCCCGAAGCGTCGTCACCATACGGCCGTCAGCAAATGACACGGATGACATCTCAGACGAGTTTGTCAAGGGTCTGCATGCGGCCAATCATGGCGGCACCTTGCATCTCTTATCCAATGAGACGTACGTCATTGGTAAAGCTCTTGACCTGACATTCCTGGACAACATACATGTTCGTCTTGACGGAGAAATCGCCTTTACAACAAATAAATCTTACTGGCTAGCCAACGGCTTCCATCATCCGTTCCAAAATGCAACCACGTTTTGGAAATGGGGAGGTCCTAATATCAAGATTTATGGCGAGGGCACGCTGAACGGGAATGGGGAGAGCTGGTGGGCATATACCACTGACACCTCTTTACGCCCAATACTATTCTATGCCCAGTAAGTGACGACTTGGGACCTTTTGAGCAATGAACCAAGGCTAATTTCGAAAATATAGAAACACGACGAATTTACAAATCGAGGTTTGTGGCATATATTCGGACACAGCATAGTAAGATCTGAGTTTGCTAAGTATTCCGTAGGGGATTCATTTCAAAGACTCACCATGCTGGAACAATTTGATTGTTACATGTCAGTATCCCTGAAATATCTCCATCTTCCGTTCTTCGTTAACGCTCCAGTAGCCAAAAATACCTCATTTAAAGATGTTGTGGTGACAGCAAAGGCCCAAAAATCTGGTGTTCATCCTAAAAACACCGATGTTCTTGATTCGCTGAACTTGGACACATTGACGATGGAACGTATTTGGTCCCATGTTGGGGATGATTGTTTCTCACCTAAGCCCAACACATCCAATATTCATGTCAATGATTTGTATTGTGTCGGTACGTTCTAGTTCTATTTTCCTCTAAGTATTCTTTCGCTTGTCTTGTCGCTAACACTGGAAGTGAAGGAGGAAATGGCGTGGTAAGCTATCCGGTAATCTAGGTCGTTTGTATAAATCACTGACCATAAAGTCTCTGGGCTCTATCGGTCAATACTCTGGGGTGTATGACTACATTAAAAATGTTCTGATCGAGAATGTTTGGGTGATGAATAGCAATGTGCGTCCCCGATGGGGTATTCACGAATGGTTGGCATGCTAAGACAGACATCATATATAGTACGGCGCTTTACTGAAATCCTGGGCTGGTCCCGATGTCGGTTACGGAATTATCGATAACGTGACCTTCCGGTTAGTGTTCTGTGTCCAAGGCTGTTACCTTGACGACCTAACAATCCGCCAGAAATATCTATAGTGGTGGTAACCAGTACTTGGGAAGTATCGACTCGTGCTACTATTTGGTAAGATCTAAATGTTCACGTTAAGGAAAGCTTATTACCTGAGAGCTTACATTTGGTTCATTAGGTCGACTCTTCGGAATGTGCCAAGTATCCATCTCAAGTTAATGTCGTAAGTTGGGACACCCTCATTTTGAATACCTCTTATAACTTGATGATCTCTAGACAAACATTCGGTTTGAAAATTTCACGGGTAAGTTTTACTAGATTCGGAGGTCACCATAAATGGATGGATCTGATATAAAAGTGTCTGATCTAACTAACATTGCTACATTAGGATATAACAATGGAGAAGAAGGAAACGTCGTTGCCAGTCTGGTATGTGGTGCCTCATCCGTCTGCGAGAACATCACGTTCGTGGACTGGAACGTCAAGTCGGCCTGTGGCGGCGACCCAGTCTATATCTGCGAGGGAATTACAGGGGATATTGGTGTTCCATGTGTTAACTCGAGCGATCCCATTGCCGTCTCTGCCAAAAAGGCTACATGCACTGTCACCGACGCAGTTGCTACCGCTACGCCATGGTTGTAGAGACTAGACTATACAAGGCAGTTTCCAGTAACTTCACATCATCAGATTGGAAGGTTTTGGAGTAAAACTAGCACTATTAGAAATACACTGCTCTTAGGATTATAATTAGATTCTTATTTTTCTTTTTCTTTCCTATTTCAACGCTTAATTATTGTGTAGTAGAGGATGAACAATCATAAACAAGATATCCAGCAATGAGGATCATAACCCCCATGATGCGAGGAAAACAGAAGGCACAATGTCAATGAATCATCATATTGAGAAGGTTTCTTCCACAAAAGTAATGTAGAGAGGGTAATGATCCACCCACAGCCAACCTGCCTGATTAGGTTAGTATGATTTAGTTATATCACAAGGATTCTACTTTCTTAACTATTTACACACAATTTTTTCCAATATCTATGAGAATAAGTGCCCTCGAGTATAGGGGGTGGGGTCCCCCTGATGTCCCCAAAGGGGATTGAGGAGCGAATGAAATAAGTGGGGATCCCCCCGGAGCGATAGGCAAGAAACCTTTAAATTTTAAAGTTTTTAAATCTTGATCCTGAGCTATTCTATTGGTCTATTAGCTTTAATAGGTAAAACTAACCTAACTAGGAAGGTTTTTGGCTGTGGATCATTACCCTGTAGAGAACGCGTTTGAACCATTTGGCAGAAGAACTGCACGCAAACAGAAACTCCGGCGGAGTTGGGATGTGTAAGTTTGTTTGCGATGTCTCCAGAAGAGCAACTCAGAATCCGGGTCCCACAACTCTCGGCCTAATGAACCCCGAGATCTCGTATGCACCATATATTCCACCTATAATTGTAATTTGGGTTCACCAAAATATATGATAGACAAGGATTTATAGACTCTGTTCAAACTGCATATTTACACGATCCAGCAATGACGGTAGTTTGCAGTTGTCGATATCTTCCACATTGAACAATGTTAGGCTTCCGAATCATTCTCCTGTGCCAGTTCATTAGCATTGCTGTCACCCAGTCGTTCAACACGTCTGTTTTCGGAGGCGAATTAGGCTCGTTTGGCGTGCTGAAATCGTTGCGGCCCAATGTCCTCCCTTCCTTCGACTTCTCCCCTTCGAAATTCTTCGACAAAAGAAAGTCTGACAATAACTACCATCTCGGTGATATTCTGATATCTTTCCGAGTGGCTGGTGAGGATGACTGGAGCTCAGCAAGCAGCGCCGCAAACCGCTCCCTGGCAATTCGCAGTCTTCCAACATCACGCTCTGAAATTCTTGTTTCCGACCTCTCAAATATCTTACCGAGTCCAGTGTTGAATATCACCCGAAGTTGGTCGGAATACCATGGTGATATTGTACTCAGCTTTGATGTTACCAACATATCGCCAACAGCTGTGGAAATCGGTGCCCTTGGCTTTCCGATTGAGTTTAACAGCATCTTCACCGGCCAGGACGCAGCAGATGTCCTTCAAACAGGCAGCTTTATCGATCCTTATATTGGTCTGGATGCAGGATACGCCCAGGTCACTCGTCTCAATGGTACCGGACCTAACCTTATCCTCACTCCGTTTACAAATGCGACGAAGCTCGAGGCCTGGGAATTCTTATCCGAAAGCTCCGGGTCGTTGAAATACCAATCCAATAGCTTTGAGGGCTTCTACTCCTGGCAAGTCTATTCACAAGCTCTGGCCGACACGCAGTGGGATGGTGCAGAGCCATGGAATACACCTACCTCATATGTTCTCAAATCGAACGAGACGCAGACATACGCCATCCGTATTAGTCTTGCTCCAAATGTCTCTAAGATAGAGGACACCCTCTACAACAACGGACGCCCCGTCGCTGTCGGTATCCCTGGATATATTCTGCCCACCGACACTATTGGAAGTTTGTATATCAAGTCAAGATCTGCGCCGGCAAGCTTTGAGATCTTCCCAAAAGGCTCTCTCCAGATTACAAAAAAGAATCCGTCTCCCAAGGCTCCATGGAGAGGATATACGGTGCAAGCTGGAACAGGAGCATTCGGCAGAGTCCGAGTAACAGTAACTTATGCAGATTCCACAAAGCAGACAGTGCATTATTGGGTCACTCACAATTCCCTACAAGCTCCGAAACTGATAGGCAATCACATCAGCCAGAATCAGTGGTACACAAACACGTCTGATATTTTCGGTCGCGCTCCCTCGATTATGTCCTGGGATAGAACGGATGGCTCCATTGTCCTGCAGGATAGTAGAGTCGCAGTGGCAGGGCTAAGCGATGAAGGCGGGGCGGGTAGCTTTGTGGCCTTGGCCATGAAACAAGTCCTCCAACCCAAGCAGGAAGAAGTTAAGCTTCTGGAAATCTTTGTCAATAAAACTGCATGGGGATCTCTTCAAGACTCATCCTACGGTGTGAAGATGAGTTTATTTTACTATTCGCCAGACGATCTCCCAGACTTCCCATACGATTCATCTATCAGCTGGAAAAGTGCCTGGAATAAGACTAGATCTTTGTCTACTGACAGGGCCTACAACTATGTCTGGGTTAGTGCCTTGTATTGGGGACTTTATAAGGCTAGCCGGATCTCACCGGGGATTTTGAGCTATAATACGCCCGAATGGTACCTTCAGCAAGCATCTCGCACGGTTGCCCGAGGAGTCAACGCATCGACTGGATACTCAGACGCGGGGCTGATGGGAGAGTCATTCTGGGGAAATCTTCTACAGGATTTACGGGCAGAAGGCATGGGAGCTGACGCCGACGCGCTTGAATCACGTTTCCACGAACGACAGGTTTCCTGGTCAGAATCATCCGATCCATTCGGGAGTGAGCAAGCTTGGGACTGCACAGGGCAAGAAGGGGTTTATTTCTGGAGCCAGTACTTCAACGACAGTACCACCGCCTTGATGACTATCGAATCAATCCATGGATATAATCCCACCATTCCGCACTGGGTATATAACGGGAATGCTCGCCGATACTGGGATTTCCTGACTGCAGGACAAATAAACCTGAGAAGAATCGAAAGACAGGGCCATCACTATGGCTCCGGGCTGAATTCACTAGCCCTTCTTGATTGGTTCCGTCGAAGCGACAATCCTGCATCTCAGGAGAGCTTCTATGACCTGAGAGTGGGATATGGAGGATACATGGGACCTCTCTCCAACATCGACGCGGACGGCTTCACATCGATGTCATTCCATACATTTCCCCAAACAATGGCCTGGGATAACTATACGGGTGACTACGGCCCGAACTTCCTTGGCCACGTACAAGCCTCAGGGGTGTATTTGGTACAGCATCCCGATTTTGGCTGGTCAGCATTCGGAGGCAACCTCTACCACAACGCATCAGGGCTGTTGACGATATACCCACGTGATACATTACGGAGAAGGCTTTTCGCGTCACACATCGGGCTCTACATCGAATTGGAGAGCGGTCAGATTGAAGAGGTTACGTGGTCTGAAACCACAAACGAGTTGCAGATAAATGTCACTTCAGATGTGTCCGGGGCTACAGAAGTGCTCTTTTTTACCTCTTTAACTTCATCTGTTCTGGGCGAGACACATCAGGTGAGATTGAACTCCGAGGGGTTGAAAGCCGCACGGGGAGGGTATATCGTTGATATTCCACATAGTAGTTCAGCGACACTTACTTGGAAAAAGACATAAGCACCAAGTGAGTCAGATCAGAGGACATTATTGATAAGAAAAGGATTGTGGGCGTGGTCAACTGTGTGAAAGATGACAATGTTGGACAACAAAATGTGGTTCCTTTTGCCTGACTCTCACAGTATAAATTGGCTTTATGGCGGCTGATTTATTTCACGCGTCAAACCCTTCCTCGGCATTAGTATTATATTCATAGTGTTATTCTTCTCTTGATATGGACGTTTCACTTAAATTTTTTATTTTTGATTATCTTCCGTTTTAATTCTTTTTTTATTTTTATTTTTTGTTTCATTTTGCTCATGATACAGTATTTTAGTAAATTCAATATTAAACTCAATAGTTTTATACCCATAGCCCTAGTAATGAATGCCAAATAAGAAACACTTACTTATATAGCCAGGTCTACTTTGCTTTGTAAAGATTGCTATATGTGTTGAAGTGCAGAAGTGCAAACAACATTTTTGCCAAATGAGCCGACTTTATGTGCCGATCAATTAGCCTTATCAAGCAGATAAATCCTAAGATTTCTAATGTTTTTGAGGGCGATTCTAAAATTCAAGAACCTTTGGAGTTCTCTGATTGATCTATTTTGTTCCGAGACAAGTATAAAATCGGCTGTATTTACCTGGATCTTGGGCAGATGGGTACAAATTATCGAGATACAGGTGTAATGGCATTATTGCCTTGTGCATATATTCTATTGTAGCTTAAAATAACCTCTACACAACCCTCGAGAGGTAAAGACTCCGCGTTGGTCAACCGCCTTTTGCACATCAACGAGCTTTTGCTTGTTGCGTTCACCATACCCGGAGAAAGGATCTTGTTGGTGGTAAGCATAATTGATGTAAAGCCAGCGATGTTGGCTGCCCGCTTGTATGGTAACATCTTCCACACGCTGGATCCACCTTTGAACGAAGGCATTGACAGCAGCGTCATCCTGCCCACTTTTCCAACTCACTGTCAATAAACACACTAGTACAGTGGTCATCGTAAGTTTCCAAATATGTAGACGAACGAATGGCTTCGTTGATGGAAAAGACCACTCACCAGTTAGGGGACCATCGGCTTCGATCCCAAGAGCATTTCCACCTCTTTCACGGCCTGCACGGACTGCACCTTCGAAGAATGCGAGATGTGAGACGGTCTTATCGCTATGATGTTGGTCCAGTCGAGATGACATTGATGACAAGGCAATTAATTGCGGGTCAAAGTAGTTCTTGAAAACAAAAGGCAGTATATGGAAGGAAGGGCAAGCCTTTTGCATATTAAAACTAAGCACAAGACAAAGTTCTTGATCGTCAGACACCATTGATAGGACCGCCTATGCTTGGCATGCGATGAAGGATGTAGGTTCTGCTCCCCAGAAGTTGTCTCATCAATACTCAACTTTCGCCTTTGAATTTCGGGCGGTTTGTCTCGGACAGGATAGTCGTCAGCATTCCGCAACATACTCGAGGTTGTTGTGATGCGGAATCACGTATGCTCGCCATGGTTCATCGACCCTTTTCGGAGTCGGTCTCATGTACTCTTCTCCAAGGCCTGGCACATCTTTCTCCCCCTGTATCTGCATCACTACTTGGATTGCAGAATCGATCGCGCCCGCAATCCAGGTATGGTGCCGACTCAGATGCTCTCCGGCAAAATGGATGTTGCCCTCCGGTTGCTTGGCGACCTGGTGAAACCGCGTGAACTGACCTGGGAGGAACATAGCATCTCCAGTGGCATATTCCTGGCTCCAACAAACATCAAAAGCATCGACGTACTGGTCGTAGACGTCCACAGTATCATAAAACCGCTGGAGATCATGAAGAGCGAGACTAATGCGTTGGTCGCGGGGAATAGACTGCATACGATATGCATCATTCATCCAGCAGTAAAGAAGAAGTACGCCAGCTGAGGGACTTCCAAGGTCATTGGATGGATAGACAATCCATCGAAATCGGAGATCAGTGGCACTTTGGCCACCAAAACAAGGTGATGGGGTCTTTTCCCAAAATCGGGTGCGGAAGTGAATCCCTAATTTGTACAGTGGTTCGAAATGCATGCTGCGAATGGCTTGCTCCTTCATGAAAGACCAAGTCGGCCGCTCGTGGATTCGGTGAAGTGCCGCCGGTGGGATTGCGAGAATCACTTTATCAAAGGTGCCACCATGTGTCCCTGTAGTTTGCAAGGTGACTCTGCCATCTTGACGCTCAATGATTTTGTGTACCCTTGCATTGATGTGTATATTCTCGAAACCGACCAGTTGGACTGCGCTCTGAACAAGACGCGACATTCCCCCTTTGATAGTGGCCCAATTTTGGGTATTGAAATCCAGATTCTGCATGATGATTTCGATGAAGCTGAGGTCGAACTGATTGGTCTGACTCGTCATCAACTCCACGAAATCGATCACTTCATGTGGCCATCCAGCGATTAGATGGAGATAAGCCCGAAAAGAAATAGCATCATACTGAGCTATCTGCGCGAACCCCAAATCAAAATCCTTTTGCAATAAAGCTAGCCACGGTCGGATCACCTCCCCCAAAAGGTCCCTCGCGGGCTTACCCTGGTATCTGGGTGGCAAGGGTATTTTAAGCCGGGAGGAGAGTTCGGGATTATCGATATCGGACTTGGCATTGTGAATAAAGGACACATTGTTGTGGTTCTCTTGAATATAAGGGATGAGCTCTATTTTGTCGTCTTGTCTCCCGTTGACGTTAAGATAACGGATGAAGTGATACACACGGGCGTGCAATTTCGATCGGGGGATTCTCATGGCCCCTGCTTCAAAGTACACGTTTTCATCGAACCAGTGGGTGAATATTCTGCCCCCAACGCGGTCCTCAGCCTCGAAGATTGTGACCCGATGGCCATTTCGCTGGAGATAGAGGGCCAAATACAGGCCGGCGATGCCGGAACCAACAATGCCAATGTTCATCATGACAATTGAGCTGCGCGTAAAGAACTGGGGAGAGAAGACAAATGAAAGCCAACGGCAGACCGACCATGGCAGGAACAAAAACCATATGGTTCAATGGGGCCAGAATTATAGAGAGCAGCCATTAGCAACTACTGCACGTGGGCCCTCGTGCGCCGGCAGCCCTCTACCTGGATGGAAAGATGGCGATCTTCCGTAGTGTACAGCACGCCACCCGCCGGGGACGTATCTCGATTCCCCCGAATGGATAAGCTTCCCGCTAGTTAGATAGGCCACGTCAGCTAGGGCCGGGGACCCTGGATTCGAGGTTGTGCCCCTGTCATGTCTGATGATTAGCCCCGGGCTGCGAGGTTAGTTAGGTTACATCGGCGATGGTGTTATCGGGACTAGTTAGTCCCAGGACAGACACTTCACACCGGTTCCCGCATGAGGTATCACTCCCCCTTTAGTACCATACAGAGGACTTAAGAAGCCTCCACAGCCTTGATAGCCTGGAGCCTGTAATTGCCTAGCATTTCGTGGTCGCTTTTCTTGAGCGTTTAGCAGCCCTTGCCCCAAAACACCAACATATCAGCTCCGAGTGGACCAAATGGGTTGTCCGAACGCGGCCAAGGATCCTGGTCTGTGCGCTCGTAATTCCCCTCCAGGCAACCCTTCGATTGCTCTCGATGAAACGGAAGATCCCAAAAGTTGGCCGAAAAGCCGGAAATGTGAGTCAGATCCTCATCCTAAATCTTTTTAGTTCCGATTCAAATCACCTCATGCGGTACCGGTTAACGTTCGAACGATCATGGCTACGCTAATTAGGGCTCTATACGGTCATTGTGGCGTTGATGACTGGGGCGATTGCTTTTTGCTCGAGTATCTATACCGCAGGAACCAGCCTGATTGCGGCCACTTATGGATGCTCGGAGACCGTGGCTACTCTGGGAGTGACCACCTTTCTGCTAGGATTCGCGTCGGGACCCCTGATCTTTGCACCTCTATCAGAAGTTTAGTCAGTCTATGTTGAGAACCTTCCTACCTAACTTTCAGCTGCTTGCTTACGCACGAATCGATCTAGCGGTCGCAACCCCATCTTCCGGCTCACGTTGGGATTGTTTGTCCTCTTTCAAATCGGTTGTGCATTAGCCCCAAACATAGCAGCGCTGATCATCTTTCGGTTTTTGGCCGGCTTCTTTGGTTCTCCGACGGTCACCAACTCTGGCGGGTCGATCACGGATCTTTGGCCGCAGAGTGAACGATCAGTCCCATTGGCTCTATTCTCCGCCGGTAGCTTCCTGGGCCCTGTTTTTGCCCCGGTAGCCGGCGGGTTTGTCAGCGAATACCTGTCCTGGCGATGGAACTTTTGGCTGGTGCTTATCCTGAGCGGGGTTATTTACGTGACTTGCGTGCTCTTCCTCCCAGAGACATACGCGCCCAAGCTTTTGCGGGACAAGGCCCGCCGTCAGGGAGTCGTCCAGACCGGCCCCACCCTTCAGGAGCAGCTTCGGACCTGCCTCACCCGTCCCTGGCTGATGCTATTCGCGGAGCCGATCTTGTTTCTCCTCTCTCTCTACATGGCCTTCATTTACGGCATCCTCTACCTCGATTTCACGGCGTATCCGATCGTATACAAACAGTCCCGCGGCTGGTCGCCTGGGATCTCGGGTCTATCCTTTCTCGGAATGGGTACCGGAATGGCTATGGCCACGATTGCGTCTCCCTATGTCAACACTATTCATGGGAAATACGTGTCCAAACTTGGTCCCGTCCCTGAAGCCAGACTACCCCACCTTGTGATCTTGTCTTGGCTGATCCCCGTCAGCCTTTTTTGGTTCGGCTGGACCGCGCTGCCTCCGAAGCATTGGATTATAGGAATCATTTCGGGGGCTCCCTTTGGCTTCAGCCTGATATTACTTTTTCTCAGCATTACATCGTACCTCACGGACTGCTATGGGCCGTATGGCGCGAGTGCCCTTGCGGCCAATGCCGTCTTCCGCTCAATATTCGGTGCGGTCTTTCCTCTCTTTGGGACGGATCTGTACGACGGACTTGGCGTGCCATGGGGATCTAGCCTGCTGGGTTTCTTTGCACTCGCCTTTGCTCCCCTCCCGTGGGTGTTTTATCGTTTTGGGCCCTGGATCCGGATGAAGAGCAAGTATCATCGAATGATGATGAGTGATGGAGCATAGAGGCTTAAACCAACGCCTAATCTCTCCATTGCACCCCCCTCTCCCTCCGGCTGCGCATTCTGCTTCGAAAGACTCCTTCCTGTCTGAGTAAAGATGTTCATATCCCCACATGGTTTGTATATATATATACATACATACTAGAGAAAAAGAAAAAATCCGCTGTACTGTAACATTCTTGATTAACTTACTGGATTACATCCCATTGCTTCTCATAACTAGGTTAACAAAGCAATCTGTTACACATGATTTACTATGCAATATAATAATACCACTAATTTAGCGTTGCAATATGGCAGATTGCGCAGCAGGGGCGGGGGGAGGGCGGAGGTGGTATGGTGCAATCGAGAGATTGGCCATTTAGACGAAAGCTTACGATCGTCCCTAGCCCAGGTCAGTGATCAAGAAGTCTGAGAGACCACCTCGAGTAGACTAGGCGGAGAAATGCATTGCGACCGTAGATCCGACGTGTGTACTCGCAATGCCTCAGATCTCTTGCGCAATCACATTATGGTTTCTTTTTACATTGTACTACGACGCTTATTGGAAAATGACTTACACACTCGAATCTGCCAAGGTCCGAACATCCCCGTACATGCAGGACAGGAGTATTCTAAGCCATACGGACCAGGGTGTCCCGATGTGAGACAGCAACCGATTGTGTGGCGATAGAAACAGTCAGGATCAGCGCATATCAGAGTAATTGTGAAAAGTACGATCTACACGATATACCATCAATCACGAGGATTGGTGCGGAACGTCTGAGTGACACCATCAAGTATAAATACCTGGCCTGTAATTCATCCACCAGCCGTCTCTGCTTGAACGATCTGTACGCGTCTCAAGTACTATTAAGATCGGTTTTCTTCTCTCAATCACCATGCCTTCCAACAAGACTCCCCCGGTTGTTGACTTTGGCGATTTCTTGTCCGGCGAGCCAGTTCGGATGCGTAAATGTGCCCAGGCCATCGGAGAAGCATGCCGCACACAGGGATTTTTCCAAATCGTCAACCACCCCATCCCCGCCAGCCTACAGCAGGAGATGATGAAGCTTTCAAAAGAGTTCTTCGCCCTCCCTCTGGAGGAGAAGATGAAGCTCGACAAATGTAAAGCAGACATTGCCCATCTTTCCGTTTTACTCCGCGAGTCCGGCTAACAACAGCCTCGCAGCCCAGAACCAGCACAACCGAGGCTACGAGGTCATGTACGGCCAGATGATTGAGAACCACACAAAGCCCGACCTCAAAGAAGGCTTCTACGTGGCACAAGATCTCCCCATAGACCATCCACAGGTGCTATCCCAGAAATTCGCCCATGGGCCTAACCTCTGGCCCGAGTCCCTGGGTGCGCATTTCCGCGACACTTGCATGGACTACCTCAACCGTATCACGGCCCTCACAGAGCAGGTGATGCAAGCCATTGCCATGTCTCTGGGATACGATCAACATTACTTCGACGAATTCTGTACCGATCCCATGGCATTCTACAAGCTATTGCATTACCCGCCCCAGGCTGAGGACTCGCACCCGCTGCAGCGGGGGATCGGCGCGCATCGCGACTTCGGCGTGATCACATTACTGCTCCAGGGTGATATTCCGGGTCTGGAGGTGTGGGATGAGGAGGCGCAGGAGTATTATCCGGCGCCCCCGGTTGAAGGTGCGTATGTCGTCAACCTGGGCAATTTGTTTGAGCGCTGGTCGAACGACGTCTACATTTCGAACGTTCATCGCGTGATTAATCGCTCCGGTACGCATCGGTACTCCATCCCCTTTAACTATAACGGGAATCCGGATTTTGTTATCCGCTGTATTGAATCGTGCCGTGGTAAGCCGGAGGATGAGAAGTATGCGCCTATATCGGTGGATGATTATGTGAGGCAGAAGTACAAGGATGTTTACAACAGGGTCGGTATCTACCAAGTGGCTGAGAGGGCGGCATAGGCACCAGGTTTACCATGTGTTCTGTATGTGCGAATCACAGCTGGGAAGTATTGATGGTGGACTTGACCTGTTTGTCTTGAGTATTAGTACAGAGTTAGAAAAGAAAGTAAAGGGCTAAGAAACGAGTTCGATCAGAAGTCGGCAGTTCATCTAGCAAGTTCCAAACATCGACGAATGTAGCTGCATCGTATGCTTGATCCATATCACTAAGAATGTACCTTGAGGCTGTACATTGCCTAACCATCACATTCCTTACTTGAGGCGTCGGTTACGTATTTCCAGACAAGTGGCTCTCAGTCTCAAAGCTTCTGGTAGTTCTGCAGTTATATGTTTGTCGCAAATAATATTTATTTACCTAATTTTAAGTATACTACTACCTTCCTACTATACTATATACTATATTCTACCAGAGGTTAATATTACTAATTATAAAAAAAATTAATATATATAGATATTACAAAAGATCTATTTTAAAAATCTTTCTAAAATTAATATCCTGTCAGATTTAGGTCAACGAGAAATAGGAAGACTTGATGGTTGCTACCAACACGTGATCACTTCCCTTCCAAGGGTACTAATTTTCTCTTCCTACCTCTGTGAAGAAAACCTGCAACCTACTCGTACAGTACTTGACTTTAACGATCGAACTACCACCAATCCACCGCCTGCAGTGGTCACGGCTTCGGAAGCGGACGCAACGATGCGGCAGGCCGTGGACCGGTTCCGCGCGCGCATGAGTGCCGCCAACCGACAGTTCATCCAGGACCGCATTGCTGAGATCGAGGCCCGCGGTCTGGCGAATGAGCAGGAGAAGATCCAACGGATGGCAGAGTGGCGCCATTTCGGGACGCTGGACACCGACAACGAGCCCGGCGGCTGCAACAATCCCGCCGCGGAGCGGATGGCGAGCCAATTCCGGCGGACCCGGCGCCTAGCGGAGGTGCCAGCCCTGGTGGAGGACGCGCTCCCCCTCTTCGCCATTGACGGAATCTATCCGACGCGGCTGCGCACGGATGAGGCGCGGCAGATCTACCTGGACACCCTGCAGGAGGTGTTCCAGCGGCAGGCGGAGGAGTGGGCTGCCGCGGAGGGCGAGGACCCCCCCGGGTCGATCCCGCGCTGCGACGAGCTGGGTCAGTTCCTGATGTGGGCGCACAAGGTGGCGGATCCGGACTTCCGGCGCTCCGGCGTGGCCCCCTTCGAGGCGGGGCTTTATGTTATGTCCGGGCTGGAGGAGGTCCTGGCGGAGGGGCTTGACTCGACCGAGCAGCGCGAGCGGTACCATGAGCGCGTGCGCCAGGAGTGCACGCGGCTGCGGGAGAATCTCGAAGACGACCGGGTATCGCGACTGATCAACAAGATTTCAATCATTGCAGCCCCAGACTGCGATATGGAGGTCAAGGCGGGCCTCGTCACTGGCGAGGGCTATGTGGGCCATTAACCCCGGTGGTATAGTGCCTATCTGTACTGCCGTCAACATCCGGATGATGACGAGGATAAGGAGGCTCAGGATGAGGATGATGACGCCCCGGATGCCCGCAACATCCAGGACTGGGGGTGGCGGGTGGTCTTCATGGAATTTGAGGGCGACTCCTACGAGGGTCAAGTCCTGTATGGGCGCAAGCCGCGATTTGACTCGATCCCCGAGTTTCTGGATTGGTACAGTAGCTGGCTGGACCACCTCGATGCCCGGGCATTACTGAGTCTCCGCCGTCACGCGCATGGTTGTGAGACCGATTGCGAATCGGACTGTGAAGATCACATTAAGTACTGACCAGCCCCTATTCCTCCTCGTGCGGGCGAGAGACAATATATCTAGTAATTATCTACTCCCTAGCTGTGCACGAGTTGGATCATGTTACAACTATAATATCTATCCACATAAGAAACAGGCTATCTGGATACTCACGCTCACGGAGCGCTCAGCACACGCACTCCCGCCTTGCCCCACACTTCGGGGTCAATCACAGAGCAAAACGCCGCCCTCAGCTAGCTGAAAGTCACAGATACATTGGGAGGCATCTGAGTGGGGCTATGCTCTTGTTTGATCATCGTCGCATGTACATAGTACTGGAAATACATATCGGCACGTGGGCGCTTTACTGGAGGGAATAAGAGTGGCTTAACTTCTACTTCAATAGTATCTACACGGACATAAATATCTCTAATAATTAATTATTTGCTGGGGAGAACAAAAAGAGGAGAACCGGTAAGCAACCCTAATTTGTAGTTGGATGGAATTTCTGCACACGAACACCTTTCCTATGGATCAGTTCAGTAAACAGTACCAAGGAGCAGGTAATTGGCATATCATTCCGACTTTGTGACTTAGATAATGCTCACACGTCACTCTGCAGAGACTTGATATCAGAAGTTGTTACGTTACCTCGAACTTCGAAGTGGAGTCGTAAACGGAAAGTTGAGACAATGGCCATGTCTCCGGAGCCGAGCCCTAATTGGCTTACCATAGAGAATATGCAACGCAACGTACAGTCTCAACTTACCGGTGGCGTTTCAACTTCCATTTTTCGGTTGTGAATCTAATTATAAAGTAATATATATTCTATGATACTAGTTAATAGACTGGCTGGTTAACTGATTAACTTTTCTAAAGTTAGCAAGATATTAAGGAGTAGCTCGTACAAACTGAACTGTATATATCTGCTAGTAAATTCACTAGAGTAGTAAGTTTTTACGGTGTCTATTTATACAGTAGAGCTAAGCCTTTACAGTTTAGCACAGTAAACCCAGCTAATTAGAAGATTAGACTTTCTAAATATTGCTTGTGTATAATCTATAGCAGCTGTTAAACATTAGCATCTAACAGAAACCCGGCTATATTATAGTGAAGCCGCCTTCCTGTTTATATGCCTCCAAGGCAGAATGAAGCGAATTAAGGATGTACCCAATATTATCCTATCCTACCGAGGATCGAAGACATGGCCATCATATATCACCTACTAAAATTCCTCTATATGCATTTTAAAAGGTTGTATAAGATATGCTGGGCATTCCAGAGCTCTTCTAGCATGGGAGAAGCTACGGGTTCCGCCAGGGCACGTACTCTGTACATGTCGTCTAAAAAGCAAATAATATCTTTGATATCAAAAAAGAAAAGAACATACAACAGCATTAGTATGACCGTGCTCACCCAAAGCCAGTCGTGGGCGTCTCGCCGCTCTTAGCGGCCCTTCCGGGCCTCCTTCAGGGACCTGAATATTCTTCACCCGAAGGACCAGAAAGCGCATTTTCGTTGCTGTACTAAGAAAGGCCGTCGTAGTAATAAACGGCTGTAGACCCGTCGCATTTTTCATTCCAACTTTGCTCTTTCTCACCAGATCCTATCTACAAGCTGATCGTGAATAATCCCACCACTCGTTGATACACTTCTCTTCCAGCAGCGAGCTTTAGTGATTGCCATGTTACCCGAAGGCTTCAAGACGATCAAACTTGAAAACCATGATAATTCCGAAACAAAAAGATCTGTTCTTGACCGTACAGAGAAAGAATATGACCGTGCCCTTATGTATTTTGATATGTGGGGAGTATCCAGTCTAATTCACTGGCCGCTGCTAACTATACCAGGTTCGTCGCAAATCACGAAGGTGCTGTGTCACCACCAGATATCCGGACCTATAAAGGTTTTATGGAATTCTTAGGAAGGAATGTAAAAGGACGACTCAGTAAAGGCAAGACTCCAGTTCTGAGCACTCTTGACGGGATGAGGAGAGACTTGGACGCTGGTCTTGCCCGACGGCGGAGCTACCATGTTCCAGAACACGTTAGTACGACAATTAAGGAAGTCAGTGCCCTCTTAATTGGCTACATTATTAAGCTAACTATTTAATTAGTGGATGAAAAAGGATCTGAAGCAACTGCTGGACATACCTGACCTTCAAATGTCAAGAGATGCGTTCTCTCGAAATGACCTCAAAATTGTCCAAAAGCACCTGTGGTGCCAGGACTCCTATGAGTACCGTGGGATATACCCGGAGAGGTCTAGGGTGGAGCTCAGCGCATCAATGCTCTTGTACTGCTTTACTTCAGCTAGGACAGGCGAGGTGTATGAGTCTACAGCACGTCGAACTTTGGCCCGCGAGCAGGGGGGGGCAGAAGCAGAAAAGAATTTAAGAGCAGCTGTCATGGCCGCGTGCTACAAGGTATAAAATCTTCCTAAATCTTACATTTATACTAACTTCAACGTAGCACTTTCGCCTCAGTATCGAGTGGGTTGGAGGAGAAATCATGCTGGTCCTTAACTACAACCGAGACTATCTCAAGGGCTTTTGGAGAAAGGAGCAATCAGAACTCCCCATACACGGCTTCTATGAGAGATACACAGAGGAGATGCCGCTTATTCTGAACCTCCTCACATTCTTCCTCCCTTTGGCATCAGCTGACAAGGCCTTTCGTGACTATGATTCCACTGGTGAAATCTTGGACAGAGTGGATTTACTAGCTGCTACTCTTCAAGAGGGGGATGATAAATCTGTTGAGACTATTCATTTCAAGCCGAACATCTTAGACATACCGATTTTTCGTCCACGCGATGAGCAAAATATCGCGAACACCACTGGAAGATCAAGAGGAGCTGATGCTTTCGGTAAGATGTTTGCAGCGCTTGGACAGCGGGCCGGCTATCCTGACAATATAACTGTCCGAGCTTGCCGTCGATCAGCACTTATGGAGGCCGGTTAGTACCCTTCCTATTTACGGAGTTATTTCATGGTAAGAAAAGATAAGAAGAAAAAAACTAAGTATTCCCAGACAAAAGCTTCTCAAAAACAGCCCGCATGAAGTTCTCCGGTCATGTAAACCCCGGGACGTTTGGGCGGTCTTACACTCACCGTGTTGTCGAGGTAGACGGAGCGGCTTCGTTTCTCGGAATACAAAGCAGGCGTGATCACATCGAAAATAACCGCAGTATGGGTGCTCGCCGAAACCCTCAGCTTTATCAATCATTACCAGCTAAGGCAGAACTCGAGTTCCAGGATCGTGATGACGTTGTCCAGATTGATACTGAGATTCAAGCTTTAAAAAGACAGCTAACGGGATTAAACAACCAGGATTCTAAGTCCGTTGAGCAGCAACGACGGC
Organism: Aspergillus sergii; assembly: GCA_009193525.1. NCBI lineage: Eukaryota > Fungi > Ascomycota > Eurotiomycetes > Eurotiales > Aspergillaceae > Aspergillus > Aspergillus sergii. The sequence goes on from ML741795.1 coordinate 342,116, forward strand.
ATCTTGAAGCGCGACGGCAACGGCTCTACTTGGATGAATTGGCCCGTATACGGCACGATCAGCCTCGTCGGCTTGAATTGGTGTCCAAACATGCCCCGCAGACGGTTTTTTATTATGCGCGAAAGGTAATACCGGAGCGTAACCTGCTAGCAGAATTGCTCCCCCAGGAGGCCGAGTTACGCAGCTCCACTGGACGTATGGCACTCCGTGCCCTGGAGGCCATCTGCTCGCAAACGGTTTCTGTTTGTTACCTATCAAGCATTGCACCCGTTGATGGAAAGTGCCTGTGCGGCGAACCAGTGGAAAAGTAAGAACTCTTCACTCTTCTGTGTCGGTGGATATTCACACAGCTAGATATCACCCTCATCGGCGTTGGCTGCATCTGTACCGCTGTTATGCTAAACAACTTGCCGCTATCAGCGCCGACAATTTTGCGGAACTCTGTGTCGAGTGTGACCTATGGTATAATGACCTTGGAAAATGGACCAAGCACTGCGAAGAACATCTCATTAGCAGTCATAACTTACTTCGTTGCGATCCGATTATATTTCGCAATGCTCCCGTCAAAGCTGGTTTCTGCCCATTCTGCTTGGGGGAGGAGATTATGGGCCCTCGCAAACGCATGACGCAGTATCTTGATCGCAGCGAGTGGTATAAACATGTTCAGTCCCATCTCAGTTCCAAAGCTCTGTCAGGGATGTTTCATTGTCGTCACCCCGCCTGCCAGGAAAATATTCAGACCTTGGCAGATCTGGAATGCCACCTCCGCGATGTGCACTTCTATAATCCACCGCGCGGGAAGAAACGAAAGATTCATCCAACTGAGGAGGAACAGTAAAAGGGAAAAATTGGCTAAACATATCGTGCGGTTATTTACTGATATATAGGGTGCCTAATTGAATATTAAGACATTAAAAGCGATAGAAAGAATGCATTGACTATTTAAACATCTGGGCTCTGGAGATGTAGTTCTTCTACCCAGAAACTGTCTTTTCCTCTCTGGAAGTATGACTCCACCAAAGGCTCCGCGCATCCATGCGAAATAGATCACCACTTGTATATGCCGTACATAGATAGTCACCGCAGTACCCGGGTGCAATACATTGGTTAAGGACTTCAGTCTTTTCAATGTTATAGAGGATATGGCTGATGGCAGGTAGACTCCTCGCCGTTTGAGAGTTCATCATTTTGTTCTGTAGTCAAGTTCCCGTCGCTCGGTGGAGATGAGTAAGCCATGTAAGCATCAATCATTGACGGATATGGCTGATAGCTGCTTGTTTGGCGTATATCGGGACTAGCTGCAGAGCTTCCCGCTCAACGTATAGTGCGAGGAGGATAAAAGCCCCAAATCGTGCGAAATCTTCCTGACGGAGGTCATGCTTCTGGATTACTCAAAAATAAAAAGTTTTCTCTTTATTGGAAGCAAAACGCGCCTTTTGGGTAACGCGCTAGCATATGTTCCTGTAAGGGAGCCAGCTCGTTTCGATAAATTGCTTTGCCGCCGACACATCGTGGCCTGCCTTTTCTAGCTCACCACCGGCTGCTTTATAACTAAGCCCTACATATGTGGCGATTCCGCTGGATATTATAGCATTAGACATATCATCATCTTGCTGAAGCACTTCGACGACACAAGTACGATGGATTCGGACCGCAGCGAGAAGCATCTCACCCGTTTTCCTCACTCCATGGGGCAGTACTTTGATCTAGTCCACGATACGACAATATTACCTCCACAACCTCCAAAAGAGACGCCAGGCCGCCTGCACAAAGACCCTAGGAAAAGACCTTCTGAGGCCGACACCCATGTGCGGGCTGAGAAAAGACGATCGACATATATTTGTCGAAGGGGTTCTCCTTGGGATGTATACAGGAAGTTTGCCACATTGACCCTGTCGAACAATATATTTCTAGCTGTTGGACCGCTTCACGCCCCAGGACATGTGGACATTGTGCTTATCAGGCTGGACAACGCTCCGGCCAATGGCAACATACAAAGTCAGGCAAGGCCTAGTCACCCCAATTTGGTAAATATAAAGGATGTTTTTCTGCACGCCGAGACACTATACACTGTCTATGAAGATAGTGATGTGTCGCTCGAGCGATTTATTTCCTGTACTGTAATCGAAGAAAAACACATTGCAACCATTTGCAAAGAGGTATGTATATTTTCCATTAGAGGTAGCTGGAAGTCTAACTGTTCTAGGTCCTGGAGGGTTTGAAGTATATACATGAGGAGCTCCAAATCAGCTATCAAGGGTCTCTATACGAAAATATATGTTTAACAACTTCAGGCCGCGTTAAGATCGGTGAGAACTTAATTCATATTGCGTGGGAGACAGAACTAAAAGACCAGCTAGCGAATATAGGAGCAAGCATTGTATTGAATGCGAGGAAGGAAACACAGAGTGATCTCCACTCCGTTGGTCAGATCTTACGATACCTAGTTCAGCCGGGAACCTCATTACAGAATCCTACCGTGGAAACCCTGACGTATCCCAGTCATTGGAGTCCGTCTCTAATAGACTTCTTGGAATCTACGAAGTCCAGTCCAAGCGCAGCAGATCTACTAAGCGTTAGTTACTCTTGTTGACTATATATAGAACTAGCTGACTAGGGTAGCATCCATTTCTTGGCCAGGCGATGAAGCCTGTCGATATTGCCCCTTTAGTATGGATGGCGGCTCAAAGGGCCAGACTAAAGGAGAACCGAGATTATGGGATTATTGGGTATGATAAAGTTTAGCCGGCGTCTAGGCACACAGAATGTGTAAATTGAATCAAGAAATGACAATTTTTTGTCATCCTAAATCTGCAAATGTAGCTAGTTTCCACCACCCTTCTATTATATAAGTCGTATAACTCTCCTGGTGTAGGCCTTTTACAATAAATAATGTGACGGTTGTATCATGTGTTTTCCAGTCTACGAGTCCCAGTATGCCAACCGTATCAGATGAATCCGTTCTTCGCGATAAAAGGCTCTTTTCCCGTGGCCGGGCAAAGGTTTTACTACAACATCTACAATATTCTGGCACCTCAAGCAGAGGGGAGATTGATATGAAGCATGTAAACCGCCTGATCTCCGTCTTTCAAAGTGAAGGCTGCATCCGCCTGCATACCCCCGAGCACTATGTGCCGGTAATAATAAGTCGACAAGATCTGACGCAGTCTCTTCACCACTCGCGCTTGCGTATAGGGCATTTAACACAGGAAGGAGAGCCTCCCTTTTTGGTTGTACCCAAGGGGGTTCAAATCGAGGTATTACACGGGGAGCACCGCCTTCATGCGGCCAAGCAATTTTTAGAACCCACGGAGCGTTGGTGGGTGGTAGAGATTTACCTCTCAGGTATGCTTGGTTTGGAAGATCCATAAACTAAGCTGATACTGCATAGACCTGCAGGAATCGACAAAGCAGTCCATACGGGAGGAGTATGCCCATGAATTAAAGTTTAGTGATGGGGATATATACCGCAAAATTCGATTTTACGAACAACTCAATAACACGACTCAGGTCGAAAAATGGAAGGCAAGGCTCTCAGATGGGAAATCCAAATATCTACAACACCTAGAAAGCCCATTTAATCAAAGGATTCGGACAAAGTTTGATCAGTTATTACCTTTCACTGGTTTGTGGAGTGATTTGGAACTTGGAGCCTTTACTCATATATTACATCTCCGATGCCCCGAGGTAACCACGTACAATTCTTTGATCTTTCCCTTTCAATATTTACAGTGAGTCTAGGAATTTAGTCATTACCTCGATCGAATTTATCGAACCTGGACATTGATTCTGGAAGAAAATGAGCATTTTAGCCTCCTTGATGGTACTACGGTGTGTAGCTTGGAGACGCTTACACCTCAAGCATCACAGGACGCTGCATTGGTTACAGACCTGATGGACAAGGGCGAACTTTTCCCTGCGATCTCTGACCAATCGACTCGTGGCAGAATTAAAGCCAAGTTAAGGGAAGTTCAGGGACGTATTTTATCCCTTAGAACTTTCTTCGATGACAGCAAATGTATGGAGGCCTGGGTCATATCACTCCGGCCAATCATACCGCCGATACGCCGGAACGCAAACATCTCTTTCCGTGAAGCCATCTTCCATTGCTTTCAGCCTGCGGATTATAACGAAGTACCACTACAAGTGTCAGGAGGAAGATTTAAAACGTTTCGAGGATCTACAAAAGATTGTAAAAGAATCGCATATCTCATGCTCTTCCTTGTTGCGGTGCGAAATTTCCCCGTCCTAAGTCGAAAAGCGCCTCATTATACGCGTGGTAAAAAAAGACCAATAGTGGAAGGTTCCCTCGATGAATATCAGTCACATTTGGCGCGGGTAGCGAAGAAAATCGGTTTTGCCAGTGATGAGATTTCAAAGCTATCAGGAGCCGATCCTGATGTTGTTGCGATTCAATCTTTTATCTCCCGAATCCGACCGCCACAGCTATGGGATATTGATGAGCATCGGGTCTCTTTATTAAAAGACCACATCGCTATTGAGCTGGGACGACTTGCTACTCGCCGAGACCGTGGTACACAGCCAAAGCTTACGCGGGAAATTGGTCGGCTTCCAAAGAATCGTCGTTGTGGACTTCCTGACACCGAATCTTACGAGGCAGACAAAGACTATCTTTATATTGATGATATTTACACTTTTGCCCCTTCCGGAGGGAGCCATCTAACATCATTAGCCTTTCAGCGGGATATCTTTATATGTTTCTTTGGGGAAGTTTCACTGTCTGGTGCATATTCCTGTACTTCCACTCCTGGAAGTGAAAGTTCTTCTGAAGACTCAGATACCAATGACTCGACAGCTGAGGATGCCTTGTTTGTTCAAACAGAGGATGAGCCCGAGGTGTCAGTGCTCGGCTCTGGTGCCACCGTATCTTCGAGACTTTCTGGTGAGGTCTCCCCGGTTCCGGTCCAGCGAACAGGGTCAAGCAACTACGACACCGCAAGTGATGCCCCTGAAAGTAGACCAGCCACATACGTACCGAACTATGGCCAATTTGGGGAAGAGCCTCAACTAAGTGATTCAGATACAGGCGAACAATTTCCGAGAGCCCCAGGCTTCGAACCAAAAGAGGGGTTGTGCATGTACGATTTCCACAACTTAAAAAGTAATGAGAGAATCTCAACAATTATCGATGAATTTCTCTCTACAAAGTCAGTTTTTGTCCTTTATAATTGGACCACACGACAATACGCCAAGTTCCAAGACCTTCCTGGAGATCATCTCGCATTCGGCTCACAAGCCGCAGAGCTTGCTGATAAAGGATATAAATTTGTATGCTTTGAATCTGATAGCTCAATATCCCCTCTTGCTCTGCCAAATCTCTGGGAGGCTTTAAAAGAAAATAGCCTGATATTGTCCGGAAAACGGACTCCTGATGTATGGTCAAGAGAGGAGTTTTTGGAAAGCCTGAACCTTATATAACAGCGCCAGAGATCGCCTACCACCAGTGACTACCTACCACCGATGACTACCTACCACCGATGACTACCTACCACC